>OZ024826.1:0-583100 GCA_964016985.1 Anodontia alba
AACATTCCTGCTAAGTAATATTGAAATCGGTTAGGTGGTTTCTGACAAAAATAACTTTAAAATTTTCTATACAGATATATAAGGAAAATAAGCCCCGCCCCCTGGCGGCCATGTTTTTGACGTATCATGAGGGCTTGAACAATCTTGGTAGAAGGTCACCAAAGCAACATTCCTGCCAAGTTATAATGAACTCGATCCAACGATATCTTACGAGAAGATTTTTAAAGTTTTCTATATAGATATATAGGGAAAATATGCCCCGTCCCCTAGCGGCCATGTTTTTTGACGAATCATGCCGGCTTGAACAATCTTGGTAGAGGGTCACCAAAGAAACATTCCTGCCAAGCTATATTGAAATCAGTCTATTGGTTTCTGACAAGAAAATGTTTAAACTTTTCTATATGTATATATAGGGAAAAATAAGCCCCGCCCCCTGACGGCCATGTTTTTTTATGAATCATGATAACTTGATCTTGGTAGAGGGTCAAAAAGGAAACTTTTCTTTCAAGTTATAATGAAATCGGTCCAGTGGTTTCTCACAAGAAGATTTTTAAAGTTTTCTATTTAGATACATAGGGAAAATAAGCCCCGCCCCCTGGCAGCCACGTTTCCTGATGAATCATGACGACTTGAACAATCTTGGTAGACAGTTACCAAAGACACATTCCTGCAATGTTGTATTGAAATCGGTCCAGTGGTTTCTGACAAAAGGATTATTAAAATTGTCTAAACAGATATATAGGAAAAATAAGCCCCGCCCCCTAGCGGCCATGTTTTTTGACACCTCATGACGGCTTGAACAATCTTGGTAGAGGATCAGCAAGGAAACATTTTTGCCAAGTTATATAGAAATCGGTTCAGTGGTTTCTGACAAGAAGACTTTTAAAGTTTTCTATATAGATATATAGGGAAAATAAACCCCGCCCCCTGGCGGCCATGTTTTTTGACGAATCCAAATGGCTTTGACAATCTTGGTAGAGCATCACCAAAGGAGCATTTTTGCAAAATTATATTGAAATTGGTCCAGTGGTTTCTGACAAGAAGATTTTTAAAATTTTCTATATAGATATGTACGGAAAATAAGCCCCGCCCCCTGGCGGCCATGTTTTTTGACGTTTCATGAGGGCTTGAACAATCTTGGTAGAAGGTCACCAAAGCAACATTACTGCTAAGTTACAATGAACTCGATCTAACGATTTCTTACGAGAAAATTTTTAAAGTTTTCTACATAGATATATAGGGAAAATAAGCCCCGCGCCCCCTGGCGGCCATGTTTTTTGACGAATACAAATGGCTTGAACAATCTTGATAGAGCATCACCAAAGGAACATTTCTGCAAAATTGTACTGTAATCGGTCCAGTGGTTTCCGAAAAGAAGATTTTTTAAAGTTTTCTATATAGATACATAGGGAAAATAAGCCCCGCCCTCTGACGGCCATGTTTTTTGATGAATCCAAGTGGCTTGAACAATCTTGGTAGAAGATCACAAAAGGAACAATTCTGCAAAATTATATTGAAATCGGTCCAGTGGTTTCTAACAAGAAGATATTTAAAATTTTCTATATAGATATATAGGGAAAATAAGCCCCGCCCCCTGGCGGCCATGTTTTTTGACGCATCCAAATGGCTTGAACAATCTTGGTAGAGGATCACCAAACGAACATTTCTGCAAAATTATATTGAAATCGGTCCAGTGGTTTCTGACAAGAAGATTTTTTAAGTTTTTAGTTAAAAAAAATTATTTTTAGCTCCTGTGACCTAGATATGCAATGGACCGGAATCATTTTAACAACTTTGAAAGAGAACCAACCAAGGATCATTCCTTTGAAGTTTGGTAAAAATCCAATCAGTGGCTTAGGAGGAGATGTTGTTTAAAGATTGTGGAAGGACGGACGGACGGAAGGACGGACAGACGGATGACGACGACGACCGACAGTGAGTGATCACAATAGCTCACTGAGACTTCGGCTCAGGTGAGCTAAAAAGTTAATGATTAGACCTCATCATATACAACACTAAAAATAATTTCCGTATCCTTCAAGGATACAGTGGTACTGAAAAGGTTTTCTGTTACCCAGTCACATGCAAGTGCCAGAAATCAAACTCAGGCTGCAGCAGTGACAAAGAGACATATACAATGTTCCAAACCATTTCAGTTTTCAGTACCCTTCCCACATGCAATGCTACAGATTTTTTTTATTGTCTTGTTACATGGCAGCACCAGGTATCAAGCCCAGGCCGTACCAGTACCAAGCTAGCAGCTTTCATCTACACTAGCAAGGGCCCTATGTATATAAAAGTATGTGATATTGCAATGTCGCCTCGTTTGATTTATCCCCAAAGATGTAAGTAAGTAACTATTTAAACTACTCTGAAGAAGGCTGATACAGGCCACAAGCAATGTTAATAAAATGACCTCATCATATACAGCAGTGACAAAGAGACATATACAATGGCCAAAACCATCTGTCCCCTTCCTTAATCAAATGCTACAGAAAAAGATATTTTTATTGCTTTGTTACATAGGAGCATCAGGTATCAAGTCCAGGCCATAGCGGTGACAAGCTGGGCGCATACATCCACACTATCAACGCCCCCCCCCCCCCCCCCCCCCACACACACATATATATATATATATATATATATATATATATATATATATATATATAGAGAGAGAGAGAGAGAGAGAGAGAGAGAGAGAGAGAGAGAAAAGTAAAAGTGCCTTGAAATCTGTGAAAATTTAATTTCTTAATGTGTTTCACTACTATCAGTGTAGATCATCAGAAGACAAAGAAAATGGCATTGGTTTCTATAGGTACAACGTTACAAAAGACAGGAAACAACGTCACACAATACAGTATGCAAAATAACATTCGAATTCATGAAAAAGATTAACAGATGCATTATAAATTAAGTATGCCTGTTTAATTTTGGCTTGAATAAAATTATAAAATAATTCTCTTTTTTATTTTTCGTGCAGCAGCATTATCATTCTGCATTTTATAAAGTGGCCAGATTTTAAATTTTGTAAATTGGTTCCTGGTGCAATATCAATATGTATGGCAAGCCGTTTTACAATTTATTAAGCAAAATAGATATCTTATAAATTATATCAGATATTTTATATAGGATATAAGATATGTAATATAGGATATAAGATATCTGATATACTAATTCAGATATCTTATAGCCTATATTAGATATCTTATATCCTATATAAGATATCTGATATAATATATGAAATATCTTATTTATTTCAGCATATAAGAAATCTAATTAACCATATAAGATATTTTATTTGTTTAATAAGATATCTTATTTACCAATATAGATATCTAATAAACTAAATAAGATATCTGATATACTTAATGAGATATCTTATTTGATTGAATAAATGAGATATCGTCTTTAGTAAATAAGATATCTTATATCCTATATGAGATATCTTATATAGCATATCAGATATCTTATATAGCATATAAGATATCTTATATGTCAATTCAGATACCTTATTTAGCATATTAGATATCTTAATTGACATATAAGATATCTATTATATTTAAGATATCTGATATAGTATATCAGATATCTTATATATTATATATCTGATATATTAAATAAGATATCTGATTTATAGAATAGTAAAACGGCTTGCCGGCAAGCCGTTTTATTATTTATTGTGCATTATATCAGATATCTTATTTACCATATAAAATATCTTATTTGTTAAATAAGATATCTAATATATTAATATATATATCTGATATACTAAATAAGATATCTGATATACTAAATTAGATATCTTATTTAATTGAATATATGAGATATCTTCTTTAGTAAATAAGATATCTTATATCCTATATAAGATATCTTATATAGCATATCAGATATCTTAAATAGCATATCAGATATCTTATATGTCAATTAAGATATCTTATACAGCATATCAGATATCTTATATAGCATTTAAGATATCTTAATTGACATATAAGATATCTTATTTATATAAGATATCTGATAAAATATATCAGAATCTTATATATTTTATATAAGATATCTGATATATTAAATCAGATATCTTATTTATAGAATAAATAGTAAAACGGCTTGCCATAAATATGCCCACTTACGTATAACATTCTAGTTGAAGCATCTATAATTTGTTGTTTATGAACGGTGACTCGGTGGTAGAGGGTGTCGCCTGTTTCGCCGATATACTCCTCGTGACACCGCCGCACCGAATTACATAAATGAGATTTTTCACCTCGCATGACATGGAGTATTTTACTTAAAATGTTTTCCCATACTGGAAAGTAAATTTATGCTCAGTAATTAAATGTTAATAATTTGACCTATCACATTTTTTTTATATATATATATATATAAATTTTCACAGATTTCAAGGCACTTTTACTTTTTTCTTTTGCGGATATATTATCCTGTATTGTGGAATGTCTGTTTTGATTATATATATATATATATATATATATATATATATATATATATATATATATATATATATATATATATATATATATCATGCAAAAAAAGTCTCATCCGGGCATTTGCTCTCCATTGAAATATAATAGTATCCAATTATTCTCTAAACGTACAGTGAAGGCCCTTAATTAAACCAGACTGCCTATATGTGCAGGCCAATCTGGACCTCGCTGTCTGCATTTGCCAAAAGATGTTTTTCACCTGGCGCAGCATGTCATTGGTTTGCAAGACGTGGACTTGAAACAGACGTAATGGAATTATGTTGCCTGCTCCATGGCATATCATCACGAAAACACGCCTATATAATTTGACCCCCTTAAACCCCACTTTTATATAGTAAAATTGGGGTTTACAGGGGTATTCATTATTTTTCTAATTTTGCTAAAAAACATAGATTGTGGGTACTTGTTAGAACCGCCTTGCCGAGGCAGTTCTAAAGAGTACTCATAATCTATGTTTTAAACAGGATTATGAAAAATATCAGAATTTTTTATCTGAACATTTTCATTTTTTGGTTGTAAAATTTTAATATATTTGAATAGGCGTGTTTTCGTAATGCTATAAACTAAGAGATCATCATGATGATAGTGAGTTAAGTTTCTAACAATGAGTTAATTTCTGAAGGTTATTTAAGCCAAAAAAGTGGTTACTTTAGGCAGGAGCTTGCTTTATGTAGGCTGACTACACTTATTTTCCATTTACTGTACCTGAAAAATCAAACTATAGATAAAATAACTGCTTTCTCCAGATGGTCTTTCAGATAAGCGACTGTAAATCTTAACCAGAAAGCAAGTTACAAGATAAAACAGAGGCTGTTTTTCTTTATTCATAATATAAAAACTGTGTGTATTTTATAACAAAATGTCAGTCCCTCTTTTTTAATGTTTCCAGTGACATAACCAAGGAAAGTTTGAAGCAGAGCTATACCATTGCTTGAATAGGCACTGAAAATGAAAAGAAAAATGAGTCAGTGCAGAGCAGTTCCTAAAAATAACATGTGTGCCCAGCTAAGATTCAGATTAGCCTGCACATTTGCACAGTCTAATTAAAGTCTTTGCAGGATACTCTGTAGATAGATAAGGACTAAAGCATCTTCAGACTGACAGCAAAGACTCAGAATAGTCTGCACATCATCTGAACAGGCTGATCTGAGTCTTTGCTGGGCGTACATACATTCTTGTATAGGAAATGTTGTGCCCTGGTTCATTAATGTTAACCCAAAATGAGACCACAGCAGATACGCAAACAGTGTAGGCCCGGAGTAACTTGTACAGCTACTTATCCTGACAATCCATTTCATCAGCAGATTCTAAAGCAGATTTTCTAGAACTTCCGCAGTAAAAACACAAAATTCTAATGCACTTGCGTATGTAACGTGACGTCTGATTGGATAACGTCAAAAATTTGCGACGGTATATTCTGCGATATACTGTCGCAAATCCGACGTCATCACGTAACGTCGCTTCTCATTGGCTGGCATTTGGTTTTACGCAGCTCACAGCACTTGTTGTTTTGTGCAAATAGTACATTTTTTTTCAATAGAAAAAATGAATAAATGCATTAGAATGGGGATAACTGCATCAAATTTGTCATTTGGGGAGGTAAATCGGCGGTTTTACGGTCGCAAATTACGTTTTACGGCTCCGCTGACGCGTCGCCATACAACGAAATTTCCGACCGTAAAACCGCCGATTTACCTCCCCAAATGCCAAATTTTAAAGCTTATCTCCTAAATCTGATGAGATAAACAAGTAGCCCAAAAAGGGCAACCATTGCTTACCTGAAGGTATGAATATAATTTGAAACTCTAAGTGACTATCACATGTCAAAGGTTTCATGGGGAGGTAACTATCATGCTAATACTACAGATCCCGCTAAAATCGAATATGTCCAAGTTTTTATGTCTGTCCCTGTACTCTGCAAGTTTGAGGAAGATATAATCAAAAATGAAGTCACTATCATCCAGACAACATTTTCACCTTTATATGTCTAACAGAGACTAAATGGCAAGTAACATTCGTGTGAATAGTCCAATCTCATCCAAAATCAAATTTGTCCAAGATTTTAGGGCTGTCCTCATTATCTGCAAGTCTGTTGAAGATTCAATCAAACCTGAAATCGCTATCATCCAAACAACTTTTTCTAAGTCTATGAGGTCCTCAAGAACAAGTACCTCTCATGCCAATAGCTGAAACTGGGCCAGAATCAATCTTGTCTGAGATTCTATGCCTATCCTCATCATCAACAAGGTTGATGAAGATCCAATCAAAAATGAAGTCACTATCCTCCAGACAAGTAACTCATGTGAATAGTCTGATCTGACCCTAAATCAACCTTGTCTAAGATTTTATAGTTTACCTCATTACCTGCAAGTTTGATTAAGATTCGATAAAAAATGAAATGGCTATCTTCAGAACAAATTTCCGAAGTCTATGGGGCCCGCAAGAGTAGCTAACTTTCATTCCAATAGTCTGAAGTGGACTGATAAAATCAAACGTGTCCTAGATTTTATGCCTGTTCTTGATATCTACAAATTTGATGAAGATTCAATGAAAAATGAAGTTCCAATTGTCCAGACAATAACTTTACCACTATATGGTTATGGGAGACTTAAGGGCAAGTAACTCACATGTAATTAAGTAATCCAATCTGTCCTAAAATTGAACTTGTCCAAGATTTTATAGCTGTCCCCATTACCTGCAAGTCTAATGAAGATTCGATCAAAAAATGAAATCGCCATCTTCCAGACAACATTTTCCTAAGTCTTTTAGCCCCTCTGGGGCAGGTAACTCTCGTGCCAACAATTGAAACTGAGCCAAAATCAATATTATCCGAGATTTTAGGCCTGTCTTGTTATCAGCAAGTTTGATGATGATTCAATAAAACATGAACTGGCTATTGTCCAGCCAACATTTTCCCTATTATGTCTATGGGAGACTAAAGGGCAAGTCACTCTAATGTGAATAGTCCAATCTGCCTCATAATTGAACTCGTCCAAGATTTTATGGCTGTCCTTATTACCTGCAAGTCTGATGAAGATTCAACCAAAAATGAATGAAAAATGAAATTGTCAGGAGAACATTTTCCAAAGACTAAGGGCCCTCAAGTTGTAACTCTTATGCCAATATTCCAAAAAGGGCCAAAATCAAAGTTGTTGGACATTTTATGCCTGACCTTGTTATCTGCAAGTCTGATGAAGATTTGATCAGAAATGAAATCTCTATTGTCTGGACAACATTTTCCCCCATCATATGTCTAGGGGACCTTTTGGTTGCCATGGAAACCAAAGTTCTGCACCAGATCTGCCCCAAAGGCCAATACAGTTAATCTCCTATTCCAATAATGGAACGTGTTATTTGATCAAGATTGACCAACCGGCCTTGGAGAGATTCTTGTTCAAATGTGTAGATGCACAGACGCAAGAATGGACAAGAGAGCTCTGCTCTACTATAAGCTCACCTTCTAACCTTTGGTTCAGGTGAGCTAAAACTGTCCATGCTAATCAGGGCTATCCCTCATAGTTCCAGATGAAATGTAAATCTTCTGTTGTTGTTTGTTTCTGCTGTTGTTGTTTTTGTGATATTGTAATATCGTATTTACGGTACGTATTGGGACACCTTAACTACTAACAATAAAATTGTTATAAAATTGAAAGAATCCAACCATTACCTGTTGATATTTCTAAATATTGCTGGATGAATGGCAAACAGTGTTATTATAGTATTTGTATGAAAACATATCTTATATACTCACTAGAATAGCCTCTGGTCTAAGGGTGAAGCTTCATTACCCTAAACTAACTGATCTGGACCAGAAAACTTTCATGCTTTAGCTTAATTTTCATATATGTGTTCACTGCTCACAGAAATCATTCATTTTAGATTCACAAAGGAGACTTCATTGAGTACTTACATTATGTTTTAGTGCAGAAACAGCCTACAAAACAACATCTTATCTTTCTCTTGGACCATGTAGACAAGCAGACTGACCTGGGCATTCACTGTTCATATATGCATCAAAGACAAGTTTTCAAAATGCACATATCATTTATTTATTATTAACACTGAGCTACTGTTGAATGAACATACAATACAGGCATGATTCAAACAATTCCATTTTTCTTGAACTGATGTGACTGAAGGTGTACATGAAACAGTGGAAGAATGGGAAACAGAGGTAAAGAACAACCGTTACATGCCTCATCTTCGTGTGTGACATTTGTTTAGTCGATGTGTTTCCTCATCTCTTCTTCATCTGGTGCCTCGGGAGGTTTTGCTTTGTGATTCTGTCATTTTCTTGGTATCTTCATGTAATGTGTATCCCCATGTTCCCTTATAACATTCAGTGAAAAATGGGTAAACATTAGCAGGCATACAGTATTAGCGCACACACCTCTATAAGTGCACAGTCAAGCAATGCCATAGTCTTAAGATTACAGTCAGTGTTTTTGATGCAATTCAAATGAGTACCCACAACATATGCTTTCATAAAGAACAAGAGGACCATGATGGTCCTATATCGCTCACCTGAGCAAACAGATATGCATACTTATATTACTGTTGAAGGTTCAGCCAAGTTCACTGCTCTAAATTTTATAGCCCTGCACCACCCATCCCCCACCAACCCCCCCCCCCCCCCCCCCACAGATGCCATGTTTTTTTTTTCTTTTTAACGCATCATGACAACTAAATCTTGAAAGAGGGTCACCAAAGCAACATTTCTGCCAAGTTATATTGAAATTGGTCCAGTGGTTTCTGACAAAAAGATTTTTAAAGTGTTTTATATAGCTATAAAGCCCTACCCCCTAACAGCCATAGCCATTTTTTTTTTTTTTTTTTTTTTTTTTTTTTTTTTTTTTTTTTTGAGGAATCATGACAGCCTGGTAGAGGGTCACCAAAGGAACATTCTAGCCAAGTTAAATTAAAATCGGTTCAGTGGTTTCTGACAAGAAGATTTTCAAAGTTTTCTATCTAGATATATAGGGAAAAGCCCCACACCCTTATAGCCATGTTTTTTTTTTTTTTTTTTTTTTTTTGTTTTTTTTTTTTTTTTTTTGACAAATCAGGATTGCTTGAACATTCTTGGTAGAGGGTCAGCAAAGCAACATTGAAATCGGTCAGGGAGTATTTGACAAGAAGAATTTCAAAGTTTTCTATATATACGGAAAATAAGCCCCGCCCCAACTGGGGGCCATGTTTCTTGACGTATCATGAAGGCTTGAACAATCTTTGTAGAAGGTCGCCAAAGTAATATTCCTGTCCAGTTACATTGAACTCAGTGGAAAGGTTTCTTACGAAAAGATTTTTAAAGTTGTTTTTTTTAGAGATATATAGGGAAATTAAGCCCCGCCCCCGTAAATCATGACAGCTTGAACAACCTTCGTAGATGGTCACCAAAGAAACATTCTTGCTAGGTTATATTGAAATCGGTCCAGTGGTTTCTGACAAGAAGATTATTAAAGTTTTCTATATAGATATATAGGGAAAATAAGCCCCACTCGCTAGCGGCCATGTTTTTTTGACAAATCAAGATTACTTGAACAATCTTGGTAAAGGGTCACCAAGGAAACATGTCTGCCAAGTTATATTGAAATCGGTCCAATGGTTTCTGACAAGAAGATTTTTTCAAGTTTTCTATATAGATATACAGGAAAAATAAGCCCCGCCCCCTAGCAGCCATGTTTTTTGACAAATCATGACGGCCTTAACAATCTTGGTAAAGGGTCACCAAAGAAACATTTCTGTCAAGTTATACTGAAATCGGTCCAGTGGTTTCTGACAAGAAGTTTTTTTTTTTCAACTTTTCTATATAGATATAGAGGGAAAAAAAGCCCCGCTCCCTTGCAGCCATATTTTTTGACGAATCATAACAGCTTGAACAACCTTGGTAGAGGGTGACCAAAGACACATTCCTGCCAAGTTATATTGAAATCTGTCCATTGGTTTCTGACTAGAAGATTTTTAAAGTTTTCTATATAGATACGTATATATATTGACGAATCCAAATAGCTTGAACAATCTTGGTAGAGTATCACCAAAGGAACATTTATGCAAAATTATATGGAAATCGGTCCAGTGGTTTCGGACAAGACGATTTTTACATTTTTCTATATAGATTTATAGGGAAAATAAGCCCCGCCCCCTCGCGGTCATGTTTTTTGACGAGTCTAAATGGCCCGAACAATCTGTTGGTAGAGGATCACCAAAGGAACATTTCTGCAAAATTATATGGAAATCAGTCCAGTGGTTTCTGACAAGAAGATTTTTTTTTAAAGTTTTCTATATAGATATATAGGGAAAATTAACCCCCCCCCCCCCACCCCCCACCCTGGTGGCCATGTTTTTTGACAAATCCAAATGGCTTGAACAATCTTGGTAAAGGATCACCAAAGGAATATTTCTGCACAATTATATTGAAATCGGTCCAGTGGTTTCGGACAAGAAGATTTTTACATTTTTCTATATAGATATATAGGGAAAATAAGCCCCGCCCCCTGGCGGCCAAGTTTTTTGACGAATCCAAATGGTTCAAACAATCTTAGTAGAGGATCATCCAAAGGAACATTTATGCAAAATTATATGGAAATCGGTCCCGTGGTTTCTGACAAGAAGGTTTTTAAAGTTTTCTATATAGATATATAGGGAAAATAAGCCCCACCCCCTGGCGGCCATGTTTTTTGACGAATCCAAATGGCTTGGTAGAGGATCACCAAAGGAACATTTTTGAAAAATTATATTGAAATCGGTCATGTAGTTTCTGACAAGATGATTTTTGCAAAATTATATTGAAATCGGTCCAGTTGTTTCGGACAAGAAATTTTTTTAAGTTTTTAGTTAAAAAATCTATTTTTAGCTCCTGTGACCTAGATATGCAATGGACCGTAACCATCCGAATAACTTTGAAAGAGGACCAACCAAGGATCATTCCTGTGAAGTTTGGTCAAATTCCAATCAGTGGTTTAGGAGGAGATGTTGTTTAAAGATTGTGAACGGACGGACAGACGGACGACGACGACGACGGACGGTGGGTGATTACAATAGCTCACCTTGAGCCTTCGGCTCAGGTGTTCACAATAGCTCCACTGCAAAAGGCTGGGGATAAATATTCAATACCACTGATTGTATATAGAGGCAACACCCCAGCTAGCATTCTTTATAAATCTAAAGCGGATAATCTGACGGGCCGATAACGGCCCGCTATAAATTTATAAAGAATGCTTACTGGGACAGACCCAGGTAAGACCAGTTGCACAGGATGGCCTGACTATGCATATTTTGATTGAAGACACTGTCTTTTTCTCTTGACGTGGCTCATATCATTCAAACATGTATAACAAATTGTATTTTGTCTATTCTGTTTTAACTATAATGATATATCCTTTCCTAATGGTATCACAATGGTATGAGGAGGATTAATTAATGCTTGTGTTAACCCTTAAAGCGCCAAGAAAAACTGCATCTGAAAATGTCTTCTGTTTATGTCGTCTGCTGAATATTCTTGCAAACTTTTCAAACCTATTTTTGCATACCGGCAAACAGTGTGGACCTAGATCAGACTGCTCCTAAAAATTACTTTTAAAATCAAAAGCAGATGACAAAGCAGACGACACATGCTGTGATAGCCGCTTTAAGGGTTAATTGTTTTACCGCCACATTGGATGGTAGTGTCATGGTATTAAGGGTCTGCTGTGCCCGTAGCAGGTAGAGGGTGTTGGGGTTTGTTAGTATTTCTGCCATTTCAGTTTTACCTCATCCTCTTCTAATTCTCTATTTCCTCTTGTGTACTAGCTTTGTCTGGGAGACGACACATAATGAAACACAAGCCTGAAAGACATGCATGGTGCTAGAATGTGTTTGAATGGCACAACCAAAATGTCCTCAAATATGGTGTATACTAATCTACGGTATTCCCGGTATCCATATCCCGGTATTCATGGAGGTCCTTTTGTTTGACATAGCATAACATCAAAAGTACTTGACCGATTTTAATAATTTAAACACCAAATTAAAGGCAATAGTCTAATCTACAAAATAAGGATATTCGATTAAAAAAATATTGGGTGCTGATGTTGAAGGATGATGTCAAAGTCCCGGTATCGAGATTCAATTGTCCCGGTATCCATAGAAGCATACATCTTTGACATGGCTTAACATCAAAATTACTTGATCAATTTTACTAAATTAAATACCTTGTAAAAGGCAACACTTCAATCTATACAAAAATATAAATTTATGATAAAAATGTCTGTTGCTGATGTTGTAGCATTCTGTCAAAGTCCCGGTATTGATGTTCACATGTCCCGTTATTCATTGCGGCCTCTGTGCGTGACATAGCATATTATCAAAAGTACTTAATTGATTTTAGTAAATTAAATATCCGGATAAAGGCAATGTTCCAATCTATAACGTAAATATAAATATATATATAAAATGTCAGTTGCTGATGTTGTAGCATTATGTCAAAGTCCCGGTATCGGGATTCACATGTCCCGGTATTCATTGAGGCCTCCTTGTGTGATATAGCATAATATCAAAAGTATTTAACTGACTTTGATAAATTAACCATCCGATTATAGGAAATGCTTCAATCTATAAAATAATTTTAAACATATAAAAAAAAATATCAATTGCTGATGTAGCATTATGTCAAAGTCCCGGTATCGGGATTCACATGTCCCGGTATTCATTGAGGACTGTGTTTGATAAAGCATAATACCAAAAGTACTTAATTGATCTAAGTATTAAACACCAGATTAAAGGTACCATTCCAATCCATAAAATGAATATAAACTTGATGTCAAAGTCCCGATATCGAGAATTACTTGTCCCGGGCTACGTGTTTGGCAAAGCATAACATCAGAAATATTTGACTGATTTTTTAAAAAATTAAACACCAGATTAAAAACAAGTTAGGTAAAAAAAATACAGGTATTTGAAAAAATCGTTTGGACACACACACGCACGCACGCACACACACGGAGACTTAAAAGGCAATCCTCCAATCTATAAGATGAATAATTGTGGTATATTTTGCCCATGTATTTTGCCAAGCAGTATCTACTGTATTTACCCTAAATGTTCGGACACTTCAACTCCTTGCCATACCTGTTCTAAAATTTGAACATGTACAATTTACTGCTCTAAGTTGTGTCTGAAAATGCTGGATTAGTAGAAAACAATGTAGACGCTGATGAGACGCCGCATTCTGCAGTTTCATCTGGGTCTACACTGTTTGATCAGGCCCGTCTATCCGACTACATACGGTAATACACTAAAAATTGCTGGACTGGTGGAAAACAGGTTAGACGCTGATGACGCCACATTCAACATTTTCATCATTTCGAAGTTTATTATTGAAAATTGGCTAAAGCCTAAAAAAGACACGAAATGTTCATTGAATGTACAATAGCGATATATATGTTAAAAAGGCTATTCTTATTTTTTACTCAGCAAAGTGAGTGTTAAAATAACAGCTTTGATTTGTCAAATGAACCCATTATGAAAACCCGCCTCTTCAAATATATAGAAAATTTTACCTCCAAAATCTGAAAATTTTCAGATAAAAATATCTGATTTTTTTTTTCTTATTTCTGCTCAAAAACGTAGATTATTAAAACAGATCATCATAGTTCTGTCTTTATATCTCAGTTGTCAATGGCGTCCACCTTACTGTGTATGTTTTATCTAGAAGCATATTAACTTCAGTCAGAAATTATATTATCGCCAGAGCTTTTGCTGTTCGCAGACGGGTAGTAGGGACCTTGAGGAAGCTTCAGGTAAAAACCCATGTCTTCGGCAACATTATGGGCTTCCCATATATATCTAAATAACCACAAATCGGATACGTCTAAGTGCTCTTTTCTCATGTGACGGCTCAAGTTTTTAACTGGCACAGATACTGCACAAATTATCCCTTACAGTTAACTTGGTTTAGATCTATTTCTGTGCTCCATACAATAATACATCAAATTGACCTGATATTTTATTTACTACTACTACTACTACTACTACTACTACTACAACTAACAATAATAATAAACATACTATAATTATCATTGATAATAATAGTAATAATAATAATAACGAGCACCCACAATTTATGTTTTGAGCAGAAATATGAAAAAAAGAATCAGAATTTTTTATCTAAAATTTTTTGTTGGTAAAACTTCCAATATATTTGGATTGGCGTGTTTTCATAATGAGTTACCAAGTTTGTCATTAACGAGCCCGTTTGGTTTAAACATATTTTATTTCAAATCTATCAATTAACATGCATATGACATTTAATACAATGACACATAAATGGGATTGGAATGAAAGCAACATGCTTATTGAATCCCTTTCCCGCTATAGAAGCAAAGAGTGTACTATATTGGCAGGTCATGTGGTAACTAAATATATGCCGATATACCCACGAGACTTTGTTTTGTTCTTATGGTAGTAAGTATCAGTAAAGGGGCATTTAACATCTTTGCACAGAACAAATAATAATATAGTTGGCTAGGCAATAATAAACTGTGAAAAAAAGAAGGAATGAAAAAAAGTTGTTATGCGAACAGCGAAGAATCTATGAATTTTCGAACAATACGCTACATGTAAAAGTGCATGTAACAAGCATAACAGAGAAAGCAGCAGGATCATCCATCGGGAGCATACATGTACAGAGGACTGGGAGGGGTAGGGAGGTGGGGCGGAACGCCATGTGCATACTGTTCTATCGCATTTCTTCTCTCCGAGAGATTAACTTATTATATTAAATGTTCTTTGATAGTGCTTAATATTTCAAAGCCCAATATGATTATCCTATAGTTATATCATTAGCGCAATAAGTAGAGTGAATAGGTTATTACATACTGGGTTTCTTGTCAGCACCTAGCAGTCATTGTGTTGAGGAAAAATATAGACATTGTACATTAGTGACGGTAGAAGGAGAAAATTAAGCACATACTAATTAGAATCTTTTGGAGTCTCTTATAAACTTTTGCACGTGTGAGAATATTCTGCTGTTTATTTCGTTTGATAGGGAAATGTCACCAAATAACACCACGTCTATAGATACGTGGCATAATTGCGAGATGTTACTTAACATCTCGTGTCGTTGCAGATGATACCTACGGCATTGCAGAAAGTAATGCTCGGATGTTTCGATATCGCCACATGAGCAAAGTGGCGAATCTGTAAGATTTCTAAGATAGATGTCATAGTTAAGACAACTGCATTTGGTACGAAGGCGAGTATGTAATATTTGTGACTTGCGATCTCCGGAGTAATAATACTTCGGTATGCTGGTGTTATGTTTAGCTAACGATGCTTTGGACAACTGGACCCTGTATATAACATATTTAGCTAGCAAATGGAGTATTCTGTCTAGAGAACATGGATGTATAGGTGAGCCTGAAGTCTCACTATTCGCTTATAACATTTGGCTTACATATGATGACTTCTGCAAAAATCGGATGCGCAGGCCTGTAAAATGACCGTGGTAGAAACCTGGCTAACGACTGTTTCTTCTACGTTTGGCTCAAATCGCTTCAGTCTATGCTTTTGGATCACTTCGGAGTGCGCTCCAGTTTTGTCAGGTGTCCCCAAGCGACCGGTCTTGGTCCATTATTATTCTCTCTGTACATGAATGTCTATGTCTGTGAATGAAGTCTATGGAAATAACATTTTGTTCTTTCTGTCCATAAATGTTATTTCCACAGACATAGACTCAGAAATAAGACTTTTTTGCATACAACTGTGTCTGCTATCATGTAATCAGAGACACACTGAAACTTCAGACGGATATATGGGGTATGAGATTTCAGCCAGTCAAATGCAATAAAATGTAAATAAATAGGAAGAGAACAAATACGATTGAGACGTCTTCCACTTTAGAGGGTACTGTCCTCGGTAATGTGGATTCCATTAAATACATAGGTGTAACAATCACACATGACGAGATGGACTACACATATTAGCCACATGTGTACTAAGGCAAATAGAACTCTTAGTTTCCTGAGACATAATCTTTATCAATGTCCTCAGGATGTTAAAGAGACAACAAAGAGGGCTCTTGTTCTCCCTGTTTTGGAATATCACAGCTGTGTCCCCAAGGTGTGGTTCTTCAACAAGAATTCGAAAAAAAGTTCAGAATAGGGCTGCTAGGTTTGTAACTGCCAGCACTCAAACAGATGATCTTATACCCACCCCCGCCCCCTCCCCTCCGCTCCCCCCCCCCACCCCCCAACACACACACACAGTAGGCGCAGTAGAAATCATCACTCATTGACTTTTTAGAACCCCTCTACAAGAACTGACATTAACAAGGTCGGAATACCCTTCCGGATTCGATTATTACCTATGCTGAAGGTGCAGAGGATGGTGTGGCTAGGTTTACCTGTGTGGTGAGAGCTAGGGACAAACTTCTCATACCAGAGGTCCTTATGAATGAGTGTCATCAGACGTATCACCAGTAAAATTCTGATTCTGATCGGTATCTTTACTATTTGCCATTCTGTTATTAATTTACAACTGTAACGCTTTTGGCAGCAATGGAAGTGTCCAAATGCAGAGATGGAAGAGTCTGTTTCAGAAATCAGGATTGAAGTGTTAATGCTTAATAATAAACTCTTCCGCATTTCCCATATTATATGGTGAAAATGTCCTGACTTACATAGCTTTAGAAACATGTAAGGCATCTCTGCGCTAAATAAGTCACATAAATGCAAAATCGACAAATGGTCTAAGGGAAAGAACTGCATCGTCGTTTCATCGTCGTGACAGGATAATCCTCATTTGGGTGTAATATACGACTTTCTTAGGGTCGGTTTCAGAGAAAATGAGCCTTGATAGTCCATATGAATCGTTTGCCAAGCATACAACTTACATAATGAAACGGAATAACGTCTGCTGCAACTTTGCTTAGCGCTATAAGGGTTCAAACCGGTCAACTGTTACAACACGGGGTTTTTGTCGCATAAATGTCGCCAAAACAATGAATAACTCGTGCTAGCACGAGCAATATTATGTAGCACATTCTACATATTACCACAGGCCCGCGCATTTCGTGTCATTTTGTCATTCGGGATCACTCTGATGCACCACAAAAATACTCAGATGCAGATGTCATTAAGATGCTGGAATATCTAATCGACAATATTTTTGTGGAGTTCGGCGGTCGGATATTTCAACAAACAATCGGCATACCGATGGGTACTAATTGTGCACCGTTACTTGCCGACTTGTTTTTATACTCGTATGAAGCGGAGTTTGTACAAAGTCTCCTCCAAGCAGGCAAGAAACACCTCGCACAACAATTCAATTTCACCTACAGATATATAGATGATGTATTGTCTCTGAAAAACACAAAATTTGCAGAGTATTTAGAATTCATCTACCCACGTGAACTTGAAATAAAGGAAACAACGGAGACTTCAGCCTCCTCCTCATACTTGGATTGTTATCTCTACATCGACAATGGAAAGCTTACTACTAGGCTTTACGACAAACGGGATGACTTCAATTTTCCCATCGTTAACTTTCCTTTCCTGAGCAGTAATATCCCTTCTGCACCAGCATACGGCGTTTACGTTTCACAGTTAATCCGTTATGCCAGAACTTGTTCAAATTATCAGGACTTCATGGAGCGTGGGAAAGTGCTCACTCAAAAGTTGTTGAGCCAGGGGTATCAAAACACCAAACTGGTAGCAACACTTAAGAAGTTCTATGGGAGACATCATGATCTAGTCAATCCCTACAATGTGGCAGTTTCCAGAATTGTTTCTGATGTTTTTGCCAGTGACGCGCCATAAGTAGACTTCCCAAATCCCGGACATACGCTTCTACCGATATTTCCTTCGTTCAGGCCCATGGGCATGGTGGGCGAAGCTTGCTTACCAAGTAATGCTTACTATCCGCAGACGCCTGATTACACCCTTTGTTCTGGGGTCCATGTCTGTTGGTCTGAACATTCTGATTCGTCATTCGTTTATGGATTTATGATTTTGGATTACGGCTTTGGTACCATGACCGCAACTACTTATAAGTACAAGAAAAGGACCCGCGCAAGCCCGAGACGTTTTTTAATTTATTTGGGTTTTACGGCCCTTTTAAGAATATTTCACTTATATCGAGCCAATCGTTCATCGAAGGTGGGTGAAAACCGGAGAACCCGGGGAAAAACCACCGGACCATCCGTAATCAGAATTGGGTTTCTCACATATGACCCAAGCAAGGCTCGAACTACAGCGGTGAGAAACCTAATGGATTAAGAGTCAGCTCTCTTGTCCTTTAGACTACGGGGGCCCGAAAAGCGCGGGTATACCATTGAAGAGCCACCGAACAGATTTCAAGCTGAAAAATTGAAAGGTCGATAGGATATTGTTTTTTATCATCATTTTATTCGGGTTTAATGTCTCTTGCAAAAACTCTCAGTCATATCGCGACGGTGATTGGATGCGACAGTGGTCTCAATGCTTACTTTGAGAATGCTGCCTTGCTAAAATATCACGACCCAGACACATGACGTGATATTTCACTGAACCACATTACCGGGTCGACCAGAGATCCGATTCCTAGCTCTACTTTCTCAATCCCGAGCGCCAAGCGAAAGACCAGCTAGTACCATTTTAATGACTCGACGGTAGATCGAAGATGCATTTCTTGAGTAAATGTTAATGGATTTTTACCAAATCTGGTGTGCGCATAGGTATTGTAAAGATATGGTTTTGGCTTACAAACTGGCAAATTTTGTCAATTTTGTATGAGTTATCTGCACACTGCACGATAGTGTTGGGGTATGATCGTTTGACGTGTGTATATATATATATGTGTGTGTGTGTGTGTGTGTGTGTGTGTGTGTGTGTGTGTGTGTGTGTTTAAAACCAACAAAATGACTGGCCGCCCTCTAGCCCTTAAGTCCTCTAACGTCATTTTGGGCCCCATAACCACTGCTAAAGGCCATCAAATAGTTTAAAGAATTCTCTAACGTAAATTTATCAATACTACAGAATTTGATATCCATCAATATCAAAAATCGTTTAATTTCGAAGTAAGCGTTTGCATCAAGACTAGTATTAATATATTTGGTACATGTGAAATGCAATAGGAAACATATGTATAAAAAGAAATTAGCAAAGACGGTCAGTTTGCTATTGGTCGCGAAAAAACGTGCACTCTTATCAAGGCACCGATAGACTGAAATATACTGGAGATGCCGTCCATGTTTTGTAATGTTTGTCTGTAAATTGGTCCTCGATATTTTTTTTGTTTGTTTTTTTTTTTTTTTAGGTTAAGGTCGCATTAATTTGTGACTAAGCATTGTCGGATATCGTAATACCCTTTTGCAGCGAAAAAGCGAGTTCGATTCGATCCCGAGGTAGTAGTGTATAGTGACATAATAGCTTCTGGCAGAAACGGCAATCCAGTCTGTTGAGTGTCGAAATTCCACAATCAAGGCAGAGTGAATGGATGAATGTACGTTACAAACGCAGTTGTTCAAATGCCGAAGTGGCAAAAACGTCTGCATTCTCTTCGAGTGGAATTGTGAAGCCTCTTGCTTTTGAGCGCATTATGTGAATCCATTGGAATTTTTAATTGACCAAAAATAGTTATTCCAAATCTGCAGCAAGAATTGTGAAGTTAGTTCCAAATCTAATAAAAATGTTATCCAAAACATAAACAAGGCCATTCATGAGGTCCTCATGCATACCCTATGAGCATGGGATAATGCGTGGGACTCCCATGATTAAAGAAACTTCAGGGCCCAGTTGTTCAAAGCGTCGTTAGCTTAACGAGCTCGTTAAGGGTCATTTCGTTAATTGTTTTAGTGGATTCAAATATACAATATTCTGATATTTTTTGCTGAAAATATGTGAGTAGCTTTTGCACATTTTTTTCAACAAAAGATTTCAGCATATTTGCGTATCACTCGATGTAAATTTTAACGAATCGTTGTTAGCTTTGAACAGCTGGGCCCTGGTGTAAGCTGTGCATGTTACTGTGGATGGGATGTTGAGCTTGCCTCTGTCTCTAGTTTTAGTGAAACTTTACAGATTATAATTTCATTTCCTTTGCAATCAGTGGGCCCATTGTGGTATCTTTGAAAATGGAGTTTTACTCACATATACGTGAAAGGGCGGAAGCAGTGTTGCAAACTTCATTTCTGCTGATGAATAGTCTCAATAAAACTGAGACTCACATTTTTTTATCTGTAGTGCGTTCTTTGATAACAAAGGCAACCTTTTAGATTTTTGTTTTACTATTTCATCATTACGGTACAGACGGTAATTTGTTATCCGTTGGAACGTTTACATTTTGGTAATGGCTTTTACCGTATCTACCATTTTGGTAAACTTCGTCTAATTACGTTGCAAGATTCGAACCGAAAGTACCGAACACATCATTTTTGGTTGTTCTTTCAAACCCAGAATCCATTCTTGTCTTGTACTTTGAACGAACTGGTTGAAACTTCGCAAGTTTCTTAGAAAAATGATGGGGTTCAAGACCGAAACAATAAAATTATTACGATTTTATTTCATTTTTTCTTTGAGAATACTTTTGGAACATTGGCTCGTCATATACTTTACTTCGTATTCTTTAATGTTTAATCTATCTATTCTCTTTACGGTCTTTAGTATGTCTACAGCACCGAATTTCGGGTGTGTTGCGACAGGTATTATAAATATAGAAATACATATGGGCTAATTAATCCAGAAATTTTGTCAGTTACACGCGAGTTTGTTTATCTTGAATGTTTGGGTAGCGAATGTTTAGAGCGACCTTAGTTTGTATTTAGGGCTGTTTCATCCCCTGTTATATCATTCTAGCAAGTGCAGACTTTCTGAAGGACTTTTGGCCCCTTGAAAAATATTCAAATTATTTTATTTTCATTTTACTTGTCATTGGTCTGTATATTTAAGGACGGAGCTATATCAAAATCAGGAATCTGAGTTTCTAAAAATATAGATATCTCTCATTTAAATAGCGATATCTGCATTTGAAATGTAATATCCGTAATTTAAATGCAGACATCTCTAATTTAAATTCAGATGTCACTAGTTAACAACCAAATAAAGATGCCTGCATTTCAAATGCAGATATTTGTATTTGAAATACAGATATCTGCATTGAATTATAGATATTTGTATTAAAATGCAGATTGTTCTATCTAAATGCAGATTTCTGCATTTTAAATGTAAATATCTGCATTTAACAGGTAGAAACCCAAACGGGTCGCCGTACGTATTGTCTGGGGCTAGATATTTTAAAGCAAAATGAAATCACAAAAGTTATCATCTCCCTTGTAAAATCTGGCAGGAAATCTATCGGGTATATCCGGTCACCTTAAGGGGAATAGATACACTTTCAAGGGAGACAACTCTGTCAAAATTGCTTTTACTCCTTTCTGAAAAGGGATCTATTCTCAAAAGGAAGAATTTGCTCCAATTAAAAGTGGGTGGGGGGAATAGACAACTTTCAGAAGGGAATTGTGTACAGAAACGTAAACAGTAAGTGACAAAACATGTCTCCCTTTTAAAAAATGGCAGACAGTCTGAATTAACTCCCCTTACTGCCTTCTATAAGCCGTTCACGCTTTATTTTTTTTCCTCAGATTCATCACGCCATGAATGCAAAGAAGAGAAGAAATTAAATGAGAAAAAGAAATTTCAGTGGTTTCAATTTTTGCAACTTTTATGTCTGAGTGAAGTATAACATTCTTATTATGTCTTCCATTGTTCGTTTATAAACAATCAGACAACCTCCAGACAAAGCGGATGTAAAAATGACGTTAACCCAAGTGTCCCATAAAAGGGATAATGGAGAACAGTGTAGACCTAGATCAGACAGCGGAGAACGATCAGGGTCACCATTGTTTACATTAAATGCAGGAATTTCCGTAAAACATGGTAACAAAAAAAAAATAAAAATAAAAAACTACCCAGACACCCCTTATATTGGACTATATTGAACATGGACCGAGGCACTTATGTTCATGGTTTAGAAACTACTGGTAGAACCCAATTTTTTAATGTCATTAGCAAATCTGACTGGTGATGACCTTAAGGTCAATACTGGAATCATTGGCAAATAGTGTACGACGTATACAGACGCTTTGCACAGAACTTATTGTTTTCAACCAGCTTTATTTTATTTATTTTTTTCCTTTGTTACTTCCAGCAACATTTTACAGCCAAAAATCTGTCTTAACTCTTTCACCTATGAAGACAAAAACAGACTCGTTATGAGCCGACTCATCGGGATCTTCACTGTTTGCCATTTTGTTCTTGATTTACAACTGTAACCCTTTTGGCAGCAATGGAAGTGTCCAAATGCAAAGATGGAAGAGTCTATTTCAGAAACTCAGGATTGAAAGGTTTACTATGTTTAGTAACTAAACTCCTCCACTTTTCCCATATTATATGGCAAAAATGTCACGACTTACATAGCTGAATGATATCACCACACAAGTGCAAAATCGACAAATGGTCTAAGGGAAATAACTGCAATGTCGTTTATCTTAGTGTAAGGTAACAGGTAGTGAATAATCGCCATTTGAGTGTAAAATACGAGTTTCAGAGAAACTAAGTCTTGAGAGTCCATATGAATTGTCTGCCAAGTACACAACTTACATGAAATGTCAAGTGTTATTTTCTTAGAAAAATAATAATAATGAAATGGAATATCGTCTGCTACAACTTTGCTTAGCGCTATAAGGGTTAAAACTGGTCAACTGTTACAGCACGCCATTGCCGCATAATTGTCGCCTATACAATGAATAACTCGTGCGAGCACGAGCTATATTATGTAACACATTCTTTCTGTTACCACAGGCCCGTGTATTACGTGTCTTTTTTATAAGTACAAGAAAAGGACCCGCGCAAGCGCGAGTATAACATTAAAATGCCATCTGACGTATTTCAACCTGAAAATATTGAAAATATTTATTTATTTTTATTTATTTTAATTAGGTTTAATTCTCTTTCAAAAGTCTTACAATAATATCGTGATGGCAACTGGATGCGACAGCGGTCTCAACCCTTACTTTGAGAGTGCTGCCTTGCTGAAACATCACGCCCCAGACACATAACGTGATATTTCACTGAAATACATTATAGTGACACCTGGACGACCAGTTCCGATTCCTACCTCTACTTTCTCAAGTCTGGCGCCAAGCCAAAGAGCAGCAAGTATCATTGTAAGGTCTTTGGTATGACTGGACGTTAGATCGACCCCGTCCCCACCCCACTGCGCATGGATGCTAAGCACATCATTGTAACGTCTTTGGTATGACGACTGGACGTTAGATCGACGCCCCGCCCCCTCCCCCACCCCCCCCCCCCCCACCACCCCCGCATCCCCAGTGCGCATGGATGTTAAGCAGAGGCTCTAGAAACTAGGTCACAGCACCACTTGGTTCGAAGATCATCGGCCTGCTAATTTCGAACGGTTTTTATACCCCGCTTCACGGTGCGTCCGTCCATCTGTCGTACGTCCGTCCGTATTTCGTTTCCAGAAGGTAACTTGAGCAAATATTAATTGATTTTCACCAAATCTGGTGTGGTGTGTGCACTGGTATTGTAGAGATTTTTTTTTTCTTTTATTTTTTTTTTTTTTTTTTTTTTTTGCTTGCAAACTGGCAAATTTTGTCACTTTTTTAACGGGGTATGTTCGTTTCACGTTTTCATATTAGCCAGCACATGACAAAACTAACAATATGTCTGGCCGCCCTCTAAGACCAAAGTCATTTGATCATTTTAGCCCCCATAACTACTGCTAAAGGGTCATTACAGTCTTATGTTGAAGGTACTATCTTGGTCCAGATCTGGACACTGAGGCCTAATCAAATTATTAGTCATGTAATGGTTTCTATTACCAGCCAACCTGTCTCCCAACACCAAACACGTGTGCCCAAACTATAAAAGTAATTATTAGAAGCCAAAGGTTGCAGACTATCTGTATGGCCTCAGCAGAGAACAAGGACTTTAATTACTGTTTTTTTTGTTTTTTTTTTTGTTTTTGTTTTTTTGTTTTTTTTGTTTTGGTTTTTTTGTTGTTGTTGTTGTTGTTTTTTTTACATTGTTTTTTTATCAAATGAGTACAGTTTGAAGTAAACAGCTTTAATTTTAAAGTAAAATAATATGTAATTTTATTCCAGGTTTCCTGTGATGATATTGGTATTTTTGAAATTTGAAGTAATTATTTACAATTAAGAATTAAGGAACAATAAATGTCGTTTTCATTACTTTAGTTGGACATTTTATTGTGTTAAGCATTTAGAGAAAGTCAAAAGATAAGAAGACAAAGTCAATCAAATAGAGACAAAATCAGAATTGAACTTCATGTATGAACATATTGATGCTATTTTCAGATACGGATAAGTACTTATAGTGTATTGGGTTAAGTTTTAAAGTCATTTAACAAATACATTTCATTTCTCTGAGATTCATCGAAATATGAACGCAATGGTCACAAGCAAAGTAAGTGACCCGCAAAAGGCGTAATGAAATCTTCGCATGGGCCGCTGTGTTCATACGTCAGTAACCTTCAGAAAGATGCAATTTATCTCTTTTATTTATACTTTGTTCAACATCATTTTATGAATTGTATTGTGAGGTTTTGATTTAAATCTTGCAAAATGAATGACAATTAATTACTATAAACCTACATAAATCGTCTAAGTCACCGAATGGCAGAACCAACAAATTACTTGTGTACAACGCCAAGACGTGCATTAGAGTCTTGCTGTCCGCAAGAAGAAACTTTGGAACTTTAGCTAACCGTTGAAAGCACAGAGAAGACACCGGTCATCCTGGATTGATGAACAGGCTGATCTTTGGCATCACTGGGCAGACAAGTGTCTCATTTATTACAAAGAATGAGGAATTGAAATTTTGATGAATATGAACTTTTTGTGCAGTTTTTATTGTTTGTTATCCCAACGCTTTTTTAAGCGATAGGGATACTGTGAATACCTCCGTCCGTCCGTACACCATGCTTTCTCCTCCTAAACAACTGGGTGGAATTCAACCAAACTTGGGTGTGCAAGAGCAAAATTATTTTTCTGTGCGTCGGTCCGTCTGCCCGTAATCCGTCCATCTGTCCGTCATACTATCCGCTCCTCCTAATCCACTTTTGGGAATTTAACCAAACTTGCTACATCACTTCCCCTCATGGTAAGGATGTACGAGAGAAACATTATTTTTCCGTGCGTCCTTCGTCCATCCATCTGCCCATTAAACTATCTCCTCCTTAACCAACCACTGAGTGGAATTCAACAAAACTTGCTACATCATTTCCCTCATAATAAGAGTGTATGAGAGCAACATTATTTTTCCATGCGTTCGTCCTTGCGTCTGGCGTCCGTCCATCTGTCCGTCACGCTATCCCCTTCTAAACCACGGGGAATTTAACTAAACTTGCTACATGACCTTCCTTTATGGTAAGGGTGTGCGAGAGCAATATTATTTTACCAGCCGTCTGGAGTCCGTCTATCTGTCCGTCCATCTGTCCGTCACGCTAATTTCTCTCCTCCTTAACCACTGGGCTGAATTAAACCAAACTTTCTACATGACTTTTCCTCATGATAAGGATACGCAGTAGCAACATTATTTTTCTGTGCGTCCGTTCATGCGTCAGGCGTCCATCCTTTTGTCTCCTCCCAAACCACTGGTCGGAATTTAACCATGCTACATGACCTTCCCTTATGGTAGGGAAGTGCGAGAGCAACATTATTTTACCGTTCATCCGGCGTCCATCTGTCCAGCATCCGTCTATTTGTCTGTCACTCTATTTTGTCCCATACAACTGGTAAGGAACGTTATTTTACCGTGCGTCCGGCGTCTATCTGTCCGGCATCCGTCCATCTGTCTTTCATGCTATCTTGTCCCAAACAACAGGGCGGAATTTAACCAAACTTGCTACAGGGCTTCCTATCACTGTACATGTAAGGGTGTGCGAGAGCGAGTCTGACTGTCCGTCAGTCAGTCATGCTATTAGCAACATTAGCAACGAACGTGGGAATTTGAAATGGCATGCCATCGACTGCGCATTCTAGTTTTTTTTTTTTTTTTTCTTCTTCTTCTTCTTCTTCTTCTTCTTGGCAATCCAGTGCAGATTAGATTCTTGTAAATTTATGAGCTATTTTTCAGATCTTTAGGGGTTCTTTCACTAACCAATAATCAAATGCACTAAAATTTTATGATATAACTACAATAATTGAGCCATTTCATGAGAAACCCTGTCTTTGGGGTTTCCGACCAGGTAAGACTCAAACAGACGGCCCCCGTGTCCGCGTCTTTAAGGTTGTTTATCTTTAACACCCTAATCGCTGGTCACTCACCGCTGTGGGTTCGAGCCTCGCTCGGGTCACATTCTGAGACAAGGTAAGTTCTGCTTGTGGGAGATCAGGTGGTTTCTCTAGGGATCTCCAGTTACCGCCCAACTTTTCAATAGACTCATGAACGCGGTCATTGACAATACCGTGTGCCTGGTCAAAGCCTATCTGCTACTTTGGGAGAATTTGAATAAAGAAATTGTCTTTAAATATAAAGTACAGAAAAAAAAATCGTACTTAGAACATGTGTGCCCAGCATCGTCAGTATTATATGAGGCATAACGATAAAAATCGTACTTAGATCATGTGTGCCCAGCGCCGTCTGTATTACAAGAGCCGTAACGTCAATAATCGTATTTAGAACATGTGTGCCCAGCGTCATATGTATTATATGAGTCGTAACGTCAGAAATCGTACTTAGAACATGTGTGCCCAGCGCAGTCTATTATATGAACCGTAACGTCGGAAATCGTACTTAGAACATGTGTGCCCAGCGTCATATGTATTATATGAGTCGTAACGTCAGAAATCGTACTTAGAACATGTTTGCCCAGCGCCATCTGTATTATATGAGGCGTAAAGTCAGAAAGCGTACTTAGAACATGTGTGCACAGCGCAATCTGTATCACATGAGGCGTAACGTCAGAAAGCGTACTTATAACATGTTTGCCAAGCGCAGTCTGTATTATATGAGGCGTAACGTCAGAGAGCGTACTTAGAACATGTTTGCCCAGCGCAGTCTGTATTATATGAGGCGTAACGTCAGAAAGCGTAGTTAGAACATGTTTGCCCAGCGCAGTCTGTATTATTTGAGGCGTAACGTCAGAAATCATACTAAGAACATGTTTGCACAGCGCCGTTTCTGTTATATGAGGCGTAATGTCCGAAAGCGTAATAAGAACATGTTTGCCAAGCGCAGTCTGTATTATATGAGGCGTAACGTCAGAAAGCGTACTTAGAACATGTTTGCCCAGCGCAGTCTGTATTATATGAGGCGTAACGTCAGAAAGTGTACTTAGAACATGTTTGCCCAGCGCAGTGTGTATTATATGAGGCGTAACGTCAGAAAGCGTACCTAGAACATGTTTGCCCGGTGCCGTCTGTATTATAAGAGTCGTAACGTCAGAAAGCGTACTTAGAACATGTTTGCCCAGCGCCGTCTGTATTATATGAGGCGTAACGTCAGAAAGCGTACTTAGAACATGTTTGCCCAGCGCAGTCTGTATTATATGAGGCCTCACGTCAGAAAGCGTACTTAGAACAGGTTTGCCCAGCGCAGTCTGTATTATATGAGGCGTAACGTCAGAAAGCGTACTTAGAACACG
The DNA here is from genome assembly GCA_964016985.1 of Anodontia alba. Lineage (NCBI taxonomy): Eukaryota > Metazoa > Mollusca > Bivalvia > Lucinida > Lucinidae > Anodontia > Anodontia alba. The sequence goes on from OZ024826.1 coordinate 28,140, forward strand.
TGTGCCCGGCGCAGTCTGTATTATATGAGGCGTACCGTCAGAAAGCGTACTTAGAACAGGTTTGTCCAGCGCAGTCTGTTTTATATGAGGCGTAACGTCAGAAAGCGTACTTAGAACATGTGTGCCCAGTGCAGTCTGTATTATATGAGTCGTAACGTCAGAAAGCGTACTTAGAACATGTTTGCCCAGCGCCGTCTCTATTATATGAGGCGTAATGTCAGAAAGTGTACTTAGAACATGTTTGCCCAGCGCAGTGTGTATTATATGAGGCGTAACGTCAGAAGGCGTACCTAGAACATGTTTGCCCAGTGCCGTCTGTATTATAAGAGTCGTAACGTCAGAAAGCGTACTTAGAACATGTTTACCGAGCGCCGTCTGTATTATATGAGGCGTAACGTCAGAAAGCGTTCTTAGAACAGGTTTGCCCAGCGCAGTCTGTATTATATGAGGCCTCACGTCAGAAAGCGTACTTAGAACAGGTTTGCCCAGCGCAATCTGTATTATATGAGGCGTAACGTCAGAAAGCGTACTTAGAACACGTGTGCCCGGCGAAGTCTGTATTATATGAGGCGACCGTCAGAAAGCGTACTTAAAACAGGTTTGTCCAGCGCAGTCTGTTTTATATGAGGCGTAACGTCAGAAAGCGTACTTAGAACATGTGTGCCCAGTGCAGTCTGTATTATTTGAGTCGTAACGTCAGAAAGCGTACTTAGAACATGTTTGCCCAGCGCTATTTGTATTATATGAGTCGTAACGTCAGAAATCGTACTTAGAACATGTTTGCCCAGCGCAGTCTGTATTTTATGAGGCGTAACGTCAGAAAGCGTACTTAGAACATGTTTGCCCAGCGCAGTGTGTATTATATGAGGCGTAACGTCAGAAAGCGTACTTAGAACATGTTTGCCCAGCGCAGTCTGTATTATATGAGGCGTAACGTCGGAAATCATACTTAGAACAGGTTTGCCCAGCGCCGTCTGTATTATATAAGGCGTAACGTCAGAAAGCGTACTTAAAACATGTTTGCCCCGCGCAGTCTGTATTATATAAGGCGTGGTGTCAGAAAGCGTACTTAGAACAGTTTTGCGCAGCGCAGTCTGTATTATATGAGGCGTAACGTCAGAAATCAAACTTAGAACATGTTTGCCCAGCGCAGTCTATATTTTATGAGGCGTAACGTCAGAAAGCGTACTTAGAACATGTTTGCCCAGCGCAGTCTGTATTATATGAGGCGTAACGTCAGAAAGCGTACTTAGAACATGTTTGCCCAGCGCAGTCTGTATTATAAGAGTAGTAACGTCAGAAATCGTACTTAGGACACATTTGCCCAGTGCCATCTGTATTATATGAGGCGTAATGTCAGAAAGCGTACTTATAACAGGTTTGCCCAGCGCAGTCTGTATTATAAGAGTCGTAACGTCAGAAATAATACTTAGGACATGTTTGCCCAGTGCCGTCTGTATTGTATGAGGCGTAACGTCAGAAATCAGACTTAGAACAGGTTTTCCCAGCGCCGTCTGTATTATATAAGGCGTAACGTCAGAAAGCGTACTTAAAACATGTTTGCTCAGCGCAGTCTTTATTATATAAGGCGTGATATCAGAAAGCGTACTTAGAATAGTTTTGCGCAGCGCAGTCTGTATTATATGAGGCGTAACGTCAGAAATCAAACTTAGAACATGTTTGCCCAGCGCAGTCTGTATTATATGAGGCGTAATGTCAGAAAGCGTACTTAGAACAGGTTTGCCCAGCGCCGTCTGTATTATATGAGGCGTAATGTCAGAAAGCGTACTAAGAACAGGTTAACCCAGCGCAGTCTGTATTATATGAGGCGTAACGTCAGAAAGCGTACCTAGAACATGTTTGCCCAGCGCCGTCTGTATTATATAAGGCGTAATGTCAGAAAGCGTACTTAGAACAGGTTTGCCCAGCGCAGTCTATATTATATGAGGCGTAATGTCAGAAAGCGCACTTAGAACAGTTTTGCGCAGCGCAGTCTGTATTATATGAGGCGTAACGTCAGAAATCAAACTTAGAACATGTTTGCCCAGCGCAGTCTGTATTATATGAGGCGTAATGTCAGAAAGCGTACTTAGAACAGGTTTGCCCAGCGCCGTCTTATTATATGAGGCGTAATGTCAGAAAGCGTACTAAGAACAGGTTTACCCAGCGCAGTCTGTATTATATGAGGCGTAACGTCAAAAAGCGTACTTAGAACATGTTTGCCCAGCGCCGTCTGTATTATATAAGGTGTAATGTCAGAAAGCGTACTTAGAACAGGTTTGCCCAGCGCAGTCTATATTATATGAGGCGTAATGTCAGAAAGCGCACTTAGACCAGGTTTGCCCAGCTCCGTATGTATTATTTGAGGCGTAATGTCAGAAAGCGTACTTAGAACAGGTTTGCCCAGCGCAGTCTGTATTATATGAGGCGTAACGCCAGAAAGGGTACTTAGAACATGTTTGCGCAGCGCCGTCTGTATTATATAAGGCGTAATGTCAGAAAGTGTACTTAGAACATGTTTGCCCAGCGCAGTCTGTATTATATGAGGCGTAATGTCAGAAAGCATACTAAGAACAGGTTTGCCCAGCGCAGTCTGTATAATAAGAGGCGTAATGTCAGAAAGCGTACTTAGAACAGGTTTGCCCAGCGCCGTCTGTATTATATGAGGCGTATTGTCAGAAAGCGTACTTAGAACATGTTTGCCTAGCGCAGTCTGTATTATATAAGGCGTAACGTCAGAAAGCATACTTAGAACATGTTTGCCCAGCGCCGTCTGTATTATATAAGGCGTAATGTCAGAAAGCGTACTTAGATCATGTGCGCCCAGTGCCGTCTGTATTATATGAGCCGTAACGTAATAAAGCGTACTTCGAACATGTGTGCCCAGCGCCATCTATATTTGTAAGATCCGTAACGTCAGAAATCGTACTTAGAACATATGTGAGCAGCGCCGTATGTATTATATGAAGCGTAAAGTCAGAAATCGTACTTAGAAAATGTGTGCGCAGCGCCATCTGTATTAAAAGAGTCGTAACGTTAGAAATCGTACTGAGAACATGTGTGCGCAGCGCCATTAGTATTATAAGAGCCTTAACGTCAGCAATCGTACTTAGAACATGTGTGCGCAGCCCGTATGTATTATATGAGGCATAACGTCAGAAAACGTACTTCGAACATGTGTGCGCAGCGCCGTCTGTATTATATAAGCCGTGTCGTAAGAAAGCGTACTTAGAAGATATTTGTCCTGCTCCATCTGTATCATAAGAGGCATAATGTCAAAAATCGTACTTAGAAGATGTTTGTCCTGCGCCATCTGTATCATAAGAGGCATAATGTCAGAAATCGTACTTAGAAGATGTGTGCCCAACGCCGTCTATATTATATGAGCCGTAACGTCAGAAATCGTACTTAGAACATGTGTGTCCTGCGCAATCTGTATCATAAGAGGCATCGTGTCAGAAATCGTACTTAGAAGATGTGTGCCCAGCGTCGTCTGTATTATATGAGCCGTAACGTCAGAAATCGTACAGTCGATCTCGAAGTCCAAGGGACTCTCTGAAATACTTCGAGATATCCGTATCTCGACATATCAGATTTGCAGACTTGAGGAAATAAATAATTCAAACAACCGCATTTTACAAATGAATATGTAACTCCTGCCTTACATGTGTGCTCAGCGTCGTCTGTATTATATGAGGCGTAACGTCAGAAATCATACTTAAAATATGTGTGCCCAGCGCCACCTGTATCATAAGAGCCGTAACATCAGAATGTACTTAGAACACGTGCGCCCAGTGACGTCTGTATTGTATGAGCGGCGTCTGTATTATATGAGCCGTTCACGCTCCACTCGTTTTTTTTTTTTTTTTTTTTTTTTTTTTTTTTTTTTTTTTTCTTTTGCAGATTCATCACGCTATGAAAGCAAAGAAAAAGAAAGAAAGAAAGAAATTAAATGAGAAAAAGAAGTTTTTAGTGGATCAATTTTGCAACCTTTATACTATCCCCCTGAATGAAGTATAACATTCTTATTATGTCTTCCATTTCTTGTTTATAAACAACCACAAAAAACCTCCTGACAAGGCGGATATAAGAATATAAAAATGACGTTAACTCATTAATGTCTAGTGTCCCCGCATAAATGGGATAAATGCAAACAGTGTTGCATTAAATGCTGAAAATAACGTACAATAACGTAACAATAAAAACTACCCAGACACCCCTTATATTGGACATGGACCGAGGCAGTTCATGGTTTAGAAACTACAGGTAGAACGCAATTTTAATGTGCTCAGCAAATCTGACCTGTGGCGACCTTGAGGTCAAGGATATAAGAATCATTAGCAAATAGTGTACGACATATATGGACGCTATGCACAGAACTGTGCTGCTTCAACCAGCTTTATTATTTTTTGTTACTTCTAGCAACATTTTACTGCATAAATATGTCTTAACTCCTTCATCTATGAAGACAAAAACAGACTCGTTACGAGCCGTCTCATCGGGATCTTCACTGTTTGCCATTCTGTTCTTGATTTACAACGGTAACCCTTTTGGCAGCAATGGAAGTGTCCAAATGCAGAGATGGAAGAGTCTATTTCAGAAACTGATGCACTGACTGTGTTGGGAGCCTTTATGCGAACCGAATTTTTATGTATTTCTGTATTAAGAGTAGCGTCGGGACCCAGGGTGAAGTTGACTAGCTGTAAAAGTGCTTTAAACCCCCGGTGGTTTACTCTACCGACCGTTCTAAGGCGGTGGTCCCGGTGTTAGTCTTACTCTTTGTTGCATTGTGGTTTATTCTACGAGGCGATTTGTTTTATGTCTTACCTTGTGTTATTTTGTCCTTGTATTTTTCAGTCCTTTTAGCATTGCGATTACCTCGCTTGGGGAAGAGAGAGCTAATACTAATGCTTTTCGTACGTTTGTTCGATTTGTACTTGTTTGGTTTGTCTGTTTCCTCTTCCTCTTGGTGTCTGAGAAGGGCTGTGGTTTGTGATTGTGCCACTCCCTGGGCTTTTCTTTTACCTCTTTTTACTATGCTTAGTAACCATACTCCTCCACATAACTAAACTCTTCCATATTTCCCATATTATATGATGAAAATGTCAAGACTTACTTGAGCTAAATAATTCACATAAGCGCAAAATCGACACATGGTTTAAGGGAAATAACTGCATTGTCGTTCATTTTCGTGACAGGTAACAGGTAGTGGATAATCCTCATTTGGGTGTAATATACGAGTTTCAGAGAGTGGGTTTCAGAGAAAATAAGTCCTGATAGTCCATTTGTCTGCCAAGCACACAACTTACATAAAATGGCAAGTGTTATTTTCTCAGAAAAATAATAATAATGAAATAGAATATCGTCTGCTACAACTTTGCTTAGCGCTATAAGGGTTAAAACCGGTCAACCGTTACAGCACGGGTTTTGTCGCATAATTGTCACCTATACACGAGCTATATCATGTAGCACATTCTACCGGTTACCACAAGCCCGTGAATTACGTGCCATTTATAAGGACAAGAAAAGGACCCGTGCAAGCGCGAGTATAACATTGAAGAGCCATTTGACAGATTTTAACCTGAAAATATTGAATATATTTGTTTACTTATTTATTTTATTTATTTAATTTGGGTTTAATGTCTCTTTCAAGCGTTTTTCAATCATATCGCGACGGTATCTGGATACGACAGCGGCCTCAGTGCTAAATTTTATAGTGCTGCCTTGCTGAAATATCACGCCCAAGACACATGACGTGATATTTCACTGAAACACATTAACGTCACACTGGGCTGACCAGTTCCGATTTCTGCCTCCACTTTCTCAATGCTGGTGTCAAGCAAAAGAGCAGCTAGTATAATTTTGTTGTCTTTGGTATGACTCAATGGAATGGAAGATAGAGCCCCCTTCCTGCCCCCCCCCCCCCCCCCCCACACACACACACACAAAGTCCCCCACCCCCACCCCGCTCCGCACGGATGCAAAGTAGAGGCTCTAGCTCTAGAAACTAAGTCACTGCAATGTCATCGGCCAGCTTATTTCGAACGATTTTTATACTCCGCCACACGATAATCCGTCTGTCAGTCTGTGGTACGTCCGTCCATCTGTTGTACGTCCGTCCGTATTTCGTTTCCTGAAGATAATTGAGTAAATATTGATTTTCACCAAATCTGGTGTGCGCATTGGTATTGTAGAGATCTTATTTTGGCTTGCCAACTGGAAAATTTTGTGCGTCCGGCCATACGTCAAGCGTCCATCCTTTTGTCCGTCACCCAGTCTCCTCCCAAACCACTGGTCGGAATTTAACCAAACTTGCTACATGACCTTCCCTTATTTAAAGGAAGTGCAAGAGCAACATTATTTTACCGTGCGTCCGGCTGTCCTTAAGTGGGCATGGCATGTTACAACAAGGGTCATGTCACTACAATGTATCCAGCTTGTGAAATGATAAAACAATGTGCATTAAAGACATCTCTGAATGCTATCATAGCTCCAGATGACATTACAAAAACATGCCTATTCAAATATACTGAAAATTTTACCACCAAAAAATGAAAATTTTCCGATAAAAAATTCTGATATTTCTCATATTTCTGCTCAAAATATAGATTGTGGGTACTCGTTAGAACGCCTCAACGAGGCGGTTCTAACGAGTACCCACAATCTATGCTTTGAGCAGAAATAAGAAAAATAATGTATACCCCTGTAAACCCCAGTTTTACAATATAAAAGTGAATTTCAGGGAGTCAAAATTACATAGGCATGTTTTCCTGATGAAGTGTCTTTTTCCGCTGATATGTTTCTTATTTCTCCTAGTGTATGTTGCAGAACTCCAAATTGTCGCACCAATTTGGGTGAGAAAATTTGGAGTCTAAAAACATATACAAGGAGAGAAATGTTTAGTTATCTAACAAGGGAATGTTCATTTTTTTTATTTTTATTACCTCCAGTTTAAGAATGACATACCATTTAACTGATGGCAGTATTGTATGAAAAGTTTGGATGAAATATTTGCAACTATGCTGGCAGAGTTAGAGGTCACATTTTGTGTATGTAATTCAATTATCTTTTTAGCTCACCTGTACAAAAGTACAGGTAGAGCTCTAGCAGTTGCCACGGCGTCGGTTAAAGTTTTTAAAAGGCTATATCTCCTGAACTTCTGGATGGACGTAGTTCGTACTAACTCTTAGCTAGATATTGGTCTTCTATACTGTACCACCCAACCTACATGAGTGATCTTGAGGTCAAGGTGACGGACTTGGCAAACACCTTAAGTTAAAGGTTTTGGTTAAAGTGTTTAGAGGCAACAGGCGATTTAGGCGACCAACCCTGTCCTGCTACAGCTTTTATTTGGAGTTATGTGTATTATAGCTATTTATCACAAAAGGCTGGTATCCGGAACCTAAGGGAAATGTGCCAGCATACACTTTCCATGGCAGTGACTCGCTAATTTATATATATAATTTATATATATACTAGCTACGTGCGTGTAACAACAACAACAAAAACTTAAAAACAATGAAAATAAGTTCATAACATAGTCAAACTTCAATAGCTCGAACATCTTTTGGACCATGGAAATTTGTTCTAGACATGGATAGTTCGAGCTACTGATGGTTAAACATAACGCCAGGTCAGGAGATATATGAGGATAATTTAGGAATGTTTTTGATATTCTAAAAAATAACGGTATAATCAGTGTACTCATTAGAATCGCCTCGATGAGTACACACAACATACAATTTTCATGATACAATAAGAGCATTTCCCTAAATTGTCCTAAAATATTTTTCTTCAGCTGTCGGAAGAATTTCGTAGTGACTCAAATGAGTAAACGAGCCATCGGTGTTCGAGTCATTTAAGTTTTACTATATATATACATACCTATATAATTTTGACCCCCTTAAATGTCACTTTTATGTAGAAAAACTGGGGTTTACAGGGGTATACATTATTTTTTCTTATTTTTGCTCAAAAACATAAATCTATGTTTTGAGCAGAAATATGCAAAAAAATCAATTTTTATCTGAAAACTTTTAGTTTTTGGTAGTGATATTTTCAATATATTTGAATAGGCGTGTTTACGTATTGTACTCCGCAGACACTTATACTACGCATCGTTCTGTGGCTTCTGATGTTGTTCTACATTTTCTGCCAACGTCCACCTTTTTATTAGACATCAATGGGTTAACGATATAAAACAGTGATAATTTCGGTTTAGAAAATATTTTGATCAGCCCTCGCATCTATCTGTCCCTTTATCTGCCAAAAGTAGTCGGTCGCCGTCAGCATACTTTATCCGTTTCGTATTTCTTAAACCCCTGAGGCTCTAAAAGTTTGACCATTGTTGCAAAAAGGATATCAGGCGAAAAAATAAGCATATGTCAATAAATAAAAAATATTACTATTGTGAGATCGGGTAGATGAAAATAAAACCCCTTTTGGGGACTACTTAATAATAATAATCGACTTTATTTATAGAGGGTAACACATTTAGTAATCTAGTACTAATCTTCCATGTGGCCCTCTTTTTTCCTGGGTAGAAACCAGTACTAAGCAATGTGGATAAAGTTTCTTGCTCAAGGAAACAACACTTGCAGTCAGTGGGAATCGAACCCGGTACCTCTCGATCTCGAGCCGACGCTTTACCACTGCACCACAGCGCTCCACTTTGCGTCAGACATTTCGTTTTGCTGAATCAGAACTTCTCAAAGGAAATGGAATTTCTTTGGCTGTATGGCTCGAGTTTCGAGCTGTATGAAAAAATATAACTTAGACGCTCATAGGTTAATTTGGTTTTACCTCTAAGCCACAAAAGGCGAAAGCCTAGGTTTCGATGCTAATTCTGTTTTAATATTAATGCTATCCCGCTCTGCGATTCTTCAGTCGGGATTTGCTTTGAGAATACAGAACATCAGATCTATTCTCATTTCAGGTAAGATTTCTTTTGGGCTCTTTGCGAAAATCTTTGAAGTAAATTTCGGGAAAATTCAAAGTAATTGCAACATAAACTTAGTAAAGTTTAATATTATATAATATTGGCAAGATTATGCACAGATTTATTGTCGTAATTGGGAATGTTTATATATATAAATAAAGGGTTTTAACAAAAAGTTTCACGAATATCAAATAAATTAATTATTAAATATTAAATATAATAATATATAGAATTATAAGTTTTGGAATTGATTTCTGTTTAAATTATGGTACAAGGTAAAATGGAAAATTATTGTAATTGATTTTGTTTAAAACATATTTGAATTTATTTACTTCTTAAATGAATTTGTTATATTATGTCAGTCGGGATTTGCTTTGAGAATACAGAACATCAGATCTATTCTCATTTCAGACAACCAATTTCGAATTAAATAAGGAAAAGCCTTATTACAGTCTCGTTGTCTTCTCGTCTCCATGACAGAGTAAATTACACTGCTGATCACTCTGTTTCGTCGTCAAACATGTTCACAAACAACGGACTGCTCCGGTAACCTCTCGCAGCGCAGTCTTGACTGCATAACCAACAAAGTCAGCATTGGCACAACACCACTGAAATTGAATCTGCAAATATTTTGTTTTGAGACTAATTATAAGGAACAAGAAAGGAAAACGTAATGGATTTACCGGAAAGTTTTCTTCAAGAGCTTAGCACTAAATATGATTTTTTTTTTTTTTTTTTTTTTTTGGTTTCTTTTTTCAGTCCAAAAGTATTTTATTTTCTTATTTTCCACGAGAACATATGCTGCGGGTACTCATTAGAAGCAGCTCAGTGAGACGCTTCTAATGAATATCCACAACATACGTTTTCGTGCAGAAATAAGAAAAATATTTACCTGATACCCACTCTCCCCTAGACCAATGGAATAGCAATGCAAAATAAAATATGTTACAGTATTTAAATCAATGTAATTCAATGTTAAAGATATAAGCACTTCGTTTATGAATTCCACAAGATGCACAATTTGATTACGAATTCGAATATTATCTGTCGTTTCGACATATTCTTTCCAAATAATGCAGAAACAGATTCTGTCGGACATTTAGGTCCACATGGGGTGTGTGTGTGTGTGGGGGGGGGGGGGTCCTAAATGTCCGACAGTGAATTTTTCCTCCTGGCTATTTGATTTTTTTTTTCCAAAATTTGTCCGCCATCATCGCGTTTTTAATCATTTTCCATTATTTACAAGACTTTTTAAATGTTATTTAGCGAAAACAAATGTCCCTACAGACGTGTGTCTGTTTGTTTATTATTATTATCATTATTATTACTATTACTATGTTTTCTATATTTAATGCAAACAGATCAGACCCTGATCAGACGCCGTGTTTTGTTCTGCGGCGTCTGACCTAGGTCTACACGGTTTGCCAATATCACGTTTATGAGATCCTGGGCATGAATGGGTTAAAGAAAGGTTCTGCATTATTTACCTGCAGGTGAATAAGGGAAGGGGAAGGAGGGCTCCTTATCTTATCACTAACAAGGAATTATATCTTGAAAAAAAAATTCCTTTTCTCTGTCTGGGAGCGCTGGTTTAACCCATTTAAGCCTATCGTCCCATATAAGGGACATTGGCAAACAGTGTAGACCCAGATCAGACGCCTACATTGTTTGCGTAAAGTAAAGGAATTTCATTAAAACATGGTAATAATGAAAACTAATCAGATACCCTTGTATTGGAAATGGACCGTTCCAGAGATTGAAGGTAGAAGAGTCCAGTTGGCATAAATGGGTTAACCATATCAAACTAAGTATTTGGACACCTTTTCTCTTTACCATACTGTTCCCTAAAATTTGACCTTTGAGTCTGTTTTACTATTTGTTGAATCAGATGTGTCTAGAAACAGCTGGATGAGTTTCAAACACTGTAGATCCTGATCAGACGCCGTTGATCTTGGTGTAAGCTGTTGGCGCACGCCAGTAACATCAATTTATTAAGGACAACCATTGTTCTAAAACCAGAACGGTTAAACCCATCCATTAACCCATTTGTGTCGAGTGGATTCTCCTACCTCAACTTTTTTAACAGGTCCATTTCCAGTAGAGGTGGTGTCTGAGTAGTTAAAATTATTACCATGTTTTGCAAAAATTCCAGTACTCAATAAAAACAGTGTATACCTGATCAGCCATCCGATCAGGGTATACACTGTTTGTCAATGTCTCTTTTATTGGACGCTAGGCAAAAATGGGTTAAGAACAGGGCTGGACCCAGAAGGTCTGAAGACGGGGGGGCATTGCCGAAGGCATGTATCGAGCGGCGTAAACCGCGAGAGGGGGAGAGTATGAGAGGGGGTTTCCCCTCTTATAAGGGGATCCGGGCCTCCCCCGGGAAGTTTTTAAAATTGGATTGCCTGAGAGTGCATTTCCATGCTATTTTCAAGTCATTTTCATTAACCTTGCAGGCTGATTTTTTTTTTTTTTTCTGTCAATTTCAGGAGGTCGGGGTTCGAAAACTGCTGGGACAACATTCTTTTGTGGGATCATTCTCTCCTTCTCACTGATTCAAGAAGAGCAGTTGTCAGTTTCTGGCAAAAGAATATGCACTGTACTAGTTAACCACCTATGTATAAGTCTGCCCAGGAAGTGCGGTTATGTAAATTGACCGGCTCAAAAATAACCTAAATAGTGTTGACTGTGCCGTAAAACTCCAAAACAAATAAAACCTTCCGCCTTATGCAGGTAATTTCTAAGCTGCAAAAATAATTCTGGCTAGTTTGATAATTACCAGTGCTAGCCATGCAGAATCCTGGATAACCTGCCTGTCCCTTCAGCCACCACACCCACACAAATATATATGGATTGGGTGGGGTAGGGGTAAAAGGGGGGGTTAAAGTACCATGCCCCCCACAACCAACCAACCAAACGCCAACAACAACAAAAAATCATTCATTAATCTGCAATGCCCGGGTGGAGGCGGGTGGGGTTGGTGGGGAGCATGTGCCCCTTTTGCCCACTCCTGGAAGCAATAAAAAATAAATAGAGCCTGGCCATAAGAAAACCTGTTTAATAGTTTTGCGAACATCAAAGGCGCAGATCAGCCTGTTACATCTGCATAGTCTGATCAGCGCCTTCATTTCCTGTTCACTGCTTAGATGGTATAACGTATCCAAGTTTTTCTCTGCAGCTGCGCAGTATGATCTATTTCATACCTGGTTGTAACTCGAAAGACTGGGTTTCTCGTGATGAGGCTAAATAAATAAATTAACACGTAGCTCTATGGGTAACTTTTTAGCAGACAACATTTTGAAATATTTTTCTTATATTTCTCAGAAAACAGGTTTTTAACTGAGACAATTTGCATGAAATGTCACATTCTGTTTAAGGGCAAAATAAAACAAATGTCACCAATTTGTTGACTGCTGAATTAGCAGAGAGAGTGGTTAGGATTAAAATCTCCTCAAAAACAAATTAATAGAACGCTTCAAACAACAAAATAAAACCGTTTCTACTCATACATGTACATTATCTAGATAAAAAGATGTAAGATGTGAAATCATGTATTTATAAGACAGAAGTTTGTGCAACTGACCATATGCTACTAATCAGCAGGGCAATATTAACAAGTTATTGACAAATCACAGAATGCCATTTACTAATAGCTCTTTCATTATCATTTATGAACTCCCCGTTTTTCTGGAAATCACAGGTATCTGGGTAGCTTATGCATAAGAGTGTAATAGCGAAAAATGCCGCTACTGACAACAGTTGATTTCCTTTATATATCGTATGCATTTATGCAAGTGTTCTACAGCCAGTATTTTTTTTTTTTTTTTTTTGGTTGCAGTTCAAGTGGTCAATTGCCTAACAGATGCCGGTGTCGCGTGAGATGTTTAAGACCATGAGATGTTTCAGAACGCATGCGCATCGGAAGCGGATATCAGGTGGGGGAAAAGGCGTGAGATTTGTCAGAATTTATCTGCCCCAATTTGACTTCCTATTTTGCTGTTGTCTATATAAAGTTTTTCTTTTCTTTTCTCTGTGCTGCGTTTGAATTTAGAATACCCAGATGAATTATGAAGGTATTTGTCTTGCTTCGACACCTATATTATATTTAATATCTGTTGACATACGGCGTGAAGAACGAAAACGTGGATTCATATTCGCCGTGTGCGACTATTTACGTACCAGCTTACGGTTTGATACCTACAGAAATGTAGTTTTGTTTTTCTTATGTACTTTATGATCAGACGGCTGCATAAAAATGAACAAAATTCGGAAAATCGTGGATGCGTTGAAAATGGCTGCGTCACCAGCGATGTTCGTAAAGTATTAAGATTCGTATACGTGACTTGAATGACTATATTTACTGAACGCACAACTGTGGGGTTTGACGCGGTATAACTTGTACAAGCAGAAATGTTTAGCATGATGGATGAAACATGGTTGGAAGTACTGGAACACTTGTGATTTTTGACAGCAGAAGGTAAGCTATTGTGTGATTGCCAAAACTGAAGGTCAGCCTGGTACCTCAGACAGTTGGTAGAGCACCTGATTTACAAGCAGGGGATTGCGATTTAAATTCTGCATTAGGCATACCTTTCCCTCCTTAAGTTGCTTCAATGGCAATGAGGTACTTGTGAGTGTGGAGAAAAGCTAGGCACTGTTAGTGTGTTCAGTTGATGTCTGGCACATATAAGTTAAACACTGTTAAAGGGAGAGGAGTGTAGTAATTGCTGAGACTGCAGGCCCGTATGCAAGGGGGTTCAGGGGGTACAAACGCACCCTCTTTTCTGGAGAATTACTTCAAAATCATGCAGTTTTTAAACCCAATTTCACTTAATATCCCTAATTTTGGCCCCCAAATTGGCATTTTCAAGAAGCATTTACACCCCTGTTTTCAGAATACCTAAAATTCCACCCCACCCCCATCTCCATTTCAAAAGTCTGCGTATGGGCCTGGACTGTCAGCCTGATTAGCTCAGTTGGTAGAGCACCTGATTTGCAGCCATGGGGTCGCGGATTCGAGTTCTCCTCCTAAGTTTATTTTAATATTGATTATTGAACATGTTAAAGGGTCTACATGGAAAACAAATTGAAAATTCAAGCTAAAAACAGTACAGGTCTGCAGATAAAAAATTGCAAGTGAATTGCAATATTCGTATAATAAGGTAAAAATGAAAGGAAAACTGCTTGCCAAAGGCGGGACTTGAACCCATGATCCCCATTTCACTAGACAGTTGTGTTGGGAATCAGCCAGAATTTCATTGTTGATCATTGGTTTTATAAAATCGACTGATCATTGAGTAATAATTGACTTGTAGAAAATATATTCACCCTTAATTCAGCCATCTTCCAGGTACCTATTCATTGCTCCAGATCAATAAGAGGGGTATCCAGGTAATATTTTCCTTATTTCGGCATGAAAACATATAATGTTGTTGGTACTCATTAGAAGTGCCTCTGCAAGGTGCTTCTAATGAGTACCTAAAACATCAGTTCTTTTGGGTTGACTTTTTTTAAGATTCGTTTATCAAATCTTTTCACTTTTATTGACCATAAATCTAGAATGACCCTAACAGACAGCTCTGAACTTCATTTATTGATGACTTGCCTATGAAAATAAAAGGTGAGAAAAATATATTTGTTTCAAAACAAAAAAAAAATTTAAAAAATCCGATTAGTTGACTATAAAAGATCTTTCCGATCTTCAGTCACAAGAGGCAAAAGTGATTGCTGAATGATTATAAGCGATCATCATTGGCAAGACTACTAGACAGGTGCTGAACCTACTGAGCTACAAGGGTGGTCCTGTTCTGGCCATGGACTCGAGCCACTATACTCCTCATATCATTTAGGATTCAGGTACCACCCTGATGTCCTGGTCTGCAACCCCCAATCGCTTGCATTTGACACACACCTGTTTACTAAATCTGATATCAGTAAAGTGAACAGGAGAGGAAACAATGACTACCGGAGCTGGGACTCGCCAACAAGTTGGCAACAACCCCGTAACACTAATCAGGTGCTCTTCCTACTGAACCAAGCAGGCGGTCTTGTTCAGTCCATGCACTCCAGCCACTACATATAATTCACAATATAAAAATGTACATTGAATAAAAACAGTTTTCTACAGTATCCAATTTTTAGCTGTAAGATGGGGTCTGATCTGGGTCTACACTGTTAGCTCAGGACTGTCTGGTGTATACAGTATTCTACAGTATCCATTTATTAGGTGTACATACATGCCATATCTCACACTGTGAGATAAAATCTCACAGAATTTGGCCCATCTGGAAGGCAATTCCCATAAAAATTCTAATCTCACAGAATTTTCAGACCATTTTACAACAGATTTTATGAAGAAATAAACATAAATCATACACTGTTGAGGTTTTCACAAGCTTCTCACATGAAAAAAGAAGACTATATTGTCGGAACACCAAAGTGATGTTTAAGAAAATCTCACAGAATTTCGTCAAATCTCCCTTAGTATTTTGCCCTATCTCACACATTTTAGTCCACAGCTTATGGCATGAATGGGTGTAATGTGACATCTGATCTGGATCTACACTGTTAAACTGATGACTGTCTGTCCAAAACTTAGAGTGTAAATGGTATTCTACAGTATCCAGTTATTAGATGAAGGTGGTGTCTGATCTGGGTCTACACTGTTAGCTCAGGACTGTCTGGTATATGCAGTATTCTACAGTATCCATTTATTAAGTGTTACATGACAGCTGATCTGGGTACTGTTAGCTTAGGACTGTCTGTCGAAAAATTAGAGTATAAACGGTATTCTGCAGTACCCATTTATTAAATGTAAGGTAACGTCTTATCTGGGTCTACTCGTTTAGCTCAGGACTGTCTATCCAGTGCTCCTAGTAAAAACGATATTCTGTACATTAGCCATTTTTCTGTGTAAGATGTCATTTGATCTGGATCTACACGGTATGCTCAGGATTGTCTGGCCAATACTCTGAGTATAAAGACTATTTTCAGTGTCCATTTATTAGATGTAAGATGTCATCTGATCTGGGTCTACACTGTTAGCTCAGGACTGTCCAATACATTTGTGTTAAACAGTATTCTACACTATCCATTTATTTGCTGTAAGGTGATGTCTGATCTAGATCTGTATTGTTAGCTCAGGACTGTCTGTCTAATACTTAGAGCATATATGGTATTCAACATATCCATTTATTAGATGTAACGTGGCACAAAAGCCCTGAACAGACTGCGTGATATTGGGCAACATGTAGGAGAGCTGAAGATTACATCCTGTACTTTTAAATATGTGCAGTAAAAACTTATAAATGGTTCTTTTCTGATTTTGTAAATGTTAATTGTTGAAGTCCAAATGATAATAATAACTCTTTCATTATAAAATATCTTAAAGATCCCCCATAAGAAAATTCTATTAAATTACTTTATAGAATTTAGTATCTTTTTTTTTTTCCTGTGATAACTTATGACCAGTACAGTTATTTCTTCCATTTACTAACAATGTGATTAAAATATGTCTGCTGCCATGAGTCAAATGTCATTTGCATGCTGTAATGGATGATGGATACCTTTACATTGCGATTTTCATAGCAACAGATAGAGCGCTTTTTTCTTCCGAAAAATGCTGATATCTTTCTTATTTCTCCACGAAAACATACATGTATGTTGTGGGTACTCATTAGAAGTGTCTCAGTGAGGGGCTTCTAATGGGTACCCACAACATATGTTTTTGTGGAGAAATAAGAAAAATATTGTGTGGATACTCCCTCTTATCTGGAGCTATGGATTTATGAAAAAATATATACAGAAGAAAACTTATCTTAAAAGAAAAAAACAGCCATTTAAAAAAAAAAGAAATCTTTCATTTTATCCTTTCAAAGTCATTTTCAGCTAAGACTCTCAGATTGACACAAAATCATTTTTACCAATAAAACAGGATTAAATGAATGAAAAATATTATAAGACAATTTACAGCTCGTGGGTCGGGGATGGGTTCCTATATATGGCATAGTACAGATATGCGTGCCAAATGGCCCCCCTTTTTCAGCGCTGCCAGGTATATGATTAGCCCCTTTTTTTCAATAAAAAATTATATGACTGACCCGGTTTTTCTTGATTCGTATGTGAAAGGCTCCACTTTTCTGACAGCCTGGTAAATGCATATATTTTTTCACTCAGAGATTTGTCAAGGCTGCTATTTCTCTTGGTATTCAATGAATTGACTGCTATATTTGTCTAACTACCAGCAATAAATGAGTATAAAAATCAAAGGGCAGTATATGAATAGGTCAACATTTCAGATGATAAAGTATATGAAGGGGGCCATTTTTTCAAAGGGCAGGTACATGAATGGGGTAGGTTTCGAAATACTGGCTCGCACACCCGTACCACATTTATCCCCGTTACCCCCTACCCCCCCCACCCCCCGCCTCCCCCCCCCCCAACCCGAGAGATTTATAGATCACTTATAAAACATTTAAGGACAGTTAATGAAAAATATTTTCGGGTGGGTAATTGTCCGCATTTAGGTTAAGAGGGGCGGGTAAATGTCTGGGTGGATCATTGTCCAGTGGGTAATTGTCCGGGTGGGTAATTGTTTTACACTCCACATCCTATGGCCAAGATACAGCCAGGAACCCTTATAATTTCTTGCACATATTGTTTTGCCCTATTCATTGGTTCACTTATTCTACAACAAAACTGTTAAGGGAATAAAAGCAAAAGTAGTGTGCATAATATATCTGGATTTATTTATCTAGCTGATCCAGTCCCATTCCCTTGTAGATTATAGCTATCCATTTATATATTGCATACAGTATTCAGTGATTTATGAGTGACCAGTACAGATCCTGATCAGTCTACACTGTTACACCCAAAGATATATTTTTTGTGATGAACATGTACAGGCTGTCTGCATGTATATAACTTAAATTATAATATAGGCTTCTTTGGTAATTTTCAGGCTGTGCAGGATGATCAAAGGGTATGCTAAATTTAGATATATGAGTGAAGGAAAAGGGTTACCAGTAAACTGTTAGTATCCAGTAATCTGCAGTGAAAGCAAAGCAGTAGGTGAGTTATTGTATAAATCACATCCATATGTTGTTCTGATTAACTTCGGTTCTACTTCTTGTGCAGACTGATATGTTACACATTGTGAGAGAAGGCCGGTCCCTAAATATACCAGACAGCAAAGACCCAATCACAGATACTGCAGAAGATATTGACAAAGAATATGTTGATAAGACTTCATATAGTTTGTGTTTCATGCAAGCTTTCTTCATAAGAAAACAAAAGCACAAAATGGGTCTGCTTTCTAAAACTAATTCCTAACTTTCATTTCACATCTTTAATTTTTCTGCTTTCAAGTGTTTATTCTAGTAAGTCTACTAAAT
The DNA here is from genome assembly GCA_964016985.1 of Anodontia alba. Lineage (NCBI taxonomy): Eukaryota > Metazoa > Mollusca > Bivalvia > Lucinida > Lucinidae > Anodontia > Anodontia alba. The sequence goes on from OZ024826.1 coordinate 46,473, forward strand.
TCTGACAAATACTTTGGCATCTGGCAGATTACAGTCCCACCCCCACCTACTGCCCATTTGTCAACTATTTGATACAAAAAAAAAGAAAAAACAACCTGTTCTCTGTGGTGTTGCTCATTCTTGGGAAAATTTACAGTGACTACATGTAAGATAGAGTGACCTTTAAAAGAAAAACTCTCGTGAAAAGGGAGAAAGTCAGTTAGTCAGAGGATTAAAATATATGCCCATATTTGTTACATACATGTATTTGGTAAAAATATTTAAATGTTAGCCCAAAACTTTTGTAAAATAATCCTAATAGACTTAATTTTAGCTCTAGATAATTTTTTGTCAGATAGTGCATGGTATAAAGGGCCCTTTTCTGTGTTGGATGTCACATATACCCTAACTCTTTGTCAGCACAACCGAATAAAAACTGGCATTTTAAGGCCTTTGTGGCTACAGATTAAATATGATAAAATATTTATTCAGATCTGTTTTTATTTATAAATTATTTCTTCATCAAACATGTCAAAACAAGCATCACGAAAACATACCTATATGATCTTGACCCCGTTAAACCCCATTTTTATATAGTAAAAGTGGAGTTTACAGGGGTATACATTATTATTTCTTATTTCTACTCAAAAACAGATGCAGGTACTCATTAGAACCACCTCACTGAGGCAGTTCTAACTAGTACCCTCAATCTATATTTTGAGCAGAAATATGAAAAGTATCAGAATTTTTATCTGAAAACTTTTGGTTTTTGGTGGCAAAATTTTCAATGTATTTGAATAGGCTTGTTTTCGTAATGGCTTCTCATTAGTTTTTTGGTTTGACTGCCCAGCAGGCCCTCTAGGGGATCTTTTAAAACCTTTAAAAAATTAATTTGCTTCAAGTCCTTTAAAATCTTTAATTTGGCTGAAAAAACAACTTATAAGAAACAGTACTTTACCTAGAAAATCCAGTTTATTTTTGGGCAAATATGGATGGGAGCACAGACATATGAGCTAATGGACAGACAGAATAACAAAGACTATATACCCCCCAAACATACTTTGTATGCCTGGGATATAAAAGTTTTAACTATGCCAAGGGAGTCAAAGTCTTAGGCCAACTAAATTATTGAGAAATTTCATGTAGTTTGTAACTCAGTTGTGAATTCACACGGAGATTGTCCATCATAGTAGGTATTTTATGGCAGAGAAACTGGAAACAAGATGAAGAATGTAACCTTTTTTTGCTCTTAATTTTGTTTAAAATTTGCCTGAAAACCCTATATTTAACCATGTTAACCAAAAAAATAACACTATCCAGTGTGCTTCTGAGGAGTACATACATGACATGTACATGTTTTCATGGAGGAATGATAAAAAAAATGTATTAATGTATAGCCCTCTTATCTAGAGCTCTGCACATACCTAAACTGTAAAACACTACACCTAGTGTTAAATTTAGCAGAAGAGAGTTCATTACATTTTTAGTTTTTTAGCTCACCTGTCCTTTTTTTTCTATTTTTCTCTAGGAGAAGACACAAAATGACCCACAAGGGTTGACATGTCGCTTAGCAAGAAATCAAACAAACAAACGAAATGCTTAATGAGGCGGCACTGTTAACAAAGACAGACAATCCACCAAGTAGCCCCCCCCCCCCCACCCCCCCTCCCATATTAATTTATGACCTGGAGGTTGTGGGTCCATAGTCCATAGTCAAGTTATACCAAAGACTTTTAAAAAAATGTTACTAGGTGCTTTTTCGCTTTGCGCTTGAATCGGAACTGGTCAGCCCGGTGTCAGTATGACGTGACTCTGTGTGTGTGGCTTGAATCGGAACAGGTCAGCCGGTGTCAGTATGACGTGACTCTGTGTGTGTGTGTGTGTGTGTGTGTGTGTGTGTGTGTGTGTGTGTGTGTGTGTGTGTGTGTGTGTTACGTCATACGAAATATCATGATATTTCTGTGCAGCACTCTAAAATGAGCATTGGGCTCCCTGCCTCATTCAGACACTGAAAGATTGTTCAAAGTGACGGAAAAACCCGAATAAAACAAGCAATAGCACTGTAATATATATATGTGTATATATATATATATATATATATATATATATATATATATATATATATATATATATATATGTGTGTATATATATATATATATATATATATAACCTTAGACCTAAAACACACAAACAAATGGTAAAATTGTTTCATAAACGAAAATCCAAAGGGCGCCAATTCTTTCATATTACTTTGGGAGCAATTCCTTTTCTTTTATAGTAGACCCTAATCAGAAGGGCTTGGTTTGCAGGAAAACAAACATGAAGTAATACAGCATGTCTCCCTTATAATAAATTGTGGAAACTGAATCATGTGTATGAAGACCTCTTAAGATATTGTCGTGTTTCCCTTAACTCCTCTACAGAGAGGAGCATATTCTTTCCTTTTATACACCGGTCATTTGAAACTCTGCCCTGTCTGAATTTATGGTCACCAGGCATTCTTAGGTATACATTGCCTGTTTTATACACACAGCTGTTTTATTCTCAACATCTAAAACCATTGGCTAGAAGAGACTTCAGAATATCAGTTCTGTTTAGTAAGAATACAGTGTATGTAGACTCTCTCTGTGTGTGTGTGTGTGTGTGTGTGTGTGTGTGTGTGTGTGTGTGTTATAAATGAAACCGCTAGCCCTGTGCAAGCTAAATTTCACGAAGAGCTTTCAAGGGACAGGTTAAGAAGATTTATCCAAAAGGATCATTTCATTTGTTGTTGTTTTTTATTATTATTATTTTCAATCCCCCGGGCAAGTGCTTTCAGCAGGGACTTTACCATAAATATGTCCCCGCAACGCAGGGCGTTTACAAGGGTTCTGCCAACTAAAAGGTTAAAAGTCCTGCTATTCCCCGGACCCATAGGTGCATTACATTATGAAAACACGCCTATTCAAATATATTGAAAATTTAACCACCAAAAAATGAAAATTTTCAGATAAAAAAAAATGATATTTTTCATTTTCTGCTCAAAACATAGATTGTGGGTACTTGATAGAAGCGCCTCAGCGAGGCAGTTCTAACGAGTACCCACAATCTATGTTTTTGAGCAGAAATAGGAAAAATAATGTATACTCCTGTAAACCCCAGTTTTACTATATGAAAATGGGGTTTAATGGGGTCAAAATTATATAAGTATGTTTACGTGATGAGAGATGAGCATTTTTCAGGAGACGAGTTTGTTGTGCAGGAAAGTAAACAGGATGTCACAAATAATATCTGATACGTTGTAACAAAAGGTGAAAACTGAATCAAGCGTATTCGGGCTTCATAGCGCACTCGGTAGCGCGTCTTACTGCAGCTCCAGGGTTTGCGAGTTCGAACCCCAGCTTGGCCACATAACTTCCGCGGAGATTGATCACGAAATCATTTCTACGGTCATTCTCTCCTTCCGCTTCTTCAAGAAGGGCAGTTTTCGGTTACCGGCGTAATTATAGGCACAAGTACTGGTTAACCGCTGAGAGGACTTATCCGGCCCAGGAACAATGTGAGTACGTTTACTGACCGCATTCCATATTACCCTTATGGGTTGACTTGGCCGTGAAACCTCAACTCAAAGAAACAAACCGAACCAAGTGTATCAAGTCTCATTAACCCTTGTCATGCTGAATAAATTAAGATGCAACACCTACTCCTAATTTTCAGCCAATCAGATTACTTGATCTAAGTTGTTCATACAAATTCAAAAATTTTATGACTAACAGTGCTGATCCAGATCAGTTGGCTTCTTCAGAAACCAACTAATCTGGAACTACATATCCGGGCTCACCAGGACAAGAGTTAAGACTTTGATATGTTTAGTTTTGCAGCATGGGAAAACAGCTCTTGTATTCACTAATTGTTCATTACCACATTTACCCTAAGTAGTCGGACAGACAGGCCTGAACAAACAATGTACACCGTGTTTTGCGGCGCCTTATCACATTCTTTACTGTTTGCCAAACATCCAGCAGTATTTGAAACTTCACAGGTAGGGAATGTCTGAAACTTTGACCCTTAATAACTCGTCTGTTTTTCATCCGATTAAGCTGAAATTTGGAACGTTTGTAGATCCCATACAAACATGCCTGTACTATACGGGATGGGGTTAGTGGAATAGCACGTGCACTATGGGGCGCCAAATATTCAATAAATAAATTTTTTACGCCTACAGCAGCTAAAGGAAAGCATCCTCGGTGCTGCAAATGTTTGCGCATGCGCAGATCATTAATATCTACAAACGTAAAGGGTAGTCGAGGGACTCGAGGCAAGGCGTCTTGCTGAAAATGGGTCCTCAAGTTTGCATTGCACCCTATGAGATTTTGGGCGGGAAAACGTAAAAACCCTAATAACTCCATCAGTTCGCAACAGATAGGTGCGCTTTTTATAAAATTTATAGGTCTTAGGGAGGTACAGTTCCGTGCCAAATTGTATGGCGCTGCATGCAGTAGAAGCAAAGAGATAAGGACTGGAAATGCGTCCCTAGGTCTCGCCTGCTGAACAAAGAGATTAAAAGTCACTAAAGGTGACCTTCACCGGTCGAGCTGAAACTAGCACCAAACATTGTCCTAGTACCATAGAACATAAAACAATATTTGTCAGAAAATTCGGACTTTGCATTAGTAAGTTATTAGGGGTCAAACATTAGCAAATATCAACTTTCAGGGGCAATAACTCGAAAAAGGGGCGATAAGAAATTTTGGGCACTTGGCCCCAGGGAGTCATTGGTCCAGACCTTTCGTCTGGCACCAGTTTCATCCCGATCGGTGAAGGTCGCATTAGGCTGAAACTTGCAGTCTAAAATCTGTAGGGAATATCTGAAACTTTGACCCCTAATAATTCGTCTGTTTGTCATCCGATTAGGCTGAAATTTGGAACGTTTTGTAGAGCCCATCCATACAAACATGCCTGCACCATCCTACAGCAGCCAAAGGAAAGCACCCTCGGTGCTGCAAATTTATGCGCATGCGCAGATCATTAATGTCTACAAACGTAAAAGGGTAGTCAAGGGACTCGAGGCAAGGCGTCTTGCTGAAAATGGGTCCTCAAGTTTGCATTGCACCCTATGGGATTTTGAGCGGGAAAACGTAAAACCCCTAATAACTCCATCAGTTCGCAACAGACAGGCGCACTTTTTATAAGGTTTATAGGTCTTAGGGAGGTACATTTACGTGCCAAATTGTATGGCGCTGCATGCAGTAAAAGCAATGATATAAGGACTGGAAATGCGTCCCTAGATCTCGCCTGCTAAACAAAGAGATCAAAAGTCACTAAAGGTGACCTCCATCGATCGAGCTGAAACTAGCACCAAACATTGTCCTAGTACCATAGAACATAAAACAATATTTGTCAGAAAATTCGGACTTTGCGTTAGTAAGTTATTAGGGGTCAACCATTAGTAAATATCAACATTCAGGGGCCATAACTCGAAAAAGGGGCAATAAGACAAACTGTATATAATATGTAATTTAGGCAATAATAATCAGTCACGTACTGGATAAATTAATGCCTTTACTGAAAATCTATCCATTTGTCTATTCCAAGGGTCCGAGTAAACTTTGATTGACATGGACTTTTGTTATAAGTGTAAATAGTAGATGCATTAGAGCTAGTCGAAGCAAACTACGAATATTCCTCAATAATAGATAATGTAGACCTATACTATACGTAGATTATGTCTAGCTGTTTATAAGTTTCACACCTTCCTTAAATTATTTCCGATCGTAATCATAGTAAAATTATTATTCCCAGATGAAGAATCTTCAGCGTAATAAATTCTACAACTGAGACAAATTTATCTGGAACATTACTGTCATAGTCTTAGATGATCCAGAAGGAAACTGAAAGGCACAGTAAAGAGCTTATTGAATTATATATGCCTTAATAAATGATTTTTCTTCTTTATTTTATTCCAGAGTTCAGACAGGGCACGACTGACCTAGATTCTTTATATAATTAATCAATAAATCAATTCTTAATTAGTAAGGATCAGTTATCTAATTCGTCTAGATTTTTTATACTTTATGAATGTTATAATAGAAAGCAGGGAGGATCGACTGCTGCTTTCTACATCTAACTTATTCCCTAGACTGCATGCTGATCATATAGCGAGCATGTAGAAAAAACTTGGGAGGAAAGATGAAATAATTAGATTCCGTGTATATTTTCCTCTTTGAGAATAACAATAATTTTATGGAATTCACCTTTGCCTTGGAGCCAAATAAAGTGAATACCCAAAGAAGTTAATCTCTTTCTAGCGAATAAAGGGAGAGAGAAGTTATTTTAAATATAGATAGACGCACCTGCTGTACTTAGTCAACGAATTGCAAATTTGATATATTTTCCTCTTTGAGAATAACAATAATTTTATGGAATTCACCTTTGCCTTTGAGCCGAATAAAGTGAATACCCAAAGAAGTCAATCTCTTTCTAGCGAATAAAGGGAGAGAGAAGTTATTTTAAATATAGATAGACGCACCTGCTGTACTTAGTCAACGAATTGCAAATTTGATCGTAACCGATAATTCTTAATTCATTTACCAAATAAATATATATATATATATATATAATTCTAAGTCTAATTCAGAAATGACTGGACAGAATTCTACGATATAAGAGGCTACTAGGTATCCGAACCCATCGCTTCATTCTATAACCTGTAACCCAAGGCTGCAATCATTTAATTTGTCGGTCAACTATAATTTCCTCGGTTATTCATAGACAATTTTCAGTTGTTAACAACTCTGATTTAGACTGAAAATCAGAGGATGTTATACATGTTCTCACTTGAAGCGAAGGAGGCTGAGGTATGCAGTATGTTGGACAGACCAAACGGGCCCTTAAAACAAGGTTTAAGGAACATTTGCTTAAAATCAAAAAAGCAAAGAAAATTGATACGTTTCTTTATCAACATTTCCGAAGTACTGGTCATTCATGATCATCTGGTAAAGTTTTGGTACAACCTGTTGAAAATATTATACACAAGTCCAATTCTACCGAAAGATTCAAAAATGTTTTAAGACATGAACTTGAACTTAAATGGATTAAACGTTTACAAGCCCCTTTTCCACTTGGATTTAATGATAATATTTACCATGAAGGAAATATTTCTAAAATGCCGTATTTCAATGCTTTTTTCCTTTTAGATATTAAAAAACGTAATAAACGATCCCATGGTAAGCGCAAAAATGGCAATTTTAAACGAAAACATAAAACTTTTTTATCTCTTTTTGATTTAAATATTCTCTTAAATTCTGGACGTCATCAAATGCTTTCTAAACTAGCTTCACTGGCTATTTCTTCATTACGTTAGATGATGAGGCAAATAAATTTTATGATAGAAAACATGATTTGTATGAAGCAGCTCTCCTTACTAGATGTTATACTCAACATGCTCTTCGTCCTTACATTCATTCTGAAATTAACCACATTGGACACTTCATCAAAATTCCATTCATTAATAAAGGTATTGAATTCATAGATTTGCCTAGCATATTTCGAGATAATAATGTTATATCAGCTATACCTTCATATTTCGAAAACACGGAAACTCCTATTATTTGTTATAAATATAACAAACCTATCCGTAATATTATACTTAATTTCAATAAATTAGTTTCTGATCTTGATACTGAAACTAGTTCCCCTGATTCTTGAGATTGTAAAGATTCTAAATTTTGTTATCAACCAGCGGGTCATATTGTCACTGGTAACTTGAAGATTATAACTGATTCACGAATCCGTTCAGTTATTTCAAAAGGACCTAAATATAGATTCCCAGCCCACACTGATTTCAATAAATGTCGGGAAACAATTGCCAGTGCTTTAAATGATTATTGTACGCATTGGTGTAAACGAGAGCATGTTGAGTCTAATGCTTTAAATAATTGGAAATTAAAGATTTTTAAGATCATTGATGAACGTGTGTTATTTTACTCTAAACCTTGATCTTCTCCCTCCTAAGCCTAAAATATCTTTTCGATATTTGAAACAAGGTATCCAAGAATTTCATAGGAAGTATGTTTTGGCTCCAGCTGATAAAGCTGCTAATAATGTTGTTGTTGTGTGACGACTTTATTATATCAGTACTCTAAAACAAGAACTTGGTAGTACCAAAACATATGAACGGATTTCTACTGACGAGAGATCTATTGTCAATACCCATTCTATCGATATTACTGCTAACTTTGCAGTGAGTATTAAAGAAAAGCAAGACAGACTTCCTACGTTATATTGGTTACCGAAACTTCATAAACGAATATTATTATTATAGATTCTAGGGTTAACTTATTTACAACAAATGTTTTGTCACAGGGTCAGAAACTATACAGCCGTACCGGGGCTCGAACCCTGGACCGGATTACCTATCCGATGCTCAACCGACCAAGCTATCCTGCTGCCACTGTCGCATTGCCCCCTGCTTAAATGAGTTTCGTGCCAAATCTCTAAGCCCTCTTCAGGCCGGCTGAGGGACTTATTTTCATACCTTTCATACTACTAGATACAGTCCTGGAGCCACACTGCCACCGAACTTCACATGGTGAGGAAAATGTACAGCCGTAACGGGGCTCGAACTCTCGGATTACCATTCCGATGCTCTACCGACCGAGCTGTCCGGCCGCCACTGTCACATTTTGTTCGAAAACATTGCCATCTGAAGTTGTCAAGCTTTAAGGGAAGTAACCCCTGTTGCCATTTAGTTCATTGTCTGGTGCTTTTTTACTTCCCTTAACAGAACGGAATTGATTGACCGGAATTGATTGTATGTGCACAATCTATAAGGATTACAATTCTTAAAGGAAAGAGTATGCTCCCAGAGGGACTATTTCACTTTATTATATTTTTTTTTTATCTGCTAAACGACACATCACTGATGTGAGAAAGTGGAATTCAAAGAGAAACAGTTTTTTATTATTATTATTTTTTTTTTTTTTTTTTTAACAGGACCATTTTTCTGATCTCCGAAGTCCACCGAAGAAACAAAAAATGAAATAAAATAAAAAAGTAAATAAAATAAAAATAAATAATAAATAAAAAAAGAAGAAAAAATATTATACTTTATATCTAAAATAGAAAAGCGAAGTGCACATGAGCTGACCAGCTAGTCCATGTGTAAAGACGGGCTATTACATGTACATGTACATGTACATGTACATACCAATAATAAGACCAGTTTGGTTACAATTATATTAACCGCACTCCATCTATTCGTAAGAAATGGACGATGTGTTATTTATGACTGAGGGCTTGATAAAATTGCGCATTCGAGGTATCTGACTAGGTGTTTCCTTGTTTGTTTGTTTTTTGTTTTGTTTTTTATATATATATTATACAGTTTCAAAGTATCTGAAAGGACTGGACTGCCTGGATCTTTTATTGCTATGTGGATAACAGAGGCCCAGATCACCATAGGTTGATCTGGGCCTCTGTTTTCCAGATACGCAGTAAGAGTTTTTTTGTTTTGTTTGTTTTTTTTTTTGTTTCTAATCTAGTCAAATTAACAATGACTCTGAGCCGCAACGTAAGAAAACAACGTCCCTTAGGACTTCTTGAATTATTTTTATTTGCCAAAAATCAGTCCTAATGTGATAAATAATCAAAATCGCCCTCATTTCCCCTATTATACAGTGAAAATGTCATGGCTTAAATACCTCTTGATAAGAAGGTATAAGGATAAATATATTTTTCTCATATCTCTACAACAACACACACACACGCACACGCGCACGCACGCACACACGCACGCACGCACACACACACACACAAACTAGAGCACCTCAAAGCGGGGCAATATACGCCCGTTCACCATCGTACAAGGGAACCCCATCTACATGACAAAGGCGTAAAATATGTGGACTTTTACAAATGTACGCTCGCTATGTTGCCCAATGGCAGCCATGACTAATTTGGTAAAAGTTTCATATGATATTCCAATATTCCATATGGTTATGGCTGCGTCAGGATAGCACGAGAAAAAATAAAGGGAAGTAACTCAGGAACTAAGAAAAAGAGCGCGCATTTTTTTTTTTTTTTTTTGTACTCGACATACCATTTTAACCTCACACACATTGCTATATATAGAGAGAGATATTCCATACACACAAAAATAGTCAAAGTGTTTAATCACAGGGTAGTAACTCAGAAATTGAGAAAGGAAGAGCGATCTTTTTATACGCGACACACATCTTAACCTCATACACATTGCTATAAAGTTTCATCAAGATATTCCATATGGCTACCTAGTTATTGCGCGCACAAGGATAGTGTGAAAAAAAATCTTATCAAAGGGAAGTCACTCAGAAAATAAGAAAGGGAGAGCTTTTTTTTTTTTTTTTTTTCACGTGACACACTGACTTGATCTCATACACATCGCTATGACGTTTTATCCAGACATTATATACGGCTACCTAGTTATGGTGCGCACAAGCATAATCTGAAAAAAAAATCCTTTTCAAAGGGAAGTTACTCAGAACTATGAACGGGAGAGCAATCATTTTGTACGCGACACGCTGTTTTGACCCCATACAAATCGCTGTAAATTTTCATTAAACTATTCCATACGATTACCTAGTTATGGCGTGCACAAAAAAGAAAATCGTAAGACGGACAAACGGATAGCCAGACAGAGCCATAAGATAAATTTATATGCGACACACCGTCTTAACCTCATACACATTGCCATAAAGTTTTATCAAGGTATTCCATATGGTTACCCAGTTATGGCGCGCATTTGGCTGGTGTGAAATAAACTCTAATCAAAGGGAACTCAAAAAGTAAGAAAGGGAGAGCAATCATTTTTTGCATGCGATACGCCTTGACCTCATACATATTGCTATGAAGTTTCAACCAGACATTCCATACGGATACCTAGTTATCGTGCACACAAGGATAGTCTGAAAAAAAAAGAAAAAAAAAACTTATCGAAGGAAGTACCTCAGACACTTTGAAAGGGAGATCAAAGATTTGTAACTCAGAAACTAAGAAAGGGAAATCAAAGGTTTATAACTCAGAAACTAAGAAAGGAAGGCCAAAGGTGTGTAACTCAGAAACTAAGAAAGGGAAATCGAAGGTTTGTTCTCAGAAACTAAGAAAGGGAGATCAAAGGTTTGTTCTTAGAAACTAAGAAAGAGAGACAATCATTATTTTACCCGACACGTCATCTTGACTTCATACACTTCGCTATAAAGTTTCATCAACATATTACATTCGATAACATAGTTATGGTGCGCAAATATAATAATAATAATAATAAATACACCGGCCAGACGGACAGATAGCCGAACAACACATTCGCACAGTCAGAATTTTCAATGGGCGTATTATGGACAGCTAAGGATGCAAACTTTCTTCGCCGTGTAACGAAGACTCGGATCAGGCGGATGCGCAGTCTGATTTGTGTCTTCGTTGGACGCACATGTCAGAAGGTACATTTTCTCACGATGCGGCTAAATTATTATGTACCTATCTGTGTGAGATCACACCATATCATACACATTCACATTAGAGGTATTTATTGTATACGCGAAACTTCCTAGTCAGCCTTTGCATTATCGCCAATAGGCCTTGTGGGTTCCACAACATTGTTTCAAAAAGGGCAGTTGTCAGTTTCTGGCGGAAGAATGTGCACAATACTGGTTAACCGCTTAGAGGACTAAGCCTGCACAGTAAAAGTGTGGTTAGGTAAACTGACCACGCTCGACGTGACCTCACTGGGTTGACTGGGCCCTAAAACCCAACGCAAACAAACAATCCACAAACTTCTATCGAAAAGGTTCTTATGACGTATGTTGCGAGGGCTCATATTAGAGCCAACAGGCTCTTTACTGTTCATCGAAACATTCTTACCATAGTAACTACGGATTCTGGTAGCGACAAGGTTCCCCAGCCTTTTTTCTCTTCCTTGTTCATCCCGCTCTCCATCATCCCCACCCATATTCCACGCAAAAGCAGACTATTAGAAAAAAGGCTCATCCCAAACGAAATATAATAGTCAGTTTCTTTTTGTTTGTTTATTGTTGTTTAGTAAAAATGTTAACATTCAAATTGTCCTAATTGTCTTAAAATCGACGTTGTTTTCCAGAAAACTAGTACTTGTAATCTGCAGCTAAGCCTATTGAAACAGACAATGCTGTTTTGGGGAATAAAAAAGGTAGGAAAGATATCCAGGGAGTGTCACAATCATAACACGAAATGGAGGCGGAAATAGACAAAACCAAGCAAGCGCAAACCATAAAAACATAAGAAAAGCAATGTTTAACTCTCTCTTCCCCAGTCGAGGTAATCGCAATGCTAAAAGGACAGAAAAAATACAAGAACAAAATAACACAAGGCAAGGCGAAAACAAATCGCCCCGTAGAATAAACCACAAAGCAACAAAGAATAAGACTAACACCGGGACCACCGCCTCAGAACGTTCAGTAGAATAAACCATCGTGGGGGCGGGGGGGGATGGGGGGCGTGGGGGGTTTAAAGCACGTTTACGGCATACCAACTTATCCCTGGGTCCCGATGCTACTCTAAATACAGAAATACATAAAAAAAATCGGTTCGCATAAAGGCTCCCAACTCAGTCAATGCATCGAAGCGACAACATAAAAATCAAATTAATCACTATGATAAACAAAGACGAGTACTCATGGCTAATTCTACTGTATGGCTGCAGAGTAAATGAAAACCAATAGTTGAACCACGGCGGGCAAAGCCAAAGACATATCTAAGTGCTTTTGCCTGGGGTCGAACCCACGCCATGCCAGCTCTGACCAATGCGGCGACGGCGCCTAGCAGTCAAGCCCCAACCACCTAGTGAGGCCGTCATTTAGTCTGAGGCCCGAACCGCCGTCGTGCAATTAAAAAGTGAAGCATATACATCAACAATGTTTGGGTTGATAACTAGGCATGCAGTCTGCCGCATAATATCCAGGCTGTTCATACTTATTTTTGAGCGCATATTCGTTTAGCCTATCAGAACGATATTCATGGCTTTCTACGAAAAAAAAAATACTTGATGAATAATACAAAAGTGATTTTAAATGGGCGACATAAGGACGTAGTTAAAGATATTTTCAAAAGATAACGTAGGATCATATTTCAGAAGCTTCAAGTAGGATATATAACTTCCTGAGTACTTATTCGAAACAATACCATGGGAAAACCTGCCAGGCTGCGTCAAGAGAAATTTGCCTTAGAACATAGGTCAAACATGCAGGCACAAATCATGCCTTCGCTTTTATGATCGGTCTGTGCATTTCTGACGTTGGTAATTCATACATCACAGGGTGTACACTCACTTAACTGACTTTTCTTTAAGAATCTCCAGATTGATTTGTAATTGATTCAGTTGGTATTTGACGCTCTAAAGAAGAAAATGGCTCCTATTACATATGATGACAACGAATGTCCAGATGCGCAAATGTTCAGTCTGATCAGGTCCTTCTCTGCCCGCATATAGAAAGAATGTATGTAGAATGGCATCGATGAGCAGAGAATGTCCTGATCAAACTGCATTCATGCGCAGACTGATCTGAGAATTCACGAAAGGAATAAGGGCCACTTACTTGTGTTGCGCAACATTTACGTGCGGCCCTGTTATTGTAGCAGTGCATGTAATCTTGCCCAGGTTTTCTCTTATCAGTGTTCGCGATGCGAGACTCTCTGGCGGGACATTGTCATATTTGACCTAAATATTCGGACACCTTAATACGTTACCACACTTGTTCTTAAATTTGAACAAGCCCATTTCCTTGTTTAAATGTCTAACAACCACTGGATAAATGTCTAACAACCACTGGATAAATGTCACGCAATAACAGTGTGAACCTTTATCCGATGCCGCTCGTTCTGCTGCGTCTGAAGTTGGTCAACAGTGTTTCCTCAAAGTTATCTGCCCGAATACTTTGGTAAATAAAGCATGCACTTTGTCGAAAGCAACGAATATATGTTTAACTGTAAGCACCACTCCCTAATTGTATTTATTTAGACTGGTTCGATTTCTCGTGGCAATGCTGGGAAGGAACGGGAATATTTAACCCTTAAAGTGCCGTGCAAAATTTGCAGCAGACAACAGTTTGATTTTTTTTTTTTTTTTTTCAGAGAAAATAAGTTTTGACATTTCATGTGGATCGTCAGCTTGGCTGATGAGTCACATGAAATGCCAAGACTGTTCTCTGAAAAAAAAAATTGTTTTTCTACTACAGTTGTGATTGGCGCTTTAAAGGTAAATGTGTCTCGCCTGCTTTCATTATAAAGTTTATTTAGCCCTGACATTTCCTTGCTATACTTGTTCTAAAATTTGAACATGGTCCATATTACCACCTGATAATGTGTCTAAGAGGCAAACAGTGTAGACTCTGATCAGACGCCGCCTTGTCTGATATGGGTCTACATTGTTCAATCAGAACTGCCTGTTCGAATACTAAGGCTTAATACAGTATAATTAGCAAAGAAGGGTAGTTATAAGAGAAGATGTGAAGTTTCTAAAAATAAATACATGTAGATCGATAAATAAATAAATTAGAAAGGAAGAAAGAACGAGCAAAAGGAATGAATTATATTTATGCATGCGTTTTTCATCGGATTTGCAAAAAATCTCGGGAAATACTTCTTGTATTTTAAACTCAGGATGCACAATCTTTTATATAATATCATAAAATGACTTTTTTTATTCGGCTTCTCTTTTACGCTCTTTTAAATGACATCAATAAGTTTTACGACATTACTATCTCCTGGGAGTTATAAATTTGGTTGCAGCTCAGCAAGATGACAGTTTGACCCGGAGTAAGGATATCCTATTAGAGCGTCTCGATGTGATATTTTACTGATAAAACACTTGGCAAAAAGAGAGCATTGAGCGCGTCCATCCACACATTTTCAAGATGGCGACCATCTTGGATTTTCAATCAGAACGACTTCAGCTACATTTGATCTATAAGTCATCTCGATACTTCCAAAGAATTTTGGGTCAATTGCCCTTTTGGTTCAGGAGAAAAAAGTTCAAAATAAATTTTCAACATGGATGCTAGGACGACCGTCTTATGATTTTAGCTTTATTTGATCTTTAAGTCATCCCGATACTTCGTACCGAAATTTCGAGTCAGCTGGTCTTTCGGTTCAGGAGAAGAAGCGCAAAATAGATTTTCATGACTGCAATTGTGGCGGCCATCATGTTTTTCCGATCGTAACGATTTTAACTATTTTTTATCTACAAGTCAACTTGATGATTCTTAACAATTTGCAAGTCAATTGGCCTTTCGTTTCAGGAGAAGTAGCGAAAAATAGATTTTCAAAATTGCCGCCAAGACGGCCGTCTTGGATTTCCAATTGGAACGATTTTAGCTTTTCTTGATCTACCAGTCATCCCTATGCTACCCTCTAAGTTCGAGTCAGCTGGCCGTTCATTTCAGGAGAAGAAGTGAAAAATAGATTTCCAAGATGGCCGCCATGGATTTCCATTTGAAACAATTTTAGCTATTTTTGATCTACATTGCCACCACGATGCTTCCTACTAAGTTTCGAGTCTGTTGGCCTTTTGATTCTTGGTTCAGGAGAAGAAGCAAAAAAATAGATTTTCAAGATGGCCATCAGACCAAAAAAAAACTGCCATTTTGCTGAATATTCAAAAAAAAAAAAAAATAAAAAAAACGGTACAAAGAAAGAAAGAAATAAGAAAAAAAAATAAAAAAGAAAAAAAGAAAAAAAAGAAAATATCTGTCACTATACATAACTAAGCATATTTTTGCAAAAGAATACATGCAGAAATAAAACATTTATTTTCAAAACGACACTATATCACATTTGTGCTGTTTATTACACGAGAGTACTAACTATTTTATGTAACAGCCAGGTAGACATCAATATTTACCTGTACACATAGGGATGACCCACATTTTCTACTGGTGTGCATGCAGTGCATACATGCTTGATATTGTGCATAAATGACTGTAAATTAATATAACAAAAACTAATTTGTCAACGCATTGGTGTATATAAAGTGCAGACAGGACATCTGGCTGTTACATTTAATGTAAGTACCCCATACTGTATGGTCTTTATACTGATCCAAAAAAAGAAACGCAACACTACTAAATGGCAAAAGAAACAAAGACTAATACATTGTATCATATGATTGAAAAACTGATGAAATATGTAAAACGTGCTCGTAAATCAACAACAAAATGTATATTTGAATTGCCTGAAACTATCCCAGTAAGCATTCTTTATAAATCTACAGCGGGCCGTTATCGGCCCGTCAGCTACCCTGACGGGCCGATAACGGCCCGCTTAAGATTTATAAAGAATGCTAGCTGGGATTCTAACCCAGAAAACTTGACGCATCAGCTGTTGTCAGTTTTGTGAGTGTGTGCCTTGCTCTCAAGGACATGATCATCCCTTTTAGAATCTGTCTATTCATCAATATAATCTATGCATGCCAGTAAGTTTGGACTAGCACGTACAGATAATATTTTGATGCAACAGAAAATTCAAAGTATAAATCTTACTTTTCTTCCTCAATATAAATTATGTATGTCAGTAGTTTTGGCTAACACGTACATATAATTTTTTATTGCAACAGAAAATTTAAAGTATAATATGTTTACTTTACTTTGCACTTAAGAAGTGGTGGGGGTATGCATGTATGGGGTTTAATAGACAAAGACGTGACTGAGAACAGATGAAATTTTGGAACTCTGGATCGAGTTATAGTGCAGACGATATTCAACAAGAATCGCCAGTTATTGTAGCCGGACTCTCATCTTTCCCTTCCCTAGCAAAATGTCAATTTTTCTGCAATACTAACTTATTAACTTAAGGTAACGTATATACTTCATACAATTTCCGCCTAGGGAAATGACATTTGTGGTCCTGTTTACTTTACTGAATACAAAGGCCCTTAAAAAGAGGAATCCACTCTAAAAGAAAGAATTTTATTACAAGGGAGGTGAAAATATTTTGACACAGATGAGTCCCCTGAAAGTGCATTAGTTCACCATAAGGCCAATTCTTCTTATACGTCATTCAGCTGATTTGAACGTACATTGTCTACCGAACTACACGAACCATAAGGAATGACCTTGAGAGCAATGGACACACTCATATAACTGAAAACTGTGGAAGTGTCAAGTTTTCTGGGCCAGCCTGACTAACTAGTATCGGCCAGTTAGGACTCATCAGTGAGCGGCGTAAACAACACGAAACATGCCTATATAATTTTGACCACCTTAAATTTACCACATTTTTATATAGTAAAACTTGGGTTTACAGGGGTATAATTTTTTTTATTTTGCTCAAAATATATAGATTGTGGGTACTCGTTAGAACCGCCTCGCCGAGGCAGTTCTAACGAGTACCACAAGTTATGTATTGAGCAGAAATATGAAAACTGCCGGAATTTTTCATCTGAAAATTTTCATTTTTTCTTTTTTTTTTTTTTTTTTTTTTTTTTTTTGTGGTAAAATTCTCAATATATTTGAATAGGCATGTTTTCGTCATCAGAAAGAAATCCTGAATGGGCTTAATGATCACAAAGGACTAGAAACTACACTTCAGTGAAGTACGGGGTGACGTTTTAGGACCGCCAAATGGCATAAATTTGAATCTTGCATTAGTCAGTAATGTTCCGGTCTCTTTATTTTATCAAATATTGCACAGGTATCAACCGTCAAAAGGAAACACAGTGATTAGCCTCAATATTAGGACACTTCAGTTTCTTACTTTACTTGTATTAAAATTCGAACATGTCCATTTGCACGTACTGCCCTTTGATGTGTTTAAAATTACTCGATTGGTGGCATTATTGTAGACTCGTCACTGAGTCTACGGTACGACCCACCGTCATGCAGCAACATTTTGACCACGACTGGCATGAAGTATGTCGCATAGTATCTATATCATATTCTATCCTCATGTCCTATTACATCCATTAATAATTCAAAAAAGAAGAAGAAGAAAAAAAGAACTAGGAATGTGTCAATATGACACAGACGCCTTCGCCCAGGGCCATCCTCACCCACACGTAGGCATTTTGCAAAAAATGAAGTTGAAAAAAGGGCTATAACGCTCATAATAATTGGGAGGTTTTACCCTAAATCGAACTTGACCTATATTTTATGATTATATACCTATGTATAAAATATGATTCCAACACACCAATTTTCTTTCTTTTTTTAAATATCGAAAGGAAAACATGTTTTTAAGGTGAAAAAGGGCAATAACTCCCATAATAATGGGTTGATTTTACCCTAAATCGAACTTGGCCGCTATTTTATGATTATATACGAGTACCCGTGTATTAAATATTAATCCAATAAACTAATGTTTTTAAAAGATATCAAACGGAAACTATTTTTCAACGTTGAAAAAGAGCCGTTACTCCAAAAAATAATTGGTAGATTTTACCCTAAATCGAACTTGACCCATATTTTATAGTTATATGCTCGTGTATAAAATATGAATCCAATTCACTATTTTTTCTCCAAAGTTATGGAACGCAAACCATTTTTAATGTTGAAAAAGAGCCATATCTCCAAAAATAATTGGTGGATTTTACTCGTAATCGAACTTGACCTACATTTTATGATTATATACCTGTGTATAAAATTTGAATCCAATACACTAATCTTTTCAAAAGATATCGAACGGAAACCATTTTTCAACAATTTTTCAACGTTGGAAAAGGGCCGTAACTCCAAAAATAATAGGTGGATTTTACCCTAAATCGAACTTGACCTATATTCTATGATTATATGCTCGTGTATAAAATATGAATTCAATACACTCATCTTTTCAAAAGTTATGGAACGGAAACCATTTTTCAAAGGTGAAGAAGGGCCATAACTCCCAAAATAATTGTTGGATTTTATCCTAAATTGAACTTGACCTACACTTTATGATTATACACTTGTGTATAAAGTTTGAATCCAATACAATAATCTATTCAAAAGATATCGAACGGAAACCATTTTTCAAAGTTGATTTTTTTTTTCAAAGTTGAAAAGGACCATAACTCACAAAATAATTGGTGGATTTAAACCTAATTCGAACTTGACCTACGTTTTATGATTATATACCTGTGTATAAAATCTCAATCCATTACGAAAACACACCTATTCAAATATATAGAAAATTTCAACCTCAAAAACTGAAATATTTCAAATAAAAAAAACTCTGATATTTTTCTCATTTCTGCTCAAAATATACATGTATACCCCTGTAAACCCCAGTTTTACTATATAAAAGTGGGGTTTAAGGGGTCAATATTATATAGGTATGTTTTCGTGATGCCAATACACCAATCTTTTCAAAAGATATCGCACGGAAACCATTTGTGTTACGTACGGGACGGGACGGACGGATGGGACGGACGTACGTACGGACAGCGGTGATACTATATGCACCCCCCCCCGCCCCCCCCCCCCCCCCCCCCCCCCCCCCCCCCCCACCCACCGCTCCCGCCATAAAAAAAATCAGATTCAGTCATTTCCCCTGGTTATCATAAATTATCATAAAACGTTCCGATAGGCCCTGCTAATAATCAGGATACAGTCATTTTTCCTGGGGTTATAACTAAATTCCGATAGATCCTGCTAAAAAACGAGTCTGCTATTTTCTTTCTTCCAGTCCTTTTTATATTTTTGTTGACTATGAAATTCTCTCCCATTACTAGTATACTTGTTTGTAGCGTGGATGGGGTATTAAAACCTCAAATTAAAATTCTAATAAAAGCACAAAAAAAATAGTATTATTTCATGATAAACACAACTTATGGTTACTCATTAGAAACATCTTAGCGATATTAATCTTACGATTTATCTATATGAGAATTAACAACAAAAATATAAGCGAAGATACCCAGGTAGACTGGCTCCAGTCGCTTCTGCAGTTGTTTTCTCCCCTTCTCTCTCTCTCTCTCTCTCTCTCGTTTTTTATCATTTCCTGCAGCTGTCTTTGTCTCTTTAATTCCATTTCATTGCTTTACGACAGCATCTATCTTGGGACATAACTTATCAAATCATTATAAGCTGTACTACATTGTATACCTTTGAAAAAGAAAAGAGAAAATGATAGCAAAAATAGAGTCTGGAGACAGACTAATATCCAGGAAATACCACAATCACGAAGAATAGGTTTCCCGAAGCACCAACAGAAAAAAAGCCGAGGAATAAATAGTGGCAAAATCAACGCCGCTTATAAAATAAGAACCTAGAAACTACATGTATGACATCAGGTATTTTGGTATAATAAAGAATTTAATGTCCCCAGGTGCATCAGTCAGCCAATTGTTTGTGCACACAAAGAGATATGCACTGCTTTGAAAAGAAATGTCGCGCTTTATAACAAATAAAATGGCAACGTTTATGACGAGATAATATTGCATCGTTTGCAGATTTCAAATAAATTAAATATTTAAATTATCTGTATATCAAGGAAAATAATCTTAACAAACAAGAAAAAATTGCTCTGCGGTGGTTTTTATAATTGATGCGCAACGCAAGAAAAAGGGTCCTTATGCAATTTGAGGACAACGCTGGCCCAGATCAGCCTGCGAGAATGCGAATACGCATGCCTGCTTTGGGCCGATATTATCCGTTTACAGAATCAATAAATACAAACTGTCTCTAAACTACCTTTTCTTCAAATTCAGTGGAGATAATTTGCAAGAAATATCAAATCCCGTGTTCTGGGAAATATAAGAAAAAAATGTTTCAAGATGTTGTCTGCTGATTATTTTACCCAGTGTGCTAAGCGTTAATAATACATGTATGCTCTATCACAGGGCGAGAAAACAACCTTTAAAGTCAAAAACGTTGAAACGAACATAACATTTTACCTATACTTAAAGTTAATCATACTATCTTTTATTACTTTGTATAGGTTAGGGAAACATACTATATGGACAAAAACGCCCTTTTCGCTTAGCATGCTGAGTAATAATTATAAGCAGACGACATTTGGAAACATGCTTCTTATCTTTCCCAGAAAGTAGGCTTTGATATTTCATGCAAATTATCTCCTAAGGGGACAATATGCATGAGATGTCTAAGTCTATTCTATGGGAAGAAATAAGAAAACAATATCATTTTGTCGGCTGCTGATTTTGCCCATAGATTGCTAAAAGTCATATAAGTGTCAGATAACGTGTCTTTGTTGTCTGTTTATCTATTTTTTTCTTTCTTTCACTTTGATTTAAAATATGTACAGGCCGTTTAAAACTTCCTCTTTCTAACAAAAGACTAACTTTAACTAGGATCAACTCTATGTAAACCAAGTAAATACCACTTGCCTGTTTTCCGAATGCGTTATGTATATTCCAAAAGGAATGGAGGAAAAATGACCGCAGCATGGCATGAAAAAAAACAAAAACGTAAAACTAAAATACCCCGTCATTATCATGTCGAAGGCAGATAACTCTGTCAAAAATTGATGAAATTTGCCCATTACCAATCCCAAACTAGATCTCCACAATAGCAATGTACATATCAAGTCTGATGAAAATTCATTGTGATTTACTCAAGTTATTGTCCGGAAACGAAAATAGGGATGTTTAGCGGACAGATAACTCTGTCAAAAATTCACAAAATTCGCCCATTAGCAATCCCAAAGCAGATCTCCACAATAGCAATGTACACATCAAGTCTGATGAAAATCCATTGAGATTTACTCAAGTTATTGTCCGGAAACGAAAATAGGGATGTTTAGCGGACAGATAACTCTGTCAAAAATTAACGAAATTCGCCCATTAGCAATCCCAAAGCAGATCTCCACAATATCAATGCACATGGCAAGCTTCGTGAAAATCCATTGATATTTACTAAAGTTATCTCCGTAAACAAAAACACGGACGTGTCGCGGGCAGAAAACTTTGTCAAAAATTGACGAAATTTGCCCATTAGCAATCCGAAATTAGACCTCCACAATATCAATGTTCATACCAAGTTTGGTGAAATTCCATTTATATTCACTCAAGTTATCACCCGAAAACGAAAATACGGAAGGATGTACGACGGACGGCCGGCCGGCCGGACGGATACACAGACAGCCAACGTGAAACCATAATCGTGTGGCGAGGTATAAAAAAGGACCTTGTTGCATAAGCGAACAGCGAGAGAACAGCTCGGCATGCACGTTTGAAGTCTTCTTCGTCCGCTTAAAGAATCATTGAATACTTATATAGAATATGATGATGAACAGAGAAGGCCCAGGTTCAAACTGCACAAGCTGATCTGAGTTTTCAATGGGCGTACATGTCGTATTTTGCAATGTTTGATGTTACGGTAATAATTACCTAAACCAACTTCCTTAAATAACTTTCGCAAAAAAGAAAATAAATAAGCCGAGGCATAGCATTTCAGTCCTACAAGATTGCACGATCCGCGCAGTCTGATCAGTCTTCGTTGTCCGCATGAAGATCTTTGGATCCTTGGCTACCCGTGCCTTACAAAAACTGTTCAGATTGCGTGGATGCACAGGCTGATCTGAATATTCCCTGGGCTCATTCATGTGACAAATTGTGGTAACACCCCGCCCCCAGCCCCCGCCCCACCCCCAAAAATTTCAGTCCACGTGCAAACTGCTAAGATGCATACCAGAATACGTACTGGACAGGCTAGTCTAGATATTCGCAGTTAACGTATACATGCTCAGCGCAGTTTCAGCAGACGACAAATTATAGTAATTTCATACATTTTTTTTCCCAGAAAATAGGCTTTTATATTTCTTGCAAATTGAATCCTAATGAGATATTAAAGTCTATATTTTGAAGAAAATAATGAAACTATTTCAAAATGTCGTCTATTGATTTTTTTTACCCATGGCAGGATGCTAAGCGTTAAAAGCGGCCTTCCACTGAACACTACAACTACAAACATTACCAGTGGATCCTTTGTCCCAGTGGAAAATTTTGCCTTGTAAACAAAGGACATTTTGGTCACCGCTCAACATTTGTTTTTTTTTTTTTGTTTTTTTTATTTCTTGCATGATCATTCCGTGAGCCCTGGGATGAGTAATGGAGATGCGAATTTCTAATACGCAACGGCATTTAGGCCATCGCATTCTGGAAAGTGTATTTAGCAGACGAGCTATTGAAATATCTTTATAGATTTCGCACAAAAAACAGGACTCATAATTGCACTTGAATTTTCTCCTTTGGAGACAATTCAACATGCTATGTTGAGCTCTATATTTTAAGGCAGTTAAAATCTGACTCCCGTCTGCTAAATACAACTTTCAGAACAATGTAATTGGTTCCTGTGCATGGGAAAGCTACTTAAACAAAGCTAACACCTGCACACGAGCATTCACACTGCCGACCTAAACAAATGAAATCTTCATTAAAGTGGCTGTAAAATAGTATTGAAGATGTCTAGGAAGAACCACAATCACAGAACATAGCCTACCAATGACACCAAGATGAGCAAACAAGCCAAGATAGACAGTACACAAGCCAAAAGCCCGAGAAATTCGAAGCAACCAGCTCTCTCTTACCCATCAACCCAGCAAACACATATCGTAATAACGTTGTTTCGACGTCGCTGCGAAGTCATGACGTCGCAGCGACGTCGAAACAACGTTACTATGACGTTGTGTGTTTACTGGGCAAGATGATCATATTACTAGACAGGATCCATACAACAATAAGACAACGAGCAGAATAAAACACGAAAAACTCTCCACAGCGAGTAGACACAACGTCACACAAAGAACAAACAACACTGGGACCACCCGTTTAGAAAGGTCAGTACCGGTAGCGGCGGTTGGGGGTATCAGTACTTTATGGCCCGTCAACTGCATTTAGTTATTTAGTACCGACATAAAACATACCATTCGTTAAATAAATTGCGTAAGGTACAACTTCAAATGGTACTAAAGAGGTATTCTCTATACTGATGTGGTTTGTGGTCCGTCAACTGTATTTTTGGGGTTTAGCCACACTGATGAAGTTTAAATAACAGAAAGGCCTCTGTGGCACTAAATTAGGTATAGTTAAGCTCATATTAGAACCGAAGATAAGTATACAGCCGTCTACTGAGTATTTATTATACCAAGCTGGACCATGACTTGACTAGTACTACTACAGGCGGACTACAATGGCTCGAACAATCCTTTTGACCATGGAAATCTATTCTAGACATGGGTAGTTCGAGCCACTGAGGGTTAATCATAGCACCAGGTCAGGAGGCCAATAGATATGTTATGGATGCCTTTTCGATCTTTTATAAAATAATAACATATTGAGAGTTTCCATTAGAATCGTTTCGATGAAGCGAATCGACGTGATTCTTATGAGTACAAACAAAGTACATTTTCATGATAAAATGAGACAAAAAAAAAATACTTAACTGCAACTTAAATTTATTTTCTTGAGCTACCGGAAGAATTTCCTTGGGAATCGAAACCGAGTTCGAATCACCAAGGTAAACAAGCTATCGGTGTTCGAGTCATTGGTGTTTAACTGTATTTTCATGATGATCACAGGCGAGTTCCGAACAAAGCAGACGAGACTCAAGCAAGGCTGACTTTTCAGCGGCTTACTTCCTGAAAGATTTGGGGGAATTCCCTGTGTTTTACAATATTGAAAAACACAAATAATGACACTAACCATGCTATGGGCAAATTCAGCTGACGACAAACTGATGCTGTTTTTCGTATTTTTCTTAAAAATTAGGATATGGCACTTCATTCAAATTGTCTTCTTCGGAGAAAATTTGCATAAAGTGTCCAATGCTTTTTTTCTAGGAAAGTAAGAAAAATATTTCAAAATGTCGTCTGCTGAAACTTGTACCTAGCAAGCAAAGTGATAAATGACAGCCGTCGTCTCTACAATCAGAAATCAACAGACAGGTAGATTGTACTTTAGGGCGTTTTTTTTTATTTGCGCTTCAAGGTCACAATATATGGAACGTTTTTCACTGGTCCCTGAGAATGCCTCGGGATAACTTGGGTAATTGTGTTAGTGTGTGATTAGCGCTTCAAGGACACAATATATGAAATGATTTTATTGAGCCCTGTGAATGCCCAGAGAAGTCCGCACAAATGCTCACTCGTAAATACGTACTAGTTTTAACTACACTGGAAGCGACTATCGGAAATCCAGACGTGTACAAACTACCCTGTGCCTAGACTGGCTCCCGTCTAATTGCTTAACTCATAGCCGTCTGGGACTTATCACAACAAACACAGAGCATTTTAACGACGCTGTTTCGGTCGCGGCGATGTCGAAAAAATGTTTTTGAGGCGTTGTCGAATTATCGTTATTTTATCTTAGAACAAATAATCCTGTTGACACCTTAAGGGATCTTTGCACAGATCCTACTAGTGAAGCCCAGATAAGCCTGCTTGCGAATTAGAGTAGCCTGATCAGGGTTTACGTAATTGGCAAAAAAGGTTCTGCAATAACCAAAAATAGCGGAGACTCTGATCAGATATGGCGGCCCTAGGCCTTCGCTTTATCACACAGAATATAAATTATCTGAGTGTATGTCAAGGAAAATAATCTGAACAAACCGGGGAAAAAATCGATCTGAGGTGTTTATATATATATATATATATATATATATATATATATATATATATATATATATATATATATATATATATATATATATATATATATATATATACTGATGCCCAACGCACGAAAAAGGGCCTTTATGCAATTTGAGGACAACGCTGACCCAGATCAGTCTGCGTGAATTCGAATGCGCAGGCTGATTTGGCCCGGCGTTATCTGTTTACAGAATCAATGAATACAAACAGTCTATAAAACTACATTCCCTTTAAGTCAAGTGGAGGCATTTGCATGAAATGTCAAATCCCATTTTCTGGGAAATATAAGAAAAAATATTTCAAGATGTCGTCTGATGAAATTTTACCCAGAGTGCTACATATAATAATACATGTATGCTCTAACACTGGACGAGAAAAAACATTTTATGTCATAAACGTTGAAATACCTTTACTTGAAGTTAGTCATGCTGTCTTTTATTACCTTGTACAGGTGAGGGAACATACTATATGGACAAAAACGTCATTTTCGCTTAGCATGCTGGTTAAAAATTATGAGCAGACAACATTTGGAAATATGCTTCTTATCTTTCCCAGAAATTAGGCTTTGATATTTCGTGCAAATTATCTCCTAATGAGACAATATGAATGAAATGTCTAAGCCTATTCTATGGGAAGAAATAAGAGAAAAATATCATTTTGTCTTCTGCTTGAGTTTGCCCATAGTGTGGTAAAAGTTATATAAGTATCTGATGACGTGTGTTTATTTTCTGTTTATCTAAACTACCTTGTTTTTTTTGTTTGTTTTTTTTTTGTGTTTTTTTTTTTGTTCTTTGATTGAAAATATGCAATACCCGTTTGTTTAAAACTTCCTCTTTGTACTTTTTTTTCGAATGCGTTAAAATATATTCCTAAAGGAAAGGAAGAAAGATGGACGCAGCATGACATGACAAATAATCAAAGCACTGAGAGTGCTGATGGTGGCGGTTTCCTTAATTTCTATAAGCCTCTAGAATACATATCATCTGTACTTTCATTTTGTTCAATATTTCTTGTAACTAAAGCAATGCCATTTTCGCTACACCATGTGTGCATTCTGCACAATTCAGAGTAACCAGTTTCAGTATCATGAATATTTAAAATACTTACATGTTTCTTATTTCTTAAAGGACTGAAAGGATTGTAAGTTGTGGGTATTCATTACAACTACCCCATCAATAACCTTCAAATAAGTACCAACAACATATGTTTTGTGTAGAAATTATAATTAAAAAAATAATCTGGATAATCATCTGGAGTGCTTAAATGTACATAGTTCTGGCCTTTCACCGTCTGTTATTCCATCCATTTGAGGAGTCATTATGTCCATTATATTATATATATATATATTGTGTCTAGAAACAAACAAGAGCTCTACAAGCGGAGGCATCATACGCCCTTGGCAAGTAATAAGATGTAGTACATATACGGACTACTGTGCAGTTTTGTGCTGCAGACCTGTGTAAATTGTAAGTGGAGTTAGCTGGAAACCAAAAAATTACCAAAAATTTCAAACGGACATAATGCTGCTACTATTTGTTGGACTGTAATTTTGAAATAATATTTGCTGCTCCACATCATGGTCAAACTACAAATCAAGTTTCAGCTTGATTGGATGTAAACTATATATATGAGGAGTTTGCCGGGAACAAAAGATTAACAGAATTTTAAAGGGGCATAATTCTGCTAATATTTGGTGTACTGTAACCTCCTAATAATATGCGCTGCTCCACATCACGGTCTAACAATATAAATCGCTTTTCAGCATGATTGGATGTAAACTATAGAAGGAGTTAGCCAGAAACGCAAAGTTTACGGAAATTTTTAATGGAGCATAACTCGGGTAATATTTGATGTTCTGTAACCTCAAAATAATATGTGCTGCTCCAAATCATGTTCTTATTATAAATCGAGTTTAAACTCAGTGTAAGTATTATCGGTTGTAAACTATAGGAGTTAGCCAGAAACGAAAAGATTACAGAATTTTCAAAGGGGCATAGCTCTGCTAATATATGGTGGACTGTAACCTCAAAATAATATGCCCTGCTCCGCTTCATGGTGTAACTATAAATCAAGTTTCAGCTTGATCCAGTGTAAACTGTAGTAGGAATAAGCCGAAACAAAAAATTTACAGAAATTTTCAAAGGGGCATAACTGCCAATATTTGATGGACTGTAACCATGAAATAATTTGCGCTGCTCCACATCATGTTCTTACTATAAATCAAGTTTAAGCGCGATCAAATGTAAACTGTAGGAGGAGTTAGCGGGGGAAAAGAAAAAATTACTGAAAATTTCAAAGGAACATAACTCTGCTGATATTTGGTGGACTGTAACCTCGAATAAATATGAGCTGCTCGATATCATGGTCTAACTATAAATCAAGTTTCAGCTTGATCCGATGCAAACTGTAGGAGGAGTTGGCCAGAAACAAAAAGATTACCAAATTTTCCAAGGGGCATAACTCTGTTAATATTTGGTGGAGTATGTCCTCAAAACAACATGCGCTGCATCACATCATGGTCTACCTATAAATTAAACTTCAGCTTGATCGGATGTAAACTGTAGGAGAAGCTAGCATGAAACGAAAAAATTTACCTAAATTTTCAAAGGGTCATTATTCTGCTAATATTTGATGGACTGTAACCTCGAACAAATATGCACTGTTCCACATCATCATGGTCTAACTATAAATCAAGTTTCAGCTTGATCCGATGTAAACTGTAGGAGGATTTAGTCAGAAACGAAACATTTACTGAAATTTTCAAAGGGACATATCTCTGCTAATATTAGGTGGACTGTAACCTTGAAATAATATGCACTGTTCCACATCATGGTCTAAGTATAAATCAAGTTTCAGCTTGATTGGATGTAAACTGCAGGAGTAGTTAGCTGGAAACAAAAAGCTTACAGGAATTTTCAAAGGGGCATAACCCTGTTAGTATTTGGTGGACTGTACCCCCGAAACATTATGTGCTGCTCCACATCATGGTCTATTTATAAACCAAGATTCAGCCTGATGGGATGTAAACTGTAGGAGGAGTTAGCTGGAAACAAAAAAAGTTTATGGCTTCAGACCCCATAACCTAATACGCCCTATTTGAAAAACGGGTATAATAAAAACAGTAGTGAGCTTAAAGATGTTCAGATGCATCCCCTAATTTCAGAATATTTCAAATTACGGTAAAGATATTGGTAAAATGAAAATTATGTTGAAAACCCCATTTGGAAATTCCTAAATGTTCAAGGGTTTTAGTAACTGGTATTGCTATTTATACTTTGTAAAAAAGCTATCCCACAATACACTATCCTATGATGTCATTGATTCTTTTAGATTTTAAATCCTCATCATTTTATTCCAGACAATTTTGATTAAAAAAAAGTAAGTATTCTATTACTATTGATATTAAGACTTAAAATTTCAAGCTAGAATTTTTTTTTTTTAAATTATGAAAGCTAATATAATTAAATTCCAAAAACACTTTTTTTTAAATATGAAAAATGCAAGATACAGGTTACTATATTAGAAAAAAATTTACCAAGAACAAATTTATTTTTGATAATTACATTCCAAAGATCATTACAAAATACACATAAAACTTCAGTAAAATAACTTCAGACAATGGAATTTAAATTTTAGTTTGACATAAATTTGATTTCTCAAAATTAACTTGTATCAAACTAAATATGAAAATGTATAAGCACTGCACCCTAACATATAATTAGGGAAGAGACCTTTTCTCTCTGTATACATATTTTGAATATTTTCAAATTAATTTTTTTTTTAAACATTTTTTTTTAAAAATTCATAAGAACCACTGTTGTAAGTACATGTATTTGGAATATTTTTAAATTAAAGTTTTTAAAACATTGTTTTAAATTTTTCACAAGAACCAATAATGTAGTAAGTATTTGGAATATTTCAGTAAGGTTTTCACCATTGGACTCGCTAGTCACATATCTTTCTTTTTAGCGTATATACAACCAAAAGTGAAATAAGAGGATGCGTCTGCTTTGATCTATGAAAAATATTTGTGGTTAAAATGCGGTTACACAAAATCCAAAATCAAGCTTCGAAATCAACTGTGATTTTTGTTTGTCTCAGCTCTCTGCACTCTTTATATATAAACAAGAGGACCATGGTGGTCATTAACGCTCACCTGTGCCTAAAAGGTCACTCAATTACATTATTTATTAATCTGGAGGATATAACTCCAAAATAACCATGTCCTCCACTTCTGCAAGTTTAAGGAAGATCCAATTTTAACTGATGAAGCTATGCAGCAAACAAGTTTCTATTACCAAATACTGTCAGGATAGATAACAAAAAAAAAAGAAAAAAAAAAAACAGCATCCAGAGTTGTGGTCCTTACATGCAACACACCTTTTTAACCTCATGTACGATTCTACCAAGTATCATCAATGTATCTTCCATGGCGCTTAAATTATGACAATCACATGGTTTCCACTGACAAATACTGTCAGGGGAGTGAACTCAAAAACTGCAGTATTCTAAGTTACAGTTTTTGTATACGACTAACCTTCTCACCTTCTGTTCAAACCTACCAAGTACTATCAATATATTTCAACGGGTGTTGGACTTACAAGGTCTCTATTACCAAATACTGACAGGGGAGATACCTAAAAAATTGCAGTACTTAGAGTTGTAGATCTTGTACAAGACGCGTCTTCTCAATGTCTTGTACAATTCTCCTTAATATCATCGATATACAGTCAAACCTGTGTTAGTGGTCACCTCTATTAAGCAGCCAACCTGTATTAAGCAGCCAGAGGAAAGTTGCCCCAAAATTCATAGACTTATATATTTGAACTGTATTAAGCAGCCACCTGCCTTCAGCAGCCACATTTTAAGCTTCCCATGGGTGGCTGCTTAAGACAGGTTTGACTGTATCTGAAATGGTGTTAAAGTTATGGCAATCATAAGGTTTCCATTACCAAATACTGTCAGGGGAGATAACTAAAAACTGTGGCATCTAGAGTTGTGATTCTTTTGTGTGACATGCTTTCTCAACCTTATGTACAATCCTACCAAGTATCATCAATATATCTGGAAAGATGTTGGAGTTACCAAGATCACAAAGTTTCTATTAGGGGAGATAATTCTAAACACAGCACCTGGAGTTGTAGTTTATGCAACACATCTTCTCAACCTCATGTACAATCCTACTGAGTTCAATCAATATATCTGAAAGGGTGTTGGAGTTATCAAATGCACAAGGTTTCTTTTACTAAATACTGTCAGGGCAGATGACTAAATAACTGTGGGACCTAGAGTTGTAGTTCTTGCATGTGCCACATCTTCTTAATTCTTTCAAAAGATATGTTCTGGGAACTCAATGAAAGCATGCTACCAAGGCGTTTCTAGAAGTCCTAGTTAGTACCCACAACATATGTTTACTAGGGGAAATAAGAAAATATGTACCTAAGCACTCCTTTAATCTGGAGCTCTGAAATGTAGACATTTCTAGTCTGATTCTCTTGATGTTAATACATCTTAAGTTTTTTTTTTTTTTTTTTTATCCATTTCAAAAGGTACAAATTATCTGACCAGCAAGAGAAACTGGTCAGATTCAAAACCATATTATTTAAGTAGTTGTGGTCATGATACACTCAAATTACACAAACCTTATTCCAAACTCATAAATCTGTAAAATAATGATGAATCAGAATATTCAGACCAACAGACATGGACCCCAGAATAAAGGGTATAATCAGGCATCCATGGACAGAAAGCCTTATTTGGTAAGCAAGCTTCGCCCACCATGCCCATAGACCTGAACGAAAGACATGTAGGTAGAAGTGTTATGTCCGGGATTTTGGAAGTCTACTTATGAAATCAGTAAAAAAAAGTAACCATTTCTTAAACCAGAATATTTTCTGACTAATTTTTATGAGACAACTAACCTATCTATATTCCTTGCATTCATTACTGTTTTTGCCTGGCAAGAAATCGAAACAAAATACTGGGCCTATTTACACACACACACACACACACACACACACACATCGGATAACTTAAGCATGTGTCGTAAATTAATGTATTCATTTCATGAAAAGCTTAAATTATGGGGAATATTCACCAGATAATCTATTTATCTGAGGATTCTTGGTACTAATTCCTTTAATAATGTAACATATAACTGGCAAGAAATAAGAACAAAATATCTGTTTGCTTTAAAAAGTTACAACATGTGTATCTTAATAAATGTGCTAAAATCTGATGACAAAATACAGCTGTATTGTGTTATGCATATTCTGGTATATTTCCACAAGAACAACAATCAATTTGAGGAGTTCTTGTGTTTATTTCAATTTGGAGAGTTAAACTCTGTATAAATATGAACAAATAAAAATCAAACTATAGCCTTGCTCTTAAAAATGTACACTTAATATAGCTCAAACAAGTGGACAGGGTCACTTATACTGACATATCTAGACAAAATATTACAAACTGAGGCATAATCACTGATAAGTTATCCATTTTAAAGTTAACACATTATTTATTTTTACTTCGACTGCACAAAAAGCTCAGCAATCTTATGCACTTGTTCTATAAGACACGGATGTTGGTGTTTCGTGAATGTGTGATAGAGGAACCCAGATTACACAGGGAAAACCATCGACCATGTATGGGCTACCCCACCCTGTTTTATTCCTGACCTCGGTGCCCCATAAATCCAATGTCGGCTGCAGTGGGTTATTCACATTGGGCACCATTAAAGGAAACAAAGGAGGGAAAGTGTGTTGGATGCAGGACTAAAACCTGTGACCTCTAGCTTGCAAGTGCTCTACCCAACTGAGCTAACCAGATGGCTGTACCGCCAATCACCACACCAGGATTTTTTGGTGCCTGAATAAATGTGTGTGTGTGTGTTTTGATGATTTTTCTTTTCTTTTTGATTTGGGTTTTATGTCCCTTTCAAGAATATTTCACTTATATCGAGCCGATTGTTCATCAAAGGTGGGCGAAAACCGGAGTACCCGGGGAAAAACCACCTGACCATCCGTAAGCAGAACACGGCTTTCCCACATGTGACCCGAGCGAGACTCGAACCACAGCGGTGAGAAATGATGAAAATTTAGTATCAGTTTATATTATAAATATTTTGTCTGCATATGTGTGTGCAGTGTTGAGGCCTAGAGGTTGACAAAACATGGAACTGTCATGGATTCATGGAATAACAGAAAGTTCTGAAAAAAGTACTGGAATGTCCATAGTATTGGACTATAGTCACCCAAATGGTCCCAAGCCTTGCACATGGAGTTAACAAAACACGATAACATTGGCACTGTTGCATCTTCCAAATTGTATTCAGCATTCCCATTTACCCTATGCAGAGGGGTTTTTTTCCCCTCAAAATTTGTCTTTTACCCCTATATTTGAAAAGAGTAGTATACTGCTTTACAATGGGCGTACAAAAATAAGAGAACAGAGCAGATTTACCCCCAGTTTCAGAATGCAGTGGGAATCCTGATATTAACAGCAGTGCTTTCACTGAATTTCCAAGCAGGCCAGAATCGAGAAAAAAAAAGTCTTTCTATACAGGCCCACAAGATCCCACTACAATCTGATGTTCCAGTGCACAAAATGTCAGCATTGGTTCCATCCAGAGTGCCAAGATATCACACTGAAAGCGTGCCAGTTGAAACATTCAAGAACTGTTGGATGTTTTGAATGTTGACTAAAATGAAAACTGCATGTACCAACTGAGTATTTGTTTGTGTTGAGGTTTTACAGCCCAGTCAACCCAATGGGGTCATGTCGAGCGTGGTTAGTTTACCTAACCACACATTTACTGGGCAGGCTTAGTCCTGTAAGCGGTTAACCAGTAGTGTGCACATTCTTTCACCAGAAACTGACAACTGCCCTTCTTGAATCAGTGGAAGGGAGAGAATGACCGTAGAAAATATTTCATGATCAATCTCCACGTAAGAATGTTGCCGACCTCGGCGGGGGTTGAACCCGCGACCTCCTGGGCTGCAGTCGGATGGCGCATCCAACTGAGCCACCGAGGCCGGCTCCAACTGAGTAAATGTTATCAATTTATTCTAATGGATCTATTTCCTTTCAAATTCTGTGTTAATACTACTACTGAATGTCTTTTCTAGCGACTGATTTTGCTTCTTTTTCCCGGCCTTGCACTTAATACTTTTCATGCAAATGTGTATCTCGGATACACTACGGAGCTTCCATGGAACTTTATCATATCACTGATACAAAATTTAAATGACTGACAGACCTTGACCACAGAATTTTCATGGATTCATGGAGTTTTTACGGAATCACTGAAGTTCCTTAAACTCATAGAACTTTCACAGATTTACAGACAGTTACAATAACTCTTGTCGTATAAATTTAGTAAAAGATGAGTGATAAATAAAATCCCCTTATAAACACAAAAAATCTTCGGGGTATATAATGTTAACTCTCCAAACATTTCATATAAAATGCCATTTCCCTGTTTTTTTTCATGGGCGGTATCAATTAGATTTTGAGGGTCCCAAATTTTGTATTGCACTTTTAAAGCTCATAATTTTTTCCTGATAACTGAGAATCAGAATGTGGGTCAACAATATTTCAGTCAATAACGATATTGCCTCCAGATTTGTGGGACTTTTACCCAACCTGATCACATGAAGAACTCAGGCCCTGCTTAAGCAGGTCTGCCTTGGAGGCTACAGGCAGCCTATCTACTTCGCGGGCCCCAATGGGCGGGGGCCGTGGTTCCTGAATATCCGATAATTGGTGAACCTCGGTAATAGGTATCTCACTGACGATACACTAACCGTTGGCCTACCTGAAACGCATTTTACTGCTTCAGGAATTTTGCTGGAGATCTTTAAACGTTTCTGCTTTTCAGACGTTATTTTTAGCGAGCCTATACATGAACTACACAAAATCTTCGAGAAAATATAATTTCTATCGAAGAAAATTATCGCTACTATGGCGGAAATCACTGTGATTGGGTCGGACTTGATTCACAGTTTTCTTAGTATCCGGTATATCCGGAAGGCACAAGGTGACAGGCGCAGTGGCATCGTAATACCGCAAAAATGTAAATAAAACTTTATTTTTATTTATCTATTTTATTTTTTTTTTATTTATTTATTTTTTTGTCAAAAAATATTTATAAATAATTTTCATAAAAACATATATTAAAGCGAACGTTTAGGAAAAATGTGTTGCTAAATACACATGTAACCGCACTGTACTTTACTTTTTCAAAACATTCATGCGAAGTGATTTCGGCCGAAACTGTTTATGGTGAATAGCCTAAAAAAACTGCTGATGCTTTATCACTTATTTATATTTTTCTTTGATACGCTTTCGGAGACTTTCGGAGAATCTTTTGCATCAATTTTCAAATTCTCTGCTTCAGAAGGTTCTGGAGGCTGAATCAAGTTCCACCGTTTGTTTATTATGTTTATATTCGTCCGCCGAGATTGCGCTCAACATCATTAAAGTATTATTTCTACAAAAGTTTGAAGTTTTCTTTGTTTTGTATATTCGATCGCTCTTTAAAATTATCAGAGTGTAGAAGGCTTACATGTTTGAATGCAGAATTAAGCGACATCAGCGTCAGTATGGAACTACTTTTTAGGAAGTTATTAGGTTTGCATTTTTGAGAAAACGGATTGTAGAAATTCCATATAGTAAATTTGGCGGCGGTAAACCGCCACCAAAAACGTGAAACGATAATACCCCGTCATTATCATGTCGTGGGCAGATAACTCTGTCACAAATTGACGAAATTTGCCCATTAACAATCCCTAACCAGACCTGCACAATACCAATTCACACATCAAGTTTGGTGAAAATTAGACTAGCTCCTAGACCTTGATGTCATGTTTTATCACTCCTAACTATAAGCTTATTCAAATTTATATATTATACCTTGTAGCCAGTCTTTGATTTTGGATCTCCCAGATAAACTGCTGCTATCAAAGAGGCAAAGTCAAGCAGTAGGCTGTAGATGATCTCTAATTTATTAAGTATATTAATATTTATGATTTATTGTTAATTTTGATATCCGACTAGTAGCTAGTCTAGGTGAAAATCTATTGAGATTTACTCGTTATCGTCCTGAAACAAAAATACGTACGTGTAGCCGGCAGATAACTCTGCCAGAAAATGATGAAATTTGCCCATTAGCAATCCTATAGATCTCCACAATATCAATGCACATGGCAAGCTTCGTGAAAATCCATTGACACTTTTTTGAAGTTATCCCCGGAAACAAAAATACGGGCGTGTCGCGGGCAGATTTGTCAAATTCGACAAAATTTGCCAGTTAGCAATCCGAAATTAGATCTCCACAATATCAATTCTCATACCAACTTTGGTGAAAATCCATTTATATTTACTCAAGTTATCACCCGTAAAAGAAAATACGGACGGGCGGGCGTACGACAGACGGACGGACGGCTACACAGACAACCAACGTGAAACTATAATCGTATGACGAGGTATAAAAAGGACCTTGTTGGATAAGCGAACAGATAAAGAACAACTCGGCATGCACGTTTGAAGTCGTCCTCGTCCGCTTAAAGAATCACTGAATACTTATATAGAATATGATGATGAACAGAGAAGGTCAGACTCAAACTGCACAAGCTGATCTGAGTTTCGGTGGGCGTATATGTCGTATTTTGTAATGTATCATCATAATTACCGAAACCGACTTCCTTAATATTTAGGTAACAGTCGCAAAAAAAAAGAAAATAAATAAACCGAGGATAGCATTTCATTCCTATACAAGATTACACGATCCACGCAGTCTGATCAGTCTTCATAGCATTTCAGTCCTACAAGATTGCACAATCCACGCAGTCTGATCAGTCTTCATAATATTTCAGTCCTACAAGACTGCACGATCCATGCAATCTGATCAGTCTTCATAGAATTTCAGTCCTACAAGACTGAACGACCACGCAGTCTGATCAGTCTTCATAGCATTTCAGTCCTACAAGATTGCACGATCCGCGCAGTCTGATCAGTCTTCATAGCATTTCAGTCATACAAGATTGCACGATCCATGCAATCTGATCAGTCTTCATAGCATTTAAGTCCTACAAGACTGCACGATCCACGCAGTCTGATCAGTCTTCATAGCATTTCAGTCCTACAAGACTACATGATCCACGCAGTCTGATCAGTCTTCATAGCATTTCAGTCCTACAAGACTGCACGATCCGCGCAGTCTGATCAGTCTTCATAACATTTGAGTCATACAAGACTGCACGATCCACGCAGTCTGATCAGTCTTCATAGCATTTCAGTCCTACAAGACTACATGATCCACGCAGTCTGATCAGTCTTCATAGCATTTCAGTCCTACAAGACTGCACGATCCGCGCAGTCTGATCAGTCTTCATAACATTTGAGTCATACAAGACTGCACGATCCACGCAGACTGATCAGTCTTCATAGCATTTCAGTCCTACAAGACTGCACGATCCGCGCAGTCTGATCAGTCTTTATAACATTTGAGTCATACAAGACTGCACGAACCACGCAGTCTGATCAGTCTTCATAGCATTACAGTCCTACAAGACTGCACGATCCACGCAGTCTGATCAGTCTTCATAGCATTTCAGTCCTACAAGAATGCACGATGCACGCAGTCTAATCAGTCTTCATAGCATTTCAGTCCTACAACATTGCACAATCCACGCAGTCTGATCAGTCTTCATAGCATTTCAGTCCTACAAGATTGCACGACCCGCGCAGTCTGATCAGTCTTCATAGCATTTCAGTCATACAAGATTGCACGATCCACGCAGTCTGAACAGTCTTCATAGCATTTCAGTCCCATAAAATTTCACGACCCGCGCAGTCTGATCAGTCTTCATAGCATTTCAGTCCTACAAGATTGCACGATCCACGCAGTCTGATCAGTCTTCGTAGCATTTCAGTCCTACAAGATTGCACAATCCACGCAGTCTGATCAGTCTTCATAGCATTTCAGTCCTACAAGATTGCACGACCCGCGCAGTCTGAGCAGTCTTCATAGCATTTCAGTCATACAAGATTGCACGATCCACGCAGTCTGAACAGTCTTCATAGCATTTCAGTCCTACAAGATTGCACGACCCGCGCAGTCTGATTAGTCTTCATAGCATTTCAGTCCTACAAGATTGCACGACCCGCGCAGTCTGATCAGTCTTCATAGCATTTCAGTCCTACAAGATTGCACGACCCGCGCAGTCTGATCAGTCTTCATAGCATTTCAGTCCTACAAGACTGCACGATCCACGCAGTCTGATCAGTCTTCATAGCATTTCAGTCCTACAAGACTGCACGATCCACGCAGTCTGATCAGTCTTCATAGCATTTCAGTCATACAAGATTGCACGATCCACGCAGTCTGATCAATCATTCTTCGCTGTCCGCGTGAAGATCTTTGGATCTTTGACTACTGTGCCTTACAAAGGCTGTTCAGATTGCGCGGATGCACAGGCTGATCTAAGTCTTCGCCGGGCTCATTCATGACAAACTGAGGTTAAACCCGAAAAATCATTCCACGTGCAAACTGCTAAGATGCATACCAGAATGCGTGCTGGACAGGCTGATCTAGATATTCGCTGTTCGCATTATTTCTCAAACCTGTACATGCTCAGCGCAGTTTCAGCAGTCGCCAAATTGTAGTAATTTCATTTTTTTTTTTCTTTTTTTTTTTAGAAAATAGGCTTTTGTATTTCCTGCAGATTGGCTCCTAATGAGATATCAAAGTCTTTATCTTGGTGAAGCTAAGAAAACTATTTCAAAATGTCGTCTGTTGATTTTTTACCTAGGTTACTAAGCGTTAAAGCGGCCGTCCATGACAATACCAGTGGATCCTTTGTCCCAGTTGAAAATTTCGACTTGTAAACGAAGTACATTGTGGTCACCGTCATTTTATTTTATTTTATTTATTTATTCATTTATTTATTTATTTTTTTTTTTTTATTTATAACATGTACCAGACCTACTTCAAATTCATTCCGTGAGCCCTGGGATGAGTAATGGAGATGCGAATTTCTAATACGCAACGGCATTTAGGTCATCGCATTCTGGAAAGTGTATTTAGCAGACGAGCTATTGAAATATCTTCATAGATTTCGCACAAAACACAGGACTCATAATTGCACTTGAATTTTCTCCTTTGGAGACAATTCAACATGCTATGTTGAGCTCTATATTTTAAGGCAGTTAAAATCTGACTCCCGTCTGCTAAATACAACTTTCAGAACAATGTAATTGGTTCCTGTGCATGGGAAAGCTACTTAAACAAAGCTAACACCTGCACGCGAGCATTCACACTGCCGACCTAAACAAATGAAATCTTCATTAAAGGGGCTGTAAAATAGTTTTGAAGATGTCTAGGAAGAACCACAATCACAGAACATAGCCTACCAATGACACCAAGATGAGCAAACAAACCAAGATAGACAGTACACAAGCCAAAAGCCAAAGATATGCGAAGCAATCAGCTCTCTCTTTCCCATCAACTCAGCAAACACATAACGTCGTATTAACGTTGCTTCGACGTCGCAGCGACGTAGAAACAACGTTACTATAACGTTGTGTGTTTACTGGGTAATATGATTATATTGCTAGACAGGATTCACACAAAAATAAGACAACGAGCAGAATAAAACACGAAAAACTCTCCACAGCGAGTAGACTATGAGCAGAATAACGAAGAACTCTCCACAGCGAGTAGACACAAGGTCACACAAAAACCAAACAACACTGAAACTACCCGTTTAGAAACGTCAGTATCGGTGGCAGGGGTTGGGGGTATCAGTATTTTATGGTCCGTCAACTGCATTTAGTTATTTAGTACCGACTGCAAAACATATCATTCGTTAAATAAATTGCGTAAGGTACAACTTCAAATGGTACTAAAGACGTATTCTTTATACTGATGTGGTTTGTGGTCCGTCAACTGTATTTTTGGGGTTTAGCCACACTGATGAAGTTTAAATAACAGAAAGGCCTCTGTGGCACTAAATTAGGTATAGTTAAGCTCATATTAGAACCGAAGATAAGTATAAAGCCGTCTACTGATCAGCACATATGAGTATTTATTATACCAAGCTGGGCCATGACTTGACTAGTACTACTACAGGCGGACTACAATGGCTCGAACAATCCTTTTGACCATGGAAATCTATTCTAGACATGGGTAGTTCGAGCCACTGAGGGTTAATCATAGCACCAGGTCAGGAGGCCAATAGATATGTTATGGATGCCTTTTCGATCTTTTATAAAATAATAGCATATTGAGAGTTTCCATTAGAATCGTTTAGATGAAGCGAATCAAGGTGATTCTTATGAGTACAAAGTACATTTTCGTGATAAAATGAGACAAAAACAAACAAACAAAAAAAATTAACTGCAACAATATTTGTTTTCTTGAGCTTGCGGAAGACTTTTCTTGGGAATCGAAACCGAGTTCGAATCAGTCAAGGTAAACAAGCTATCGGTGTTCGAGTCATTGGTGTTTTACTGTATTTTCATGATGATCACAGGCGAGTTCCGAACAAAGCAGACGAGACTCAAGCAAGGCTGACTTTTCAGCGGCTTACTTTCTGAAAGATTGAGGGGAATTCCCTGTGTTTTACAATATGGAAAAACACAAATAATGACACTAACCATGCTGTGGGCAAATTCAGCTGACGACAAACTGATGCTGTTTTTCGTATTTTTCTTAAAAATTAGGATATGGCACTTCATACAAATTGTCTTCTTTGGAGAAAATTTGCATAAAGTGTCAAATGCTTCTTTCTAGGAAAGTAAGAAAAATATTTCAAAATGTCGTCTGCTGAAACTTGTACCTAGCAAGAAAAGTGATAAATGATAGCCGTCGTCTCTACATTCAGAAATCAACAGACATGTAGATTGTACTTTAAGGCGTTATTCGATTTGCGCTTCAAGGTCACAATATATGAAACGCTTTTTACTGGACCCTGAGAATACCTCGGGTTAACTTGGGTAATTGTGTTAGGGTGTGATTAGCGCTTCAAGGACACAATATATGAAATGATTTTATTGAGCCCTGTGAATGCCTAGAGAAGCCCGCACAAATGCTCACTCGTAAATACGTACTAGTTTTAACTACACTGGAAGCGACTATCGGAAATCCAGACGAGACTATATAAAACTGTACAAACTACCCTGTGCCTAGACTGGCTCCCGTCTAACTGCTTAACTCATAGCCGTCTGGGACTTATCACAACAAACACAGAGTACTTTAACGACGCTGTTTCGGTCGCGGCGATGTCGAAAAAATGTTTTTGAGACGTTGTCGAATTATCGTTATTTTTTCTTAGAACAAATAATCCAGTTGACGCCTTAAGGGATCTTTGCACAGATGCTAGTAGTGAAGCCCAGATAAGCCTGCTTGCGAATTAGAGTAGCCTGATCAGGGTTTACGTATTTGGCAAAAAGGTTCTGCAATAACCAAAAATAGCGGGGACTCTGATCAGATATGGCGGTCCTAGCCATCGCTTTTTCACACAAAATATAAATTATCTGTATGTCAAGGAAAATAATCTTAACATGTAAGGAAAAAATCACTCTGCGGTGTTTTAATAATTGATGCGCAACGAACGGAAAAGGGTCCTTATGCAATTTGAAGACAACGCTGGTCCAGATCAGTCTGCGTGAATGCGAATGCGCAGGCTGATTTGGGTCGGCGTTGTCCGTATACAGAGTCAATGAATACAAACAGTCTATAAACTACATTTCTTTCAAGTCAAATGGAGACATTTGCATGCAATGTAAAATCCTGTTTTCTGAGAAATATAAGAGAAAATATTTCAAGATGTCGTCTGATGAAAATTTTACCGAGGCAGCTAAGTGTTAATTATACCTGTATGCTCTAACACAGGTCGAGAAAACAACATTTAAAGTAAAAAATAAAACAAAAAAACGTTGCAACGAACATAACATTCTACCTATACTTAAGGTTCGTCATGCTATCTTTTATTACTCTGTGCAGGTGAGGGAATATACTATATGGACACAGACGCCTTTTTCGCTTCGCATGCTGAGTAATAATTGTAAGCAGACGACATTTGAAAATATGCTTCTCATCTTTCCAGAAATTAGGCTTTGCTATTTCATGCAAATTATTTCCTAAGGAGACAATTTGCATGAAATATCGAAGACTATTTTATGGGAAGAAATAAGAAAAAAGTATCATTTTGTCGTCTGTTGAATTTGCCCATAGAGTTATCAAAGTTATATAAGTATCAGATAACGTGTGTTTATTTTCTGCTTACAATAACTACCTTTTTTCAAAGCCTAGATTTAAAATATTTAAAATATCCGTTTAAAACTTCCTTTTTATAACAAATGACTAATCTAAACTTGGATCAGTTCTTTGTATGTCAAACAAAGACCTCGTACTACTCTACGTTTTCGAATGCGTAAAAGAAAAGTTATATATTCCAAAAGGAATGAAGAAAAATGGCTGCAGCATGGCATGACAAAAAATGACCTTGCTGCATAAGCGAACAGCGAAAGAACAACTCTGCATGCACGTTTACAGTCTCATCAGGCTATTCCTCGTCCGCTTTACGAATTACTGAATACTGAAAAAGGTAAGAGAAAAGTTCAGCGAGTGAGGCCAGGGGCTGACAAATCCATTGCCCGGAAGCCCGGGACAAGCTCAAAATCGGTCCGTGCAGACACCGTTTCCAAGGCTGACGCCCGGCCGGACAAGTGAAAAAAAAATAAATAAAAAATAAATCAATAAATAAATAAAATGTCTACATTGTAAATTTTTCAAACGTTTCTGGTATGCGAGAATTTAAGACAGCAGAGCAGGTGGTTAATTATCAAGATAATCACCGACGCTTATCCCCACCTTTCAAATATTAGTGATGTGTGCCTTAATTGATTGATAATTGTTTGTCAATTGACCCCCCGCCACCCCGACCCCCGTTAATCCTCTGTAACAGTGACTGACTAAGTTTTTCCCCGCAGCTCGCTAAGATCAACAGGTAACTGAAAATGGCTCCTGTTTTACCGAGTAACGTTGCTACTGATTGGCTTGCACTAATATCGCGTTTCATATTTGTTCAATGAAATTTAGAACTAACCGAGTCCATGAAGAACTTTCGGACGACACACCTCGGAGCGGGGTGTGGTGGCGGCAACGACATCAAAGATGGCGGCGAACGTGTCGACGGGGCCAAACACCGACGAATCAGCCAGGGCTCGCTGGCGTCCAGCGGGTCGGTGTACGGGACTCGGTTGGATGACCCTAAGAAGAGCCGTCAGGGTCGGAGAGGATAACCCTATGCTTGCTGCTGGTGTGATGAAGAAGAGGAGGAGGTGCCCTCACCGGACGTAAGGATGGTTCTTTTTGGTTTCCTTTTACTTGTCTCCCGGTGTGGTGGCACGATTGAGCAAGTGTCAGATTACATTTTGCATTGGTAATACACACGTTTTGAAGCTCTTTTCTTTTGATTGAATTCTAAATTATGTAACATACTGACTTTGATCTTTATGCATATGGTTCGATAAGTCTGATCAGGCGAGGTAGTTTGCGCATGAATTATACGTGAACGCCGTTTCAAGCCAAGGTCAAGGATAAACTAATCCAGATTTTTCTGGCGCTGCCTCTATGTGATTCAGTTGCCTGGCAGCGTTAAAAATCTGATAACATTACATTACTAACCGAGTCTCCGAAAGGTCCATGGCTGGATGACACTAAGAAGAGCCGTCGGGGTCGGAGAGGATAACCCAATGCTTGCTGCTGGTGTGATGAAGAAGAAAAGGAGGTGCCC
This sequence comes from Anodontia alba, assembly GCA_964016985.1. NCBI lineage: Eukaryota > Metazoa > Mollusca > Bivalvia > Lucinida > Lucinidae > Anodontia > Anodontia alba. Next base: position 89,819 of record OZ024826.1, read on the forward strand.
TCATCGGACGTAAGGGTGGTTCTTTTTGGTTTCCTTTTAATGCTTTCCTGGTGTGGTGGCACGATTGAGCAAGTGTGATATTACATTTTGCATTGGTGTACACACGTTTTGAAGCTCTTTTCTTTTGACCGAATTCTAAATTGTGTGTGTGTGTGTGTGTGTGTGTGTGTGTGTGTGTGTGTGTGTGTGTGTGTGTGTGTGTGTGTGTGTGTGTGTGTGTGTGTGTGTGTGTGTGTGTGTGTGTTATTGTTGTTTTTGTAGAAAAATGAGAAAAAAAGGTAATATTTATCCTTATACCCTCTTATCAAGAGGTATTTACCCTCTTAACAAGAGGTATTTAAGCCATGACATTTTCAATATATAACAGAGAAAATGAGAGCGATTTTGATTATTAATCACATTAGGACTGATTGATGGCAAATAAAAATAATTCAAGAAGTCCTAAGGGACGTTTTCTAACGTTGCAGTTCAGATTAATTGTTAATTCGACCATATTAGAAACAAAAAAAAAACAACAAAAAAACTTTTACTGCATATGTGGACAACAGAGGCCCAGATCAGCCTATGCTGATCTGGGCCTCTGTTATTCACATATGCAAAAAGAGATCCTGGTTTCAGATATTTTGAAACTGTACAATATAAAAGTAGTTGCGGTCATGGTACCAAAGCCGTAATCCAAAATCATAAATCCATAAACGAATGACGAATCAGAATGTTCAGACCAACAGACATGGACCCCAGAACAAAGGGTGTAATCAGGCGTCCGCGGATAGTAAGCATTACTTGGTAAGCAAGCTTCGCCCACCATGCCCATGGGCCTGAACGAAGGAAATATCGGTAGAAGCGTATGTCCGGGATTTGGGAAGTCTATTTATGGCGCGTCACTGGCAAAAACATCAGAAACAATTCTGGAAACTGCCACATTGTATGGATTGACTAGATCATGATGTCTCCCATAGAACTTCTTAAGTGTTGCTACCAGTTTGGTTTTTTGATACCCCTGGCTCAACAACTTTTGAGTGAGCACTTTCCCACGCTCCATGAAGTCCTGATAATTTGAACAAGTTCTGGCATAACGGATTAACTGTGAAACGTAAACGCCGTATGCTGGTGCAGAAGGGATATTACTGCTCAGGAAAGGAAAGTTAACGATGGGAAAATTGAAGTCATCCCGTTTGTCGTAAAGCCTAGTAGTAAGCTTTCCATTGTCGATGTAGAGATAACAATCCAAGTATGAGGAGGATAAAAAAATGAACAATGAAGCACCTAGTCAGATAGCTCGAATATGCAATCTTATCAAGCCCTCAGTCACAGTCGACTATTCCCTACGAATAGATCTGAATTTCTCAACCTGAGTGCGCTTAATGAGAGATAGCAGCAGTATTTCTATTATCTCCCTTGACAGGTAAAGTCCAAGGTAGATCAAATACTAACAAGGTCCTTCTAACTGGAATCCTCTGCTTGTATCATAGGTCATCAGTGGAATTTAACAAATTCTTAACTTTACATTTCTCCATATCCACATGGAAGATTAATTAATATTATATATTTCATTGCACAGAAAATGTTTCTTTTAAATATTTTGGAAGGTGTATTGGCATATGACCTTGTTAAAATTAGATTTATGAAGGAAAAGGAAGTGACACTTAATGGAAAAATTAATGATAAAAGCAGAGGAATCCAATTAATTGGACCTGGTTTTACAGAGAGTAATCAAGGGAGTTAACTGACTGCTTTCTCCTATTGTTAAAACAAAACTGGTCTTTTATTGATATGTGCATGAAATAGTCCTTCTTTACACCTGGACTAGCTGGTCAGGGCAGGTGCATTTCGCTTTTCTATTTTAAATATGAAAATACATTTTTTATATATATATATTTATTTATTTTTATTTTTTTTTTTTTTTTTTTTTTTTTTTTTTTTTTTTATTTCGCGAACTGCGGAGATCAGAAAATGGTCCTGTTAGGAAAACAAAAACAAAAACAAAAAAACAAACAAACAAAAAAAACAAAAAAAAACAACTCTTTCTCTTTGAATTCTACTTTCTCACATCAATGATGTGTCGTTTAGCAGATAAAAAAAATAATGAAGTAAAATAGTCCCTCTGGGAGCATATTCTTTCCTTTAAGAATTGTAGCCCTTATAGATTGTGCATATACAAAATCAATTCCGTTCTGGTAACGAGGGAACTAAAAAGCACTAGAAATGAACTAAATGGCAACAGGGTTACTTCCTTTCAAATCTGATTTGCAGTTCGCCAAATTGAGGTTCACAAAGTTTAAACAAAATGAGACAGTGGCGGCCGGATAGCTCTGTCGGTAGAGCATCGGAATGGTAATCCGAGAGTTCGAGCCCCGTTACGGCTGTACATTTTTCTCACCATGTGACGTTTGGTGGCCAGTGTGGCTCCAGGACCATGTCTAATAGCATGAAAATAAGTCCCTCATCCGGCCTGGAGAGGACTTAGAGATCCGGCACGAAACTCAGTTAAGCAGGGCACAATGTGACAGTGATGGCAGGATAGCTCGGTCTGTTAAGCATCGGACAGGTAATCCGAAGGTCCAGGGTTCGAGCCCCGGTACGGCTGTATAGTTTCTGACCCTGCGACAAAACATTTGCTGTAAATAAGTTAACCCCTAGAATCTACAATAATTGTCAACTCTTCACATACAGCTACCTCTAGATATCAGCCATTTTTACCCTGCCATTAAGCGCAGTTTCACAATTCTTTTAACCTCTCTACATTTGCCACCTCCATACAGCTACAGCCAGATCCATTCATTCCCATGGGTGGCTATCTTATGAGTCTGTACACTACTGGAATATTTAAACAGTTTAGGATCATTGTGATTCGTCTCATATGCATCTTCGCATTTTGCAAAGCCTATCAGATGAATCGCAACATGGGAAGACGTACCTTCGGACATGTGCGCCAAGCGAAGATTCAGATCAGCCTGCGCATTCGCGCAGTCTGATCAGAATCTTCACTGAGCGCATTTTGGATAGTCAAGGATGCAAAGTTTCTTCGTGCAGGATAACAAAGACTCTGGTCTACTATAATAGAAAATACTTTTCTCCCCTTCGGAGCAAATTGTTTCCTTTTAAAGAGAGAGAAAAAAAAACAAGAATGTAAGCATTCACTGGCTAGCAGTAGTATACGATACCTCAAAAGTGCATGTTGTTACCAGTATATAGTCTAGTAGCTGCCACAACAGCTAATGCTACTGCTGGCGACATCAACAACAGTAACCACCAGCAACCAGCACCAAACGATGACTGACGACTATCCCCGTCATGTAACCTCCCCCCCCCACCCCCCCCCCCCCCCACACACACACACACCATACACACACGTACGCCCTTCCCCCACTTCTGCAAAAATGCTTTACGCAAAACATCTTATCTGTGGCGGCTGTATCCGAGAGTTACATCTGCGAAGCGAACAATGTTACGGAATAATTTCATTCGGTTACCCTTATGAAATATATATATTTATTATATACAAAGTAATGAAATATAGAGAATTATTAATGAAATAAAAATGCATATTTCAAAAAAGTTATATTTTCACTAGTGAAAATATAAAACATATTTTCACTCCTCTGAGCAGTGAAAAATATAAGATCCGGAACTACTTTTTTTCTTATTTACATTAATGGTCAAGGGGAAGCAACTCAAATTTTGCAAGATTTGCATCTCTTCTATCGAAAGTGATGTATATAATAAAAAGAAAATTCAAATGTTTGTCGTGAATATGACTTCTTTCATCTCGTGAAGTGAAAAAAAAAAAAAAATGTATATTTCATTCGTGCCTTCGGCACTCATGAAATATACATTTTTTTTCACTTCACTCGATGAAATTAAAGTCATATTCACTCCAAACATTTGAATATATATATATATATATATATATATATATATATATATATATATATATATATATATATATATATATATATATATATATATATATATATATATATATATATATATATATATATATATATATATATATATATATATATATATATATATATACGGGCCCCCGTAGCCTAGTGGATAAGAGAGTTGACTCTTAATCCATTAGGTTTCTCACCGCTGTGGTTCGAGCCTAGCTCGGGTCAAATGTGGGAAAGCCAAGTTCTGCTTACGGATGGTCAGGTGGTTTTTCTCCGGGTTCTCCGGTTTTCGCCCACCTTCGATGAACGATCGGCTCGATATAAGTGAAATATTCTTGAAAGGGCCGTAAAACCCAAATCAAAAAAAAAAAAAAAAAAAAAAATATATATATATATATATATGGAGAGTTTTAAATCTTGCGTTTTCATGGCGTTAAGTATATGCCCAAAGTTTAAAGTCTCACAACAATTTTTAAATATTGCATCCATTTGTTTTGCGTTTGCGTTCAATATACATAGTTTCTAAAGCAGAGATCCCAAAATGAGAACGAATAGCTATTATCTGGAAGTCTTATCACTGGTAGCAACAGATTATTTACCCACGTGACCCAGGTACAATCTCTGCTCTTTTGCAGAGATAAATTCTGTGTATTGCCAAAGAAATCTCCCCTTGCTCTACCGACCGTTCTAAGGCGGTGGTCCCGGTGTTAGTCTTACTCGTTGTTGCTTTGTGGTTTATTCTACGAGGCGATTTGTTGTATGTCTTTCCGTGTGTCATTGTGGTTTTCAGTCCTTTTAGTATTGCGATTACCTCGCTTGGGGAAGAGAGGGCTAATCTTAGTGCTTTTCGTACGTTTGTTCGGTTTGTGCTTGTTTAGATTTGTCGGTTTCCTCTTCCTCTTGGGGTCTGGGAAGGGCTACGGTTTGTAATTGTGGCACTCCCTGGACTTTTCTCTTACCTTTTTTGCAGACTGACCAGTATTTATTGGGCAGACTGACCAGTATTTAGTGGGCAAATGGATCCTTTTGCGTGAATCGCTATGCTTCAGCCCAACAAGCAGTGAAATAAAAATTTTATTGGAGAGTTCTTTTAGACATACAAACTAAATGCTACGTGTATATAGTCATGCTACTGACAAACATTTATTTGTAAATATATTTCTTTCTGTAGAAACAAAGGCAAATATTTTGTACTTTGTACCACCGAGTATTCTGAAACCTTTCCATGACGATAGAGTAAAACACTGGACACCAAGAAGTTTTGCTGTAATTATTATTTTCTAATCATCACAGAAAAAGTTAACTTTTAGTGAGAGGATTTACCCTACGTTAATTGTCTCTGTTTTGTCTATTTATTCGATATTGAAATTAAATCAGGAAACATCGGAAACTGTCATTGCCAAGTGCTCATTGTTATTTGATACCATACAAGGACAACCTCCACATAGGTTTTATCTGTCTTAACGTTCAGCATGCAGGGTAGAATATTCAACAGATGGCCAGTGTTTGAATATTTGTTCTTATTTTCCCTGAAATTAGGCTTTGACATTTCATGCAAGTTGTTCTCTCAGATGAAAATTTAATGAAATGTCAAAGCCTTTTTTCTGGGAAAAATAAAACAGTTCGCCAATTTATCGCTTGCTAAATTTCGCGAAGAGAGTTAAAGGTTAAGAAATGGCCTGTACATGTATTGAGGATATTTGTAGATGTCTCGCCTTTCCTTCAGTTCCAAAGGCAGGTCCTTTTTGTTTTTCCGGTCGTGCACCAGAGATGAACACGATGCCAAGAAATATAAGTCGTCAGTGACATTCTGTTGGCGGGGGGAGGGGTATACCGGAAAACCGTGGAGAATTCTATAGTCTGTAGACCCTGAAGAACCGGGGAACCAGGGAGAATTCTATAGTCTGTAGACCCTGAAAATAGGAGAATGAATACACTTTCAGTGGTCAGCTATGTCTACAATTGTTTTGCCTCTATTCTGAAAAAAGGCCCTCACTATAAAACTATAGGAATCTATCATGGGCGTGAGAAATACATAGAAAAATCCATTCCAGGGGTCACTGTCTGGCATCACGAGACTTGCCCTGGTTGAAATTCCTGCCCCGATGATGAGATTTCCCTATCCTGCATGGTCTGGCTCATGATAGGGTCTTTTTCTCCCAACTTAAAGTTGATAGTTCCTAGGAATCACCTGGTCATGTGAGACAAATGTTTCTCATATGGGCAAAAAGCCTATCTCATATAAACAAAGATGGGAGAAATCATTTTCTTGCATACCGGTTAAGGATTTCTGCAAATTACCCCTATGCTACACGAGGTAGCAGACGACATATATATATATATATATATAGATATATAGATATATATATATATATATATATATATATATACTTTTTTCCCAGAAAACAGGTTTTGACATTTCCTGTAAATTATCTCCAAAATTTGCACGAAATGCCAAAACATGGGAAAAATAAGAAAACAAGGTCTATACGTTGTCTGCTGAAAATATTACCCAGAGTACTAAGCGTTAGCTGTTATAGCTTCATATAGCATGCATTATCCCTATAGACTTATGTGTCATGCATTAACACCTATAGCTTAATGTGCCATGCATTGATTCCTATAGCTTCATGTGCCATGCATTGACACTGACAGCTTCATATACCATGCTTTGACACTGATAGCTTCATATGCCGTGAGTGACACCTATAGTTTCATCTGCTATACACTGATACCTATATCTTCATGTGCTATGCATTGACACATAGTTCCATGTGCCATGCATCAACACTTATCATGTGTCATGCACTGACACATACTTCATGTGTCATGCATTTACATCTATAGCTTCATGTGTCATGCATTGAAACATATAGCTTCATGTGACATGTACTGACACCTATAACTTCATGTGTCATGCATTGCCACCTAAAGATTCATGTGTAATACATTGACACCTACAGATTCATGTGTCATGCATTGACACCTATAGCTTCATGTACCATGCATTGACACCCATAGCTTCAAGTGTCATGATTGATTTTTAAAGATCTTAAAGGAACTGCGTACACTTAGCAGTCTTTCCACTTTTTTTTACAAGGGAGGCAGTGTTTTGAGATTCTTGTACGTTAACTCCTTTTGAAAAAGAGGTCTACTTTAAAATGAAATAATTTGCTCCATGTGGGAACAAATTCTTTCCCTTTAGAGTTTGGCCGCTCTTCAAAAGGGAGGTAAACAGTTTGACAGTTGCTTCCCTCTGAAACTGTATCCATTCCATTGAACAACTTCCTTAAGGTAACGAGGTTTTCAGCAACTGGGTTCAGGTGAGCATGTCCCATGACAATAGAGCTACCTGCAAAAGGAATCGATTGATATGGTGTTGCTATAGAAACGAATACTGTTGTCTTTTAGCCATTGATACATGTACAATATGCCTCTGGCACGCATTTCCAACAGAACCAAGAACATTGAGGGGTGGGGGAATCTTCCAGTCATATCACAAAATATATTTGGGAAATACATTTGTATGAGAACAGCGATGGCCTAGAACCGCTCAATCTGATCAGAGAGGTCTATTCGCCTGGTTATTGCAGAATCTTTTTTGCGAAATGCAAAGATCCTGATCAGGATGTTCTGACGCGCAGGCTGATCTGGGTTTCGCTAGTAGTATATGTGCAAACCCTTTAGGATTCAGGAGGCATATTTGTTCCAAAAACAAATTGTACCAGTAAATCGAAAACGTACGTATCAAAAACATCGTTTTGACGTCGTCGCTACCGAAACAACGTTGTTGGAAGTGCTCTGTGTTTGCTGTGATAAAACCCAGTGTATACTAGCCCCACGGTTATGAGTTTATCAGTTAGACTGGAGCCAATCTAGGCACAGGGTAGCTTTACAGTTTTATATAATCTCGTTTTGGTTTCCGACAGTCGCTTCCAGTGTAGCTGGAACTAGTTCGCATGTACGAGTGAGCGTTGTGAAGGAAATCCCCTCAATCTGTTAGGATGTGGGCCGTCTTTTCACAGTCTTGCTCGGGTCTCGTCTGCTTTGTTCGGAACTCGCATGTGATCATCTTTAAAATACAGTAAACCTTCAATGACTCGAACACCGATAGCTCGTTTGCCGTGGCTGATTCGAACTAGGTTTCGAATCCTTAGGAAATTCTTCCACTAGTTCAAGAAAACAAATATCTAGGGGTCTTTTCAGGATTTTTTTTCTTATTTTATCATGAAAATATATGTTGTGTGTACTAATTAGAATCACTTCGAGTCGCCTCATCGAGGCGATTATAATGAAAACACTCAACATACCATTATTTTATAGAAGATCAAACATTAACCCTTTTTTGTCTTCTGACCTGGTGCTATGATTAATACTCAGTGGCTCGAACTACCCATGTCTAGAATAGAGTTCCATGATCCCTAAGATGTTCGAGTGATTGACGTTCGGCTGAAGTAGTAGCTCAAGCCATGGCTCAGTTTAGTATAATAAATGCACATAGTTGTTATTAATTAGATGGCTTTATAGTTATCTAACCCTCGGTTCTAAATGACTAAAATACAGTTGACAGACCACAAATTACACCATCGACTGAGCATGCATCTTTAGTACTAGTTATGGTTTCACCTTACGCAATTTATTAAATGACTGATATATCTTTCAATTGGTACTAAATAACAAAATACATGTGACAGGCCATAAAGTACTGATACCCCCAACCCCCGCCCCCGATAGTGACCTTTCTAAGCGGGTAGTTCAAGTGTTGTTTGTTATTTGTGTGACCTTGAGTCAATTCACTGCGGGGCGTTGTTCGTGTTTTGTTCTGTTCGTTGTCCTGTTGCCATTTGGATCCTGTCTAGCAATATGATCACCTTGTTGGGGAAGAGAGAGCTGGTTGCTCCGCATTTCTTTGGCTTTTTGCTTGTGTCTATCTTAGTATGTTTGCTCATCCGCTTGCTGTCACTGGTAGGCTATGTTCTGTGATTGTGGTTCTACAAGGACGTCTTCCATACTATTTTGCAGCCCCTTTTTATGAAGAGTTCAGTTAGTTTGCAGTGTAAAAGCTCGCGTGCAGGTGTAAGCTTTGTTTAGGTAGCTCACCCATGCACACTAACCAATTGCATGGTTCTGCAAGTTGTATTAAGCAGACGGAAGTTAGATTTTAACATGTTTGCCACAACGTATAGGGCTCAACATTGCATGTGGATTATCTCCTGAGGAAACAGTTCACATGCAATGTTGAGCCCTATATTTTGTGCGAAAACAATGAAAATTATTTTAAAAGCGCGTCTGCTAAATACACTTTCCAGAATGCGACGGGCTAAATGCCGTTATCTATTATAATTCCTATCCCCCATTACATTTGTACTCAATCCAGGGCTCACTGAATGAGTTTGAAGAAGGTCTGCTAACAAGTAAAAAAATACCGGATGAGATTGAACACATGGCCTTCGTTTGCAAGTCAATTTATCCACTGAGACGTAGGATCCACTGGTAAAGTTTGTAGTTTGTATTCAGTTGAACACCGCTTTTAACGCATAGAAACATGGGTAAAATTTCAATAGACGACATTTTGAAATAGTTTTCTTGTTTCCCGCAGAAAATGGACTATGATATCTCCTTAGGAGACAATTTGCAGAAAATGTCAAAGCCTATGTTTGGAAAAATTATGGATTTACTGCAGTTTGTCGCCTGCTGAATCTGTCCTGAGCATGTACAGGTTTGAGGAATGTTCTAAAAATAATGTGAACAGTGAATGTTCAGACTAGCCTGTCAAGTACGCATGCTGGTATGGATCATAGCAGTCTGACGTGGAATGACCCTGATCAGACTGCAAACGTACATGTCGAGCTGGTCTTTGGCAGTTTGCTTATGCAATAAGGTCCTTTTGTCATGCCATGCAGCGGTCAATATTCTTCCTTGCCTTTCTGAATATATATTACTGTTTTTAACGCATTATAAAACATAGAGCAGTGGTATTTGCTTGGCTTACATAGAATTGATTCAAGTTAAGATTAGTCTTTTGTTACAAAGGGGAAGTTTTAAACGTGTATTGCATATTTTAAATCAAGGCTTTGAAAACAAAGGTAGTTAATGTAAACAGAAAATAAACACACGTTATCTGATATTTATATAACCTGTACCAACCTATGGACAAATTCAGAGGACGGCAAAATGATGTTTATCTTACTTTTTCTCGGAAAGAAAGGCTTCGACATTTCATGCAAATTGTTTCCTCAGGAGACAATTTTGCATAAAATATCAAAGCCTAATTTCTGGAAAAGACAAAAAAAATCCAAATGTCATCTGCTGATAATTATTACTCAGCATGCGAAACGAAATGGGCGTTTTTGTCCATATAGTACGTCCCTTCACCTGTACATAGATAGCATGACTACAATAACGATTCAATGTCTTCACGTTTTTTTTTTTTTGTTTTGTTTTTTGTTGTTTTTTTTTTTTTTTTTTTTTTTTTTTTTTTTGTTTTTTGTTTTTTACTTGAAATGTTCTCTCGCCTTGTGTTAGAGCCATGCATGTAATCTGCTGCACTATAAATCGATCCGTAGGTTCAAAATTGAATCATTTCTCAATCCAATGTCTCAATCATGTCTCTGTCTATTAAACCTGTATATGATGACGCCCAAGAAGAGCTGCAACGTACTAAAAAGACCTTATGTTTTCTGTTGTTATAAAAAAATATCCGTATAATTATGTTGGTTCAAACTTACTTGTATGTATAGTTTATATTGAGGAATTAATAGTCTAAAAGGCAACTGTCTTTGAGAGCAAGGGCGGATCTTGAAGGATTCTGAGGGGACGGGGGTCAATTTAATCATATTACCGTCCTTACTCTACGTATTCGAACTGACAGGCCTGAGCAAACCGTGTAGACCCAGATCATGTAAGAACGCGGCGTCCGATCGGGATCTACACGGTTTGCCACTCATCCAGCAATGTTACACAAGTTCATAGGAAGTAAAATGGACTTGCTGAAGAGAAGTATAGGGTAAATAGTAAGAGATGTGCATATGCAGGAATCCTCGTACTACAGGTACTAATCCGTACCAATCGGTCCCTTCTGTGACGTCACAGCCTGTCGCTTGTTGTCAGACAGGTAATAGTGTGGAAATGTATAAAATTAGATAGGAGCCCATCATTTAACTAATAAAATCATTTATTTTCAATAATACAAGATATTATTATAACCTCGCAATAGATGGAAAAATGTATCTGCTTCAGTTTGATACCAAATTTGTTGAAATAAGATAAATTTTAAAATGGCCCAGATTATAATGAATGCTACAGGGGTTTCTCCTTATTAAGTCTTTGTATTTTACAACAAAAATGAAAAATAGCCTTGATTCAATCGCCCAAAAGTCATATTTTTTAAAATTCCTCCGTTCGCTATAACCTCTCATTCGATAGATCTATTTAATATCTATAGTTATGTAGTAAAATATTGAATAAATTATTTTATTAAAATTGGTCCACAGGCACAGGTTGCAGAATATAGCTATATTTGAAAAATGCGGAGCGAAAATGTGTAATGATTACACAGACGCAGGTCTTGTGTACACATAATACTAGAATGAATTGCAAAAGAGGTTGTAAGAATTGGAAAATAAAAAAAGGAATTGGTATCCATTGATAGTATTATAAAGATCATTTAGCTTTAAAAAGGAAAAAAAAGATATATATTTATAATAATATAAACTTATTTATTTAATTTTTGTTTATGTCGAATTATGTTTTTATTCGCCAACTTATTGAAGCTTAATGAAAATTTGATATAATTACTTTTGACCATAGGAAAACTACAAACTGCTTAGTTACTTGTTTTTTGTTTGTTTAATGACGAAAAAAAATGCTTTGTCGGGATACAAGAAAAGTACCTAAATGCGCGGCCACTCTTGCGATGTTTTCTTGTTTTATTAATAACAATTACTGCTAATGAATGCCAATTATGTCCTTAAAGAAAACAACGAAATCACTTTTTACATAACTGACATACAGGCTTATGCGCAATTTTAATTGCGCAAACAGAATCAAATCCAAAATTTGATCTTTTTGCATAAACTAGCACTTTAATTGACACGATTTGCTCATTTTAGATTCCTGTACATAAATAAGTACATGGTTCATAATCATGGCTTTATCTAAGTGCGTGCGTGTAAAAAACAAAATTTGACTATAAAAAACTGAATGAGGGTCAGGCTCTCTATCTCAAACGTTGTTCTCTAAATGTGTGAATAACACGAGTCTCTCCAAATAGAAGCAGCATTAAATATGACGTGCAACCATTGTAGTTCCAGATCAGCATGTGCATACATTTTTTCTCTGATAGAATATGCAAGCTCTATTCAAAAAGCGGTGTTAAATATGTATATTTAATGAATAATTAATAATATTTTTAAAAAAAATACATTAAAACAAAATGATAATTGATATTATTTTCAGAAATAATCTTTAGATGTATATCATAATTCGGAAAATAAATAATCCTATGCTGGTCCTATTTATAATTATTATTACTACTACTACTATTATTATTATGTCATTACGAAAACACGCCTATTCAAATATATTGAAACTTCTCACCATTAAAGACTGAAAGTTTTCACATAAAAATTCTGATATTTTTTCATATTTCTGCTCAAAACATAGATTGTGGGTACTCGTTAGAACCGCCTCGCTGAGGAGGTTCTAACGAGTACCCACAATCTATGTTTTTGAGCAGAAATAAGAAAAATAATATATACCCTAGTAAACCCCAGTTTTACTATATAAAAGTGGGGTTTAAAGGGGTCAAATTTATATAGGAATGTTTTCGTGATGTTAACATCACAATTCCGAAGAATAAATATTATTAAGCTGGTCATATTCGAAATGTTTTATTGGTAAAATAGCCACATGAACAGTTAATATCGTACATGTGTATTTAGGGGTAAAATATTGCTAATTACCGTATAAACCCTATCAGACACATTAAATTACTATCATACTGAAATTTGATCAAGTCCGTTTGGCTAGCTGTTAACACAGCTTATACCTGCTATCTGAGTGGCAAACAGTGTAGACCTTGATAAGATACTCTGTGATGTAATGTCTGATCAGGGTCACTGCCTTTTGTTATGGTGTGTTTATCAGAATCCTGAGGTTAAATACTATAAAAAATTCAATAAATTGTTCACACCTTTTCAAACATTACCCTAAAGGCAATTGTTTCAAAAACAAACCTGGAATACCAGATGATTCGATTCTGCTCTTTACAACACTTGCCCTATCTTTTTAACAAGGCCATTACAGAACCAACTGATTTGTCTAAACATTGCTGGATAAGTGTAAAATAGTGTAGACCCTGAACACACAATGCGTAATGTGACATCTGATCTGGGTCTACACTGTTGGCACACATCTCTCTGTCTAAAATCCTAGGATAGTAGTCATAATCCAAGGAAAACGACATTTTATCCATATTTGCTAACTTCCCAACACAGAAATAACACGAGTCTCTCCAAATAAAAGCAGCAACCATTGTAGTTCCAGACCAGCATGTGCATACATTTTTCTCTGATAGATTGTGCAAGCTGTATTCAACATGCAGTATAGACTCTGATCAATATATTTCAGCGGACACGCAGACGAATCGGGGTCTTCATTGATCGCATGATTCACAAGCCCCATATTTTTTTTTTTTTTTTTGAAAGATTCAATCATAATTGTTTCTTATTTTACTTGAAGACACCTCAAAGTTCTTGAAACGATCAACAAAACATTTTACTTTCATTTATATTAGCATTAAAAAAATGTTCAAACATATATAAATACAAGTTTAATAACAGCACGTTGTTTATTTTCTGGTTCCATTTGTCTACTCTTATTATCATTATCCAACTGGGAACTAGAAGCCTCAGGCCACTGGACAAGTTAATAATAGCTTGATCTATAACTTGCAATAAAAACTAAGTGGTCAAAACATCAAATGAACATCAACATTTTGAAAAGGACCATTATGACTATGATCTAAGAATATAGGCAAACAAAGCGCCATTTTTAACTGTGTAACTAAAGAAACACTGATTACTGTAGAATATATTGATTAAGAGTTAAAATCCTGATCAGAGTGTGCAGATGCGCAGTCTGATCTGGATCCTTTGTGTTTGCATAATACATAATCTCCCTTTTTTCATAATCTGACATAACTGCCCTTTATCTGAGATAGATCATCGGGTCCTGCAATTCTTGAGATGATAAGATAAAAATAGAAAAAGCATATGCTACATTAATTTTTATGTAAGGTTTTTGACAGTTTGTCTATTTTTTTTCTTTCTTAAGTTTAAATGATTGTTGAACAACGTTCATGCATGAAGGGAAAAGTGATGATATTCTGATTTTTCCCAGAAAGTAGGCTTTGACATGCCATGCGAATTGTCTCCAACAGAGAAAGTTTGTATGGACTGTCAAACTTTTTTTTTCCTTTTCTTTTTTGTCGGGGTGGAGGAGGGGTAAATATTTTAACCTTTAACCTTTTCCACTCTCTGGGCTAATTCAGCAGCAATAAACTGGTGATATTTGTTCAATTTTCCCCAGAAAGTAGGATTTGGCATTTCATGCAAATTGTTTGCAAAGGAGATGCTTTGCATGAAATGTCAAACCGTTTCCTTTTTAGGGGTTGGGGTGATATTTGATCCCTTAACGTTTATCACTTTCTGGGCTAATTCAGCATGCGATAAAATGGTTATTGTCTTAGTTTATCCAGAAAATAGGATTTGACACTTCATGCAAATAGTCTTCACTGGAGACAATTTTCATGAAATGTCAAATCCTGTTTTGAAAATAAAACATACAGAGGAATTGTTCAGGATAAGTATTTGGTGATTGTATTTTTTTTTCTCCATAAAAAACATATGTTGTGGGTACTCATTAGATGAGCCTCACCAAGGTTCTTCAAATAAGTACCCATAACATGTTTTTGCTTCACCGAGGTGCATCAAATTAATACCTACAACATATGTTTTAATGGAGAACTGGAGAAAATTATCCCATATTTATTTGTCTGCAAAACGTTTACCCAAAGTGCTAAGTACTATGCTAATTCGCGCCACCAATGGATCCTATGTTTATGAAATAGGATTGTCTTTATGCTGTGAACAAATAGCCCAAAGCTATTTATGTACCTGTCTTGAAAGAAATGTCCTGTTTGTACATCTCTGTCCAGCTGATGGTCTGTATGAGCTTTGCAGACTGGTTTCAAACTACTAAATTATCAAATTACCAATAATAATTAAAACCTCTAAATTTACGTTTTTTTTTTTTATGTTGTTGTTGTTCTAATCATGTACCCTGAAACTACTAGAAAAGGAAATAATGACAAGCGTTGTTTGTATTTTAGACCCATACCAAACTGAGCCCAGGCATAGAATGACCAGGAGGATTGTTTAGCATAAGCTTAACAATCAGATCTGTAACACACATTAAGCAAAGAGCATAACCTTGCTCAGAAAGCGCAATGGGGTCTTGGTCTACAAAGGGCACATACCTGAAGGTTGTTTAAAACACTGTAATATTTGATATTACTCATTTGTGCTAAAAAAAAGGGACATTGACAAATAGATAAGAACTTTAGATCCAGACCAGACGCCGCATATCATGGTGTCTGGTGAGCGTTGATTAAACACACTTGATTGCAATCTGATTAATAGCTTTCTTTAATCTGTGGTGACAGTATTGCTGTGAAATAGGTTACCTAGATCACCTTAAAGAGTAGGTATCTTTAATTACTGTACTGACAAATGTCTAAGGATAACCTAACTTCATAACGGAGGTATGCAGACTGCCCTTTGAGGTTAAGAAGTGAGTGACATAGGCCTTTGCCCTGTATTTACTATTCACATGCTTCTTTCTTTCTTTCTTTCTTTCTTTCTTTCTTTCTTTCTTTCTTTCTTTTGTATTGTAACAACAAATGTCTTAGGGTAACTTCATAACGGAGATACGCAGACTGTCCTATGATGTTAAGAAGTGGATGACATAGGTCTTTCTTCTGTATTCATTATCCATAGGCTTCTTTCTTTCTTTCTTTATTTATTTCTTTCTTTCTTTAGTTAATGGTTATCATAAAGTAATGTTTTGGGTTGTTGTTTTTTTTCATTCATTTTTTTCAAATTACTTATATTTAATTTAATTTTCCCGTTTGTTTTCTCTAGGTGAAATGATCGTTTTTCTTTCAAAAATTGTACTGAACTATCTGTAATTAAATACAACCTTAATTAATTAACTCATTTGTTTTCTTAGATTAACTATTGTTCTTCATTTTAAAATCTTGCTGAATTACCATTCATTAAATATAACACTTTTTTAATTTATTAATTACTCTTGTTTTCTTAGGTTATTGAAATTCGTTTAAAAATCATATTGAATTATTTATAATTAAATACAACACTTTTTATTTAATTTGACATAATAATAATAATAATAGTAACAGTAATAATAATAATAATAATAATAATAATAATTGATTTTAATCAATTAATTAATTTTTGTTATTATCATTATTAATTAATTCTTAGGTTAAACTATTGATATTCGTTTGAAAATCATACTGAATAATCTGCTGATATTCATTCATTCATTCATTCATTCTAACTCGGACCTAGTCCAGTGTATATTGGGCCCAAGATTCTAAAGAGCATCCATACATGATCTAATCGGAATTGTAGCAGTACTGTAGGTGTGTGACACTGTGTGGATTACACACCAGCTACACAGGTAAGACGACGCTTACGGGCCTCCGATCGAAGGGAATTAATCGCAGCTTATCTAAAATGGAATATCGATAACCTGAGTGACAGTTCCTGTAGTACGATAATTCCTGGTAGTGAATATTTAGGGTATATACGGTATCCCAAATTTATCAAATTTATTCATAATTTTCCATGAAAATGAAAGTTTGAGTCAAAGGAGGGTTCAGTCGAACCCCACTACATACTTACAAAATTGAAAACAGCTGGTGTGTCAAGTTTCGCAGTCAGAGTAGTTTAGTCCAATTCAAATATACCCTCCATTGTTGATTTACGAGCACGTTTTACGTTTTTCATCAGTATTGCATCCATATGGTATGTCTTCGTTCTTTTTTCCATTTAGTAGTGTTTCATTTTTGGAGTAGTATAAATAATTAAGACCATAAAGTACGGGGTACGTGCATTAAATGTAACAGCCAGATGTCCTGTCTGTACTTTATATGTATCAATGCGTTGAAGAATTCACATTTGTTGTACAGTCGTTTATGCAAAATAGCAAGCAGTATGCATTGCCTGCAAACAAGTACAAAATGTGGGTCAACCGCATGTCAGGTAAATAGTGATATCTATTTGGCTGTTACATATAATATAGTTACTCCCGTGTAATAAACAGCTCAATGCTTTGTGCACCCAGTTCTCTTTGTCTCAAACAATCGAAGAAGCCACCCATTATACTGAGAATTCTTCGTCTTTAATTGATTTATTAATAGTCAGTAACAAAAATAGTTTGCTTTTAAGTGGTATAGGTGACCCATTTCTGAATCAGGATATACGTTACCATTGCCCAGTATACGGAATTCTCAAGTTTGCTAAACTAAAAAGTAAAACATTTAAACGTCATATTTGGGACTATGAAAAAGGAAATTATCAATCATTACGTGAGCAAGCATCCTTAGTAGACTGGCCTGCTCTTTACGACGATAACATTGACACATACTCTGTAAATATAACTTCAAAAATAATCGACCTAGCCAAAGATAACATTCCAAATAGAAATATTACAATCCATCCTTCAGATCCTCCATGGATAACGTCAGAATTAAAAAGATATATTCGCAAACGCAAACGGTCATATCATAGAGCAAAACGAACAGGAAATGAAACAGACTGGAGTAAGTTTAAGAAATTACGAAATCAAACAGTTAAAATGACACGCAAATGTAAACAGTTTTACAATGACAAAATAGCAGACAAATTGCGGTCTGAATCCCTTTCTTCAAAAGACTGGTGGTCTACATTAAAACAAATAATCGCCCCAAACTCAAGAATATCTGTTCCGCCACTTGAGGTCAATAATAACATAATCACAGACGAGCAAGACAAAGCAAATGTTTTAAACAATTTCTTCCAAAGTCAAACACTCCTGGATGAACAAAATGCTGTTCTTCCTGATTTAATTCCAGCTACTGTTGATTCTTTATTGGATCGTATCGTTTTGACTCCTCATGAGGTTGAATTAGTACTCGAGGTATTGCCTGTAGGTAAAGCTTCTGGACCAAATGGGCTGAGTAATCGTATTCTAAAGGAACTTTCGCATCAACTAGCTTCTCCTTTTTGTTCACTCTTCAATGACTCATTGCACAAAGGTGTTGTGCCAGTTTCTTACAAAGAGGCTCATGTTTGCCCTGTTCCGAAGAAAGGTGACTTGTCTGCTGTAAATAATTATCGACCAATATCTCTTCTAAACTCTGAAGACAAGCTTTTTGAACGTCTTGTCTTCAAACATCTGTATAATCATTTACAAACTTATAACTTGCTCTCTTCGCTCCAGTCCGGTTTTATACCTGGCGATTCAACTGTCAACCAACTTACATATTTATATAATACTTTTTGTCAGGCCTTAGATTCTGGCAAAGAAGTGCGGGTTGTCTTCTGTGACATCAGCAAAGCTTTTGACAGGGTTTGGCATGCAGGACTACTTTTGAAACTTGAAGCAGCTGGTGTCACAGGACAAGTCCTAGAATGGTTTAAGAGTTATTTAACTAATCGAAAGCAAAGAGTTGTTCTGCCTGGTGCTGTCTCAGATTGGATTTTTATACATGCTGGAGTCCCTCAAGGTTCGATCTTAGGACCCCTTTTATTTCTTGTGTATATCAATGATATTGTTCTTGATATAGGTTCCAATATTCGACTTTTTGCAGATGATACAAGTGTTTATATTGTTGTCGATGACCCCGTTACTGCAGCTGCTTGTATTAACGCTGACTTAGGAAGAATAACACAATGGGCTGCTAAGTGGTTAGTCACTTTTAACCCTCCAAAAACTGAATCTATGTTAATTTCGCGTAAATTAAATAGAAACCTTCACCCCCCATTATTTATGCAAAATGTACAAATAACTGAAGTGGACTCTCATAAACACTTAGGAATAGTATTCTCACAAGACTGCTCATGGCACAAACATATAAACTACATATCTGAAAAAGCGTGGACAAGAATAAATATCATGAGAAAACTTAAATTTCAACTCGACCGAAAATCTCTTGAAACCATTTACATTGTATTTATAAGACCGTTGCTTGAGTATGGTGATGTCATATGGGATAACTGTACCCAGTACGAAAAACGAGAACTGGACAAAATACAAAATGAAGCTGCCAGAATAGTTACGGGAGCAACAAAGTTAGTTTCGTTAGACACACTCTATTCTGAAATTCGATGGGAAACTCTCGAACAGAGACGCAAAAACCACAGGCTAACTCTTTTCTATAAAATGAGATACAGTTTAACTCCACAGTATCTATCCTCTTTGGTACCTGAATCTATTAGTAATGTTTCTAATTATAATTTAAGGCATTCAAATAATCTACGAGGAATCAATGCTAGAACCACTCAGTATCAACAATCTTTTCTGCCAACGGCCATCAAAGAATGGAATAATCTGCCATTAGAACTCCAGCAAAGTAATACTGTTAACTCTTTTAAATATAACTTAACTAAAGACAAGGAACAAACACCGAAACACTATTATACTGGCAGTCGCCGCCTCCAGATCTTACACACTCGTTTGCGTACTCACTGCAGTGCTTTGAATCTGGATCTGTTCCTGAAAAATGTCTCTGAAACTCCACTGTGTAGTTGTGGTAGTATCGAGGATTCGCAGCATTATTTTTTCCATTGCTCACATTACCAAACTCAACGCACAGCTTTAATGAATGCTATTTCTACAATTCAGACACCTACTTTAAATCTGTTGCTATACGGCAGCTCAAACCTCTCTGTTGACATAAACAAAGCCATTTTTGATAAAGTTCATAAATTTATATTGGACACTAAACGGTTTTAAATCTGTAGTAAATGCATGTTGCAGGTACAACTTGTCCTGAACAATATCTGCATTGTCTGCCTGTGGATGCAGGCTCAGTTGTTCCTCTCCAAGAATGCTATTTTCATATACCTTGTTACACACTGTTTGATTCCTACTACTGTTTTCTTAATACAAACACTTATTGAATTATTTGTTTATTATTTATCTATCTATTTTTTTTTTTTTTTTTTTTTTTTTTTTTTTTTTATAATTTTTCTTTATTCTTATTTCTTTTTTGTATTCTATATTTTTTGTGTGTGTTTTGTCAACTAATTTATTTTACCTTCTTACATGATATAAACCACAACATTTTGCCTTGATCTGTGAAACGATCTGCCTTCAAGTCAACAACGAAATATACACCGTAGAGGAGAAGAACTCTATAAGTATTTATATGCTTTCGTTCTAATCCTATATCGTTTGTATGTCAAATTTGTTACTTTGTTGTACTTGTATTATGTAATAAAATATGTTTAAACCAAACAGCTCAAACCTGAAACAGTGTCATTCTGAAAGAAATCTTTGATTTCTGCATGTATTCTTTTGCAAAATTAAAAAAAAAAAAAAAAAAAAAAAAAAAAAAAAAAAAAAAATAGCTTTTACTAAAGAAATAACATGCGTTTTATTACATGTATAAAGTAACAGATATTTTCCTCTTTTCTTTAAGATATTCAGCAAAACGGCAGTTTCTTTTTTGTTAACATTACGAAAACACGCCCATTCAAATACACTGAAAATAATACCACCAAAAAATGAAAATTTTCAGATAAAAAATTCTGATATTTTTCATATTTCTGCTCAAAACATAGATTGTGGTTACTCGTTAGAACCGCCTCAACGAGGCGGTTCTGACGAGTACCCACAATCTATGTTTTGAGCAGAAACAAGAAGAATAATGTATACCCCTGTAAACCCCAGTTTTACTATATATAAGTGGGGTTTAAGGGGGTCAAAATTATATAGGTATGTTTTCCTGATGAGTCTTACCGTATTTAATTTAAGGATTAGGACAGATAAACAGTGTAATTCAATATCAGACGACACAGAACGTGGCGTATATTCAGGTTGTACGCTGTTTGCCACCCATTGAGCATTTTTGCAGGCCTCAGTGGCTCAGCTGGATGCGCATCCGACTGCTGATCAAGAGGTTGCGAATTTGAGCCCGCCGGGTGGCAGCATTCATCATGGAATATTTTCTACGGTCATTCTCTCCCTTCCGCTAATTCATCAGATTCTGGCGAGAGAATGTACACAATACTGGGACTAACCCTGCCCAGCAAAACTGTGGTTAGGTAAACAGACGCGCTCGAAATGAGCCTAATGGGTTGAGTGGGCTGTAAAACCTCAACATAAACATATGTAGTCAAGTGGACTTGGCCAAATTTTAGGACAAGTTTAGATAAGGTGTACAACTATTTAAGTTAAATATGGCATAACGACCGTTGTTATTAAGGAGGTTCGATACATTTGAAAGATTTCTACCAGCTGGTACAATTTTTTGTGACTTCCTGTTGGCTTCCTTTCGAGTAGACCATTTTAGAAACGACTTGGTGTGCAACCAAGTCGTTTCTTAAATGGTCTACTCAAAAGGAAAGAATTTACTCCCCTTGAGAGCAAAAAGTTCCTTTTAGCGTAGACCTTTTTAGAAGGGAGGCAAAACAATGTTGCTAGAATTATCTCCCCTAAAAGTATCTATTCATTGTAACTTCCAACTTGGCTTGTGTTCTTGCGTCTTTGTAGTTAACATTGTTCAGGAGAAATGTCAAACACAACGTAACTTCCTGCTTGGCTTGTGTTCTAGCGTCTTTGTAGCTAACATTGTTCAGGAGGAATGTCTTACACAACGTAACTTCCTGCTTGGCTTATGTTCTTGTGTCTTTGTAGCTGACATTGTTTAGGAGGAATGTCTAACACAACGTAATTTCCTACTTAATTGGCTTATGTTCTTGCGTCTTTGTAGTGACATTGTTTAGGAGGAATGTCTATCACAACGTTACTTCCTACTTGGCTTGTGTTCTTGCGTCTTTGTAGCTGACATTGTTTAGGAGGAATGTCTAACACAACGTAACTTCCTGCTTGTCTTGTGTTCTTGCGTCTTTGTAGCTGACATTGTTTAGGAGGAATGTCTAACACAACGTAACTTCCTACTTGGCTTGTGTTCTTGCGTCTTTGTGGCTGACATTGTTCAGGTCGACTGTCTTACACAACGTAATTTCCTACTTAGCTTATGTTCTTGTATCTTTGTAGCTGACATTGTTCAGGAGGAATGACTAACGTAACTTCCTACTTGGCTTGTGTTCTTGCGTCTTTGTAGCTGACATTGTTCAGGCGGACTGTCTAACACAACGTAACTTCCTGCTTGTCTTGTGTTCTTGCGTCTTTGTAGCTGACATTGTTCAGGCCGACTGTCTTACACAGCGTAACTTCCTACTTGTCTTGTGTTCTTGCGTTTTTGTAGCTGACATTGTTCAGGCCGACTGTCTTACACAGCGTAACTTCCTACTTGTCTTGTGTTCTTGCATCTTTGTAGCTGACATTGTTCAGGCCGACTGTCTTACACAGCGTAACTTCCTACTTGTCTTGTGTTCTTGCGTTTTTGTAGCTGACATTGTTCAGGAGAAATGTCTAATTCAACGCAACTTCCTAAATGTCTAGCTCAACGTAAGTGGATTTGTTATCAGATCCTAAACATTTAACACTCTAGCAGACGACAAATTTATTTTATTTTTTCCTATACAGACAATTTGCATGAAAGGTCAAAGCCTATTTTCTTGTAGGAATAGTAACAATATTTCAAAATGTCGTCTGCTGAAAGTCTTATCCAGCATGATAAGCGCTAGTGACTCGGCTGCTGTTTTTTTTTTTTTTTTTTGTTTGTTTTTTTTTGGGGTTTTTTTTTTTTTTTTTTTTTTTTTGTCTTTTTTAATCGAGCATGATAAGCGCTAGTGACTCGGCTGCTGTTTTTTTTTTTTTTTTTTTTTTTGTTTGTTTGTTTTTTTTTGGGGTTTTTTTTTTTTTTTTTTTTTTGTCTTTTTTAATCGAGCATGATAAGCGCTAGCGACTCGGCTGCTGTTTTGTTTTGTTTTTTATCCAGCATGATAAGTGCAAGTGACACGTCTGCTATTTTTTTATCGAGCATGATAAGTGCTAGCGACACTATGCGCCTGAAACGCATATCCTTAGAACGGCCGAGGTTTTGAAAAATGCAGCCAAAATGAAGGTAGGTTTGGATATTTACCTCTGGAATCCAACATAAGCAACTGATCAAACACAGCTTACTTGAAAACTAAGGTAGATATGTTATTCTTCACAATCAAGCACTGCCTTTTTCTTTTACACTCACGAAAGGTCATGGCGCAGGGGTCACGGTGGGAAAATGTATGCGCATGGAGAGTTTTTTTTGTTTTTTTTGTTTTTTTTGTTTTTTTTTTTTGTTGTTGTTGTTTTTTTGGTTTTTTTTGTTTTGTTTTTTTACGATTTGATCCCGCATTTTCCCTCCTTTCTTTCTCTCTTTCCCTCCCTTTTCTTTTGCCTTTTCTTGTGCATATCGTATGTTGGGCCATCTGGGCCGCGCTTGATTGGTGTTGACGGGACTGCATTACAAAAGTACAACGGTAAACCAAACATATTTGGTTCGAAAATTTGACCATTTTTTCTTACTTCGGAAGCCTTACGCGCCCTTTCTTTACCTGCTAGAGAGCTCGTGTTCATACTATTATCACCCCGCATACCGCCGTATTGAATGATACTGGAACTGGAAGATTGCTTGTATTAATCTCGCCGTCAGGGTCGTTCAGAAAGTGTTGGACAGCAATTACGTATAAATACGCTACCGCCGTCGAAAGAATCTAAGCACATGTCACAGTACTGAATACATAGTTTATATATGTACGTGCTGTATTGAAATGGAGAGGATGCTAGGCACGCGTAAAACACGTCACTGATATCACAGTAGAAGTGAGATCGGGATATGTCTCATCAGAAAAATAACCATACCATATTTATTCTAAAATCAATGACACCTTTCTAATAAACGGCCCTCCCATTTTTCCAGCTGTAAAACATGATCAGACGCAATGCACATTGACTTCAACAACAGTTCCCCGGGGCGTTTATTAGAATACATACATTATTGTAACGGGAAGAAAGCAAACAACTAAAAGAGCTATGCCTTGAGTGTTTCGTGTAGTAATAAAAACTACGATCTAGCACCTCATTATTTAATTACAGAATATAATTGATTTCAAGATTGCGGACAATAAAATCGTGATGAAACAGCAACATTTGAAACGGAGGCGTTATCAGAAAATGTGTCACTAATGAAATCAACAATTTTAATGTCGATTTCTGAGTGGGTGTGTAACATGACTTGTTTACCCAATATACCCTACATATTCTGACATTTTTACTGCTTAAAAATTGATTTGTCTACAAATTGCTGCACGAGTGAAAAACAGTGCAGTCTCTGTATAATTCTATGGCGTTTAATCAAGGTCTGCACTGTTTGCTAAGGTCTGTCTGTCCCCATACTATAGGGTACCATACTATGGGTTATATACGGTAACTCCTACGTGACTTTATAAACTCGGGGAATGTCATAACAAAACCCACTTTATACTGAGGGGCCCATAAAGGAAAATCGTGTACTACATGTTTTGTATTTTTAGCGTACTCTTCTCAGTGGTTGCTCTTTCGTATATTACTTCCGTAATGTTTGTTTTAAATATGAGTGTTTTCGAGAGCGAACATAAAACACAAAATGAATTCGTTTCAGACATAAGAGAGAGAGAGAGAGAGAGAGAGAGAGAGAGAGAGAGAGAGAGAGAGAGAGTACTGTACTTCCTCTATACATACAGCTCGTTTACAAGTATTTACATATAATTAACGTCCTCCAGAGTGCTGTCGGCAGATTCAGGGGTCGCAAAATCGAATCCAGCTCGACCACATAACTGGTGTGGAGAGACAATGTATGTGCACAGAGTAGCTACTTGTTAACCACTTAGTGGAGTAAGATTTCCCAGGAGATAATGTCGGAAGGGTAGGTTAACTGACCGCTTGACATGATCTTAACATTAGTGATTGGGTCGAAAACTCAAAATCAAATCAAATTAAACTCCAAATCAAATCAAAAACGTCCAAATATGCCTAAAAATTCATGACACTTCCGCTGCTTTCAGTTTTATAAGTGTTACATTTCTCAGGGGCCATTCCTTGTAGAATCTAGTTTTTAACTTATGCAGGTTTATTCTGACCACGTTTACCCTACGAGTTGGGACTATGGCAACCCGTTTGTGTTTTCCCCTATTTAATTTAGATATCTGCATTTCAAATACAGATATCTATATGAATGACTACAGATATATGTATTGTCTGTAATTACAGATATCTCTAATTGAAATGCAGATATCTGTATTTGAAATAGATATCTTATTGAAATGCTGATATCCATATTATGATCGGAAATAGAGATTTCCGATCATAATATGGATATCAGCATTTCAATTAACGATATCTCTAATTTAGCTGAAATTCAGATAGCTGCACTTGAAATACAGATATCTCTAATTGAAATGCAGATATCTGTATTTGACATGCAGATATCTGTTTTCTAAATTAAATACAGATATCTGCATTTTAAATACAGATATCTGCCTTTCAATTAGACATATCTGTATTGTGGTTGAAATAGAGATGTCTCATTTACTCCACTGATGGGAAACTGATACCTCCCTCGCCAATTTTACGTACGCACCGATCAACGGTTACAAATATCTATATGGCGAACGACACACAGAAAAAAAAAACTAATTAACGATGCTCAAGATTTCGCATCATCATCTCCTTACAGTCAAACCCATCGCTCCTTTCAGATGAGCACATAATAATAGTTTACCCTGTCTGATTGTGTACTGCAATTTCAGACCTTGACCTGGCATGCCTCGCACGAAGGAGCCCTGGGTCAAATCTATTTTTCTACTACTTAAGTAGGTCATTCCTCGTCTTTATAATTGTTTTAACCGTAAGATTTTTTTCTTTTAATCTTAAAAAGTAATAGTGACAGAATTGTATCGTTAGAAGATACGAAATAATTGTTTTTGTCCATTGCATATAAGTACAAAGAATACTTTTGCTGCAGCATTTATTGACTTTTTATTATTATTATTATTATTATTGCAACGAGTGTAGAGAAATTAAACAATGTGCTCCATGACAATTTACAATCGAGACTACTCTATAATGAATATTTTGGCTCGCTTAACCTTTACCATCGTCTGGACTAATTCAGCAGACGACAGATTGATGATATTTTTCTCCCCCTCCCCCCCCCCCATTCCGCCCCACCCCCAGAAAACAGGATCCCCCCGACCCCCCCCCCCCCCCGACCCCCAGAAAACAGGATTTGACATTTCATGCAATTTATCTCCATTGGAGACAGTTTTCATGAAATATCAAAACCTGTTTTCTGGGACAATAAGAAAATATTCCAATATGTGTCCTGCTGAAAATTTTACCCAGAGTGATTGGAGTTGGTGTTTAACGACATGTCAACCCTTGTGGGTCGTTTTGTGTAGTCTCCCAGAGAAAGGTAGAGACAGTAGAGGAGATGAAAGAGAGGTACAGGGACGAAAGAGGAACAGGAATGAAAGTGAAGAAACAGAAGAAATAAAAACATCCCCCTCTACCCTTACCTGCTACAAGGATAGCAGGCCTTGCCCAGCTGTAAGCCAATATCAGTTGGACGCCCCGGTGATGTATGATAAACGACATCTTCGCACCACCCAACCACCCCGAACCCAGAGTGATAAGCTAAATTATTTAAAGAGCATGGCAAGGGGAATAATGCACAGGACAAATAAAAACTCCGCATTATTAGTAGTATTATAAGAATTATCATTATTATTTTGTTGTTGTTGTAAAAGACAAAAGGTTTTACCCAGTTATGCTTGACTTCAGTCTGACCAGGAGTTTTTCTGTGCTTTGTATTAATGAGGGTGTGGATGGGGTTTATTGATTCTCCTGCATTCTTAAAACATTCCCGGGCAGGACACTCGGACCCGCTTGACAAGTGTATACATGACATGAATCCTTAGTTGGTGTTGGCCAACAGCCGTTCAACATTGTTAATAGCATTACGAAGTTCTAAACGTAAGGAGTCAGATAGGGAACCAGATTCAAGGGCCACAGAAATCCGAGAAACAGTTCTGTAATTCTGGGCTGCGTTCAGTAAAGCGAAACACAAGCAAACTATTTTTGCATTATTGTAAATCCGTCACACGTAGCCTCCAATTAGAAATTACCTGTCATTCTCGTAGACGAGACTTGATGATAAATCGAATAATCTATATCACTGATTATCAGTTTAATATAGAAAAAAATAAATATCAACGCTATAAACATTCCGATAGTTTTAGTTACAAACAAGCATACATAAACTTTATTTGCATAGGCCGCTTTGGGGGTGTTCGCTACCGTTCGCTACACTCCGCCGAAAGTTATCGTATCTGAACGGAAAGTTTGCTTTTGTTTTGTGAGTATTTTGGGTGGGTCGATGGGGGTGGGGGTGGGGTGTTAGTTTCGAAACTTGAAACATTTTAATATTATCACATAAGGAAAATGTCGAACAAGTTAAAAACTCGGTTATGAATTACTGTGAGAGTTATGGCCCTTTCTAACTTCTAAAATTGTCCCGTTCACGTGTATTTTCACTAAAAACTTCTGTAATCCTGATTTGAAACTTGAAAGATCTAACGCTAAGAACTCTGAGTAAATTTTCAGCAGACGCAATAGTGATTTTTTTCCCTCATATTTTCCCTGTTTTCTGGGAAAATAAGAAAAATGTGTCGTCTGCTGAATTAGCCCAGAGAATGTAACGGTTAAACATTATGTGAGAAGAAAACTTAACAAAACAAAATCTGTTTTGCATTTTTATTTTCTTTGTGAAAAGTTCACTTCTAAGAACGAGTCATGTGTAGTCCCGGTCCCGATGGGGTCGCGGAGGAAGGAGGTGTCGGGGAAGGGTGGGGCGGGGTGGGAATAGGAGGCTTTTAACGTTTTCAGTTTTTAAAGCCCTGCTAAACGCCCTGCACTGCGGTGATAAATTTGTGGTAAAATTACTGCTAAAAGCCCCTCCGCCCCGGGGCCAGTTTTTGTTTCCTATAACAGTCTGCTCTCTATTGTTAAAGTCAACCTGTATCTTTTTCATGGTAAATGGCTGGTTTAGTCGATACAGCTAAATTCAAAAGAAAAGTATCATTGACAGTATAAACCAGGTAATAGAAAACTAAAGTTGGAGCTTGATGTGGCTCTAATTTATCTGTGCATTTTGGCGGTAAATTAATATCCTTTCACATCTACGGCACTGCCGGGACTCATCGGAGGTTAAATCACGACACTTAAACCCCGCTATGTCCCCATTATCCCCGGCCCCGGAGTTTCAAATCACTGGTGCATAGCCATAGCTCTAGATAAACCATTTTCAAAAATCAGAGAAAAAAAAAACGTAAATTTTGATATTTTTCTCATTTCTCCACAAAAAAAAAAAAAAAAAACAAAAACAAAACAACATATGTTGTGTTTTTTTTCATTAGAAGCGCCCCGCAGAGATATTCTAATTAATATCTACAACATGTGTGTTTGTGTGTGCGTGCGTGTGTTTGGTAGAGAAATAAGAAAAATATTTATCTTTATACTCTCTTATCTAGTGGTATGTCTGCCATGACATTTTCACCATATAAGAGGAGAAATGAGGGCGATTTTGATTATTAAGCACATTAGGACTGATTTATGCCAAAGAAAAAGATTCAAGAAGTAATAGACAAATTGAAAAGCTGGTTTAAAAAGACTACAGAATTCTGAAAATCCGCCTAATACTGAAAACCCCGACATACTCATGTTTCACTATATATTATGGAGAAATATAAATGTGCTTGTTAAGGTATTTGCATGACTTATTTCTGCTTTATAAACTTAAAAAAATGTCCTATCCGCATGCACTTAACTGATATCGTTAATTTGTTATCCTTGGAAAATTGTTTTAAAAATTGAAAGACCTAGTGACATAATTCTGTTGTATTTTTACATGATTTGTGGCCCTTTTTAAACGTAGGGCATTGTGTTACCCACATGGGTATTCACTGGTAATGTTTTCCTCGAAGAATTGTTTTGACCCTTAAACTCATGCCTGTTCCTCGGGAACTTGTGGTGGTGGTCATATTCTGTTGTTTTATTTGTCCATTCTTCCATTCTTTTGAACATACTGTTTTGTCTATGTCCTTTGTTAAAGCCTTTCATTTTCTCTCATAAGATTCATATACAAATTATCAGACTCTACCGGAAGTTCCTATCAGGATTGAAACAGCCGCACGGCTTTATTGCTTAGCCATCATGTCCGTACGGTTGGCCTTTTGGCTTCGTGTACGGACAGACTCGAAGCTATATGTACTTTTACAGACCCGTACAGCTAACCACTTCCTAAAATGAAACATTGTCTGGTATGTACCAGTAACTTGCAATCCTTGTCCACATGGGTCTTGGGATAGCGGTGGTTAAGCGGGCCTAAGTTTTGTGATTTTACCTCAGGAGTGTTCCGTCAGATACCGGCGTTTGATTGCACTCTAAGATAGACAGGATGACAGCGGTGTTCTTTATTTAAACTAGTTTATATAATTTTGTTTCCACATACATATGTACACCCATAGGTTGTACCTATGGAAGTGTTTTAGATGTAGTTCCAGAACAATAGGCGGTAAAAAGTGATGTCGGTGAAAAAGATATTGATCCGTTTCTTACCAGTCGAGTAAAGATGCCCGATCAGTAAACTTTGGAGATCTTTGTATTTGACAGGTAGATGTTACTGTAATTAGTACGTTGATGCCCGATCCGGCATCATTTGATCATTTTACTAGTACCATCAGAAAGCGAGAAAAAAATGTATCCCAGTTTTTGACGAATCTTCACTCAATGTTTGGGGCTCTGAGATGAATGATCGAACTTTTGACCGTTCAGAATTGTTTTTAATGCCTAGAAAAAAAGTCATTTGGTTTTTAATTCACTTTCATGTTGTGGTAGAAGAGTCCACTTGATGTATCGGCATTCATCATTTCACACCCGAGTTTCTAACATGGACTCTTCCATCTATGAATTCAGGTACATCAATTGTTGCAAATAAGGGTTTCAGTAAAACAATCAATAACAACGGCAAACAGTGTTGTTCCTGATGAGATGGCTTGTTATGAGCCGTCCCATGTGGATCTGCACTGTCTGCAAAGGTATCTGTATTGATTTGTAGGGACGAAAGTATTATGCCAGTATTTCTGTGAGCAAGCAGTGATGACCTGTTTGGACTGCTCAAATATACAGGCTGATAAGTTTTGATCTTCGCGCCAGCTCCAAGATAATCAACCCTAAACCTTTACCATTCTCTTGGCAAATTCAGCAGAAGACAAATTAATTATATTTTTCTTATTTTTTTTTTTCAGAAAATAGGCTTAGACATTCATGCAAATTGGCTCCTTAGGAGACAGCTTTCATGAAATGTCAAAGCCTGCTTTAATCTAAAATTTAATTCATTCTTATTTTCAGAGAAAGTAAATCTTAATGTTTATGTGTAATATCAAGCCTCAGTTTTTTTTCGAAGAAAACAAGGTAAAAATGCTTGAGAATGTCGTCATATTTCCTTCAAATTTGCATGGTTTGTGTAACCTTTATAAGAATATATAGGGGACAGTTTAGACTGGCTAGACTAAAAAATCTTAACGGTCAAAATTCATCTTAGAGCTCCAAAAAAAGTGGTGGAGATTCGTCAAAAACATATGTATTACCTTTTTTTTTTTTTTTTTTTTTTTTTTGTTTTGTTTACTAGAAAAATGATCAAATGAAGCCCGATCGGGCATCAAGTTACTAATTATGGTAATATCTACCTGTCAAAAAAAACAAAGATCACCAAAGGTTATGCCCGATAGGGCATATCTTCACTCTACTGCTTGCGTAAAACCGAGCTTTCTTTATCAGATACGTTGTGGTTCTTTACCTCGCAAAACAAATTGCTGCTGTTATTTCTTACACAATCATGTAAAACGTATAGTGTTTCTGGCAAACTAATGTGTACAATACTGGTTAACAGCTATTAAAGAGGACCAGTAAAAATGTGGTTAGGAAAACTGACCGTGCTCAACATGACCCCAGTGGGATGACTGGGTCGTAAAACCTGAACACAAACAAAACATATTGTAAAGTGGGACTTAAAATTTTGTAGAGATCACATAAAGCTGTCAGTTACCATATTTACCATAAACATTCGGACACATGAATTCACAGGACTATTTGACAACCGGTCATGGATGGGCTTAAAAATGCTGGAGGGGGTAGGGGTGTTTCAAACGCTGCCCTCTGTGACGTCTGTTCTAGGTCTACAATGTTTGGTGAGGCCTGACTTATCGAACAGTTAGGGTAACTACGGTAATTGTTTATCGAAAATTACACAAGGACATTTAGCATGGATTTCACCAAACAATTGTTCCCGCATTGTGGGCCATATACCAGGGCTTGGCAGACTGAAAATTCATTCCTTGGTCCGTGCAAATGGCTGATATACAGTTGACTCTCGTTATCTCGACCCCTCTTATCTCGATCCTATCACTTATGTCGAACTGATTTCTAAGTCCCGATTATTTTCCCTATGTATTTATTGTATTTCAGCTTCGCGTATGTCGAACTACTTTTATGTCGACACTTCGGCTATCTCGTCCTTCATTTTCAGTCCCTGAATATATTTTTCACAGTTTTTACTACCGCGTATCTCGAACTCGGACCATGACGAAGGAAAAAAAAAAAGTAAGATGCGGCGCCGCCGGTCTCTCAGTTAATGAAAATCATAATAGGCCATTTATAAATAAATCAATATTTTAATTTTCCCCTTTGTCCAGGTAATAACAAACAACACAAACAATGTCTAAAATCCGTAATTATGAAATCACATGCGTGTCGAGTCGGGTTTGACACGCGGCGCTCAACACCGTCTCGTGTCATTGATTTGTAAGATAAAAAGCGGCCTAGAATAGTGTTATGGAAGATTAATCAACGAAGTTTCTTTAATTTATTGTTTAGATATGCTCTTCACTATTGAGTACTGTCCGTCTGAATGATTTAGCGTCTTCAAGAAAAGTCAGTGCGCGACAGGTTCCGACTCAGATAAGCCAAGGACGTAAATAAAAAAAAAAAAAAAAAAGTAATTTTACACGTCTTTGGATCAGCCTGAATTGATCAGGCTAGCTAAGTCTGAATCTTCGCTTGTTACTCTTTGGTCAGGCGGTGCTCTTTGGTAAGCCCAGATAAGGCTCATGCGTATAATGGAAAATTCGTGGGCGTGCAGACTGATCCGAGTCTTTGACAGTCGCACAGTCTTCTAATAGGAGTTGTCGTGCACGGCCTCAAATAGACGACTCACACGTAGGTACCGATGTTAACCCTTCCGACTGGTACGGATACCCGCACAAATAGTGGAGGGCCAGATGAGATGGTTCATAACGAGCTTTCTCTGCAGGATCTACAGTTTGCCGCGCTGAGATGGGTCGTTTATGCCAGGGGAGATAATCCAAACTAGCTTATAGCTGCCGCTTAACATTGTAACCGTTTTATGCAAAAGCGGAAACCAGTCAACTCTTTATCGAGTCGTCTATGCGAAGGGAGCTAATCCAAACCAGTTCATAACGTATAGCTAACACAACCCGGAAACCAGTAATTATTTATAGCTCATATGGAAATCCAAATTTGCAGGAGTATTAAAAGACAACAAGAGACGTTAGAAATTTATTATTATTAACATTTATTGATGATATTATTTCAAGAAAACCATTGCATCTCCTAAAACAAACAGTAACAATGCAAACTGAAGTACGCGTTTATTATTAAAATTGCCATATACATGTGCCTTCCAAGCACGTTTTGGCGAACAGAGAGGCGAACAGTCGTCATACCTATGACGTCAAAATTTGGTTGTCTCGAACTACTGATAACTCGAACATTTGTATCAGGTCCCGTGAAGTTCGAGATAACGAGAGTTGACTGTATTTTGAATTTGGATGGGGTTTAACGACATGCCGACCCTTGTGGGTCATTTTGTGTCGTCTCCCAGAGAAAAGGAGAAAAGAGATCTAGAAGAGCAGCTGTAGAGAGGGACAGGGAAGAAAGAAGAACAGGGATGAAAGTGAAGAAACAGAAGAAACAAAAACATCCCTCACCCCAGCTCTACCATTACCTGCTACAAGGATAGCAGGCCTTGCCAAACTGTAAGCCAATATCAGTTGGACTCGCCGGTGACGTAAGATACATGAAATCATCGTTGTCAGAAACTGCTGAAACTTTTTAAATGTGCGTGGACAGCTGTACGTCAGTTCCATACACAACCCTATATCCCCCATGTTCCCGGTCCATTAAAGGTCTTTAATGAGCGCACTGTTTCTCGGATTGTTTATTTCCAATAGGTAACACCCCTAAATACCCTCTCTGTTAATAGCATGTTGTTATATTTACATACCGCGCCATGGGAACACACATGAAAAACACCCTAGTAGGTCATATAAGCTACCATGTTTGTTTGAAGGTCGAACATATCAGAACGTACAAACCTGGTGGAAAGTTGTTTTCTTTAACTGGAGTCAAGATTATTCGAATATTTTGTTCTTTTTGAAAAAAAGAAAACAAAACTTAAAGTAAACTAAATTCAGGTAAGTTACGCAGTTTTACTTTTGAAAAAATAATATTCACGGAAAATGAATGTATTTTATTATCATTCAGTCCTGTCTCTCCAGCCAACATTGAAGATATATAAAAGTGAATTTGCTTCTAACTCAGTCTTCTTCATACCCAGTTAGCATTATCATTTTATCCCTGACAATATTTACTCCATTGGAGGTATGTCGACGACGGCAGAATGCTGACGACGATATATATATATATATATATATAGATATATATATGTGTGTCGACGACGGCAGAATGCTGACGACGATATATATATATATATATATATATATATATATATATATATATATATATATATATATATATATTGTCGTCAGTATTCTGCCGTCGTCGACACTATATATATATATATATATATATATATATATATATATATATATATATATATATATATATATATATATATATATATATATATATATATATATATATCGTCCTGTTAAATAGTCACATTACCAATAGATCAAGTAAAACTAAACTTGCAGGAGCGTTTGTTTAAATAATTAAGAGATGCTTTCGCACTCTTTCCAATATTTAACATAATTTTACCGGGGCATATTGCTGATCTTGCTGTTTTAGTTTATATCTGAGACGTATATTTTGTTTCTTAGATTAATATTTAAACATTTTCGAAGAATGTTCTAAGCGCATTCGGGAGTAAAAATGGCCGCAGTTCGTATTATTTTGTGTAGAGCGAGGGGTGGGGATAGGGTTGGAATTTCGCATGGTCTTTCTGAAGCTTACAAAGAAATGGTATTTTTGATGCAATTGTTTTCCTCTGAGAAGGCAGAAAAATAGCAGAGTGTACCTTTCATTTGGTTTTACCGAATGCTGTTTTCGCCCGACAGCTATTTAATTGTGGCGATTCATCAGTTTTGCGGTAAATATTGGAGTTTAAAAACGGACAACAAAAACATTTCCTTGCAACTCGTGACTGTCGTTTAATCAAACAGATTTCTGGGTTAATGTATTTGAAACTGTGTACCATATTTAACCAAAATGTTTGGATACATTAGCTTATTACCTTTCTTGTCCTATGTTTAAATAAATTCTATTATCCAGTTACATGTAATATTGTTTAAAACTGCTTGATAAATGGAAAACAGTGTAGACCTGGATCAGACGCCGTCCGAGTTAGGTCTACACTGTTTGCTCAGGTCTGTATGTCCCAATAGTAGGGTAATACGGTAGATTTATTAAATGGTAATTGCAAAATAATTTGTGTGTCAAGCATATCTGACATAACTATATCTTTACCAAAATGAACATTTAAATCGCCACGCTAGAGAACCACTGTACCCGAAGCGAAATTCGCAGTAGTCACTAGTTGGCTGCAGTCGACCAGGGCAGAAAGAATACATTTTTTGTTTACCGCGATCCTATAAACGAGTAAGTTCTTTACAAGTATTTTCACGAAGGTGTTTTCATTTGGAATTATCAGTCAAATAATTTTGTGTATTCTGACTCAATTGGAGCCTTCAAAATCTAAACACAGCCGAGTACCAACCAGTTTCAGGCGAACCGGTGGAATTTTATTTGTCCGAAAGCTTCATTGATACAACGCAAAATGAAATAATGAAATATGTTTTTCATTTTGAACTTTTTATTTAATTTTGCGTTGGCTAAGTCGATGCGAAATGAAATAAATTTAGTTTTTATTTCATTTTATGTCGATACTATAAGGTTTAATCAAAATGAAAAAAAAAAATCATTTTGCGATGCTAGATGGCATACTTAATTTTATTTCATTTTGCGTCGACAGTATGAGGTCTGTTCTAAATGAAAAATTGTTTGTGTTGATTTGTTTGTGTTGAGGTTTTACGGCCCAGTCAACCCAATGGGGTCATGTCGAGCGCGGTCAGTTTACCAAACCACATGTTTACTGGACAGGCTTAGTCCTCTAAGCGGTTAACCAGTAGTGTGCACATTCTTTCGCCAGAAACTGACAACTGCCCTTCTTGAATCAGCGGAAGGGAGAGAATGACCGTAGAAAATATTTCATGATCAATCTCCACGAAAGAATGTTGCCGACCTCGGCGGGGGTTGAACCCGCGACCTCCTGGTCTCCAGTCGGACGGCGCATCCAACTGAGCCACCGAGGCCGGCTTGAAAAATTGTATTTTGCTTTGAAAGAGGCACATCTTTGAGTGGCTATAACTCCTAAACTACTAAAGATGTCAAATTGAAAATTTCAGCGTCTCTTAGTTGTGTGGAGGTCAACAAATATGCAAAATTTCAAATTCCTAGGTGTAAAGTGTCAAAGTTGGTATTTTCCCGATAGGGCCTATATGCCCTCGAGTCTCCGGACAGGTACAAGCAAACTGGCTTTCTCAGTAAGCTCTTCAAGCTTCGGATAAGAAACCACAGAATCTGATAGCGAAATAGCATAAAACAATGGAGCCATTACGCACAGGCAGCAGTGCGCGCCATTGTCTTTCGATTACTTTTTTTTTTCACGCAGATCTTCTCACGACGGGGCTCAATTATCTTCGGACGTCCCAAAGACGACGTGAACGATCTAGCACTACACGAATACACCATACGACACGAGAAAGAGATAACACAGCTATAATAGCGGTTAACGCTTGCGAGAAAAGTGGTGGTTATAATTATTATGATAAATAATTGTTTGAAGCCCTATTCCCCTCTGACGTTCCAAGCTGAAAACACATCAATTATGTAAACATCTATATACTCACTAAGCTTTTACAGTAGAGATAAAAATTTAAAAAAAGCTACATTAAAGGTGGATTACAATGTACCTTTTTAGAGGCACCGTAAGGTCTATATATCAAATATCCTTAGTATATACGTATCTGCTTCCTTATAAGACGCATAGATGGACAGACAGACCGACCCACGGACAGGCCCAAACCAATATGCCCCCTCAACTTCTGTCTGCACTACACGATCATGTAATGAGCCTTAATGCACAGATTAGGGAAAAACATCAGGCATGACCCCAAAATACCTTAAAGACGTTCAATTTTAATCCTATTGATATTATCCAGTATTGCTTCCTAAGCCTTTGGGTTTCTTTCGAAGACGGCTATGTTCTTTTAACATTATTTCATTTTGCGTTGATATGAAGCATATTAACGCAAAATGAAATGTATTTTTATTACATTTTTATTTCATTTCGCATCGACTATGCCAACGCAAAATGAAATAATAGATCAAAATGAAAACATTATTTCATTTTGCGTTGTATAACTTCATACACAAAACTTTGCTCTATTGAAGTCAATAAATAATAATTTATTGTATCAAACATTACACAATATGAATAAGAGAAGAAACAGTAAATTTGACAAATTTCCCGCTCATTGCTAGCCAAGTTATATGCAATTTTGTCCCAGCCGTCAAGTAATGACTGGGCGCAGTCGATGTGAGCACGAACGGTTATATAGGACTTATCGAAACCCTAGAAGGATATAGATAGATTAGAATGTTCGGCTAGAAAATGGGATGTGAGATTTTAGATAGTTAAATGCAATATAATGCAGATTACTAGGAAGAGAACAAACTAAAACTGAGGCTTCTTTCACTTTATATTTTTGTTAGCGCACCAAAAATATATACTATTCGACGGGTCGGTCAGAGAAATCAAGCATAATACTGTTCCATGAAACTTGTTTTTTAACAAGCGTAGTGGTGCAGTGGTTATGTCTCTTGACTCTGAAGGGCTAGGCGCTACCGTCGTAGCCGGCGTGGGTTCGAATAATAATATTTTCCAAGCTTCAGTATCCCGAGGATCCAGAGAGTTCCTTGTATATAATGAGTGCGCTAGCGCATCAACAATATACCCTATCCGACTGGTCATTCAGAGAAATCAGGCATAATACTGTTTCATGAAACTTGTTTTTTAACAAGCGTAGTGGTGCAGTGGTTGTGCCTCTTGACTCTGAAGGGCTAGGCGCTACCGTCGTAGCCGGCGTGGATTCGAACCTCACTCAACCCAGTGGTATTTCATATTTTTCCCTGTACACATTTTTTCTGAAGTACTTGCATCAGTAATGATCCTGGGCCGGAATTCTTAGTTGAAGTTTGTTTAAAGCTTAAATTATAATAATGTTTTCCAAGCTTCAGTATCCCGAGGATCCAGAGAGTTCCTTGTATATAATGAGTGCGCTAGCGCACTAAAAATATACCCTATCCGATTGGTCATTCAGAGAAATCAAGCATAATACTGTTCCATGAAACTTGTTTTTTAACAAGCGTAGTGGTACAGTGGTTGTGTCTCTTGACTCTGAAGGGCTAGGCGCTACCGTCGTAGCCGGCGTGGGTTCGAACCTCACTCAACCCAGTGGTATTTCATATATTGTACAAAGGTCTAAAGGGTGCTGCCGGCATTCCAACAGACGACCTTATTATCCAAATTAGGCGCAGTAGAAATCATCATTGATTGACTTTTTCTAACCCCGCTGCAAGAACTGACATTTATAAGGGCTCATTCTTCCCTCAAACAATTAAAAATTGGAATGGCCCTCCAGATTCGATTATTCCTCCGCTAAAGGTCCAGGATCCAGATGATGTAACTAAGTGCGGCTAGGTTTACTTCTTTGGTTAGAGCTAGGGACTAATTTTCCATATCACTGGTCCTGGTGAATGAATGTCATAGACGAGTCACCAGTAAAACTTCTGATTCTGAACTTTTTTTTTTTTTTTTTTTTTAGCATTACTTCCATTAAGAAGGCACATTCTCTCTCAATTTCAAATCTTTATGACGCCCATGTTACAAATACTGAATGCAACACAGTCTGAAACAATATAGTGAAATCCAAATATAGTAGGTGAGTTTCAGATCATTCGCATTTTTTTTATTTGGGATTTACTTCACTTATATTGAGCCGATCGTTCATCAAAGGTGGGCGAAAACCGGAGAATCCGGGAAAAAAACCCACATGACCATCCGTAAGCAGAACTTTGCTTTCCCACATGTGACCCGAGTGGGGCTCGAACCACAGTGGTGAGAAGCCTAATGGATTAAGAGTCAACTCTCCTATCCACTAGGCTACGGGGCCCTGATCATTCGCAAAACGCATTTAATACCGTTTCCATTCACTCCTGCTGAAGCACAGAGGCCAATGAAAATTTCAGAACAACATAATTTGCCTGACATTATATGGACATTAACGTTTGTAGACACGCGCGCGCACGCACGCACGCTCACACACACACACACACAGAGCACTGTATCATTTTCGACAATTAGACTGTACTGGGCAAAATTATTCATCAACTCGTCATTTCTCACCTGAGCCGAACGCCGAATGAGTTTAATAATAATAATAATAATAATAATCGACCTTATTTATAGAGGGTAACACATTTAGTTAGTACTAATCTTCCATGTGGCCCTCTTTTTTCCTGGGTAGAAACCAGTACTAAGCAATGTGGATAAAGTCTCTTGCTCAAGGAAACAACGCTTGCTGTTAGTGGGGATCGAACCCGGTACCTCTCGATCTCGAGTCCGACGCTTTACCACTGCACCACAGCGCTCCACTTTCACAACAACAAAATCAACAGAACATGTTTTTGAAAAATAAATAAATAAATAAATAAATAAAACTCCCAGGAGTTTGTAAAACACCCAATCCCAAAATTATGCTTGCTCGTAAAAGTTTAATTTTATGAAGCACACAATGGCCGAAATGACACACATTAACCGGGAAGATGAAACTGATTTGTTAAAATCAAATTTTTTATTATTATTTTTTATTTTTAATATAAATGTTCATGTACCTTCATAGTTGAAAAAAAATCGTTTCCTTATCAGACAAATGGTATTAACAAGAGTAAATAATTCATGATTTACTACATCACGGAACTAATAACTTGGAGGATAGTATGTTAAAATAAATTTACTTCCGTATCTGTCAGATCAGATCAAATTTTCGAATCACTCAAAGCGTTATGTCTCGATTTTGGTTTGAAAGCAAATGCAGTATAGAAACACGCGACTTATGGGTACAGTTCTCTTTTGTCCAAACTCGACAAATGCGTACAGAGACGCTTCGATCACTGGGCCAGTGCACGCAACATGTACAATCGAACTTCAATGGCTCGAACATCTTTGGGACCATGTAAATTTGTTCGAGACATGGGTAGTTCGAGCCACTGAGGGTTAATCATAGCTCAAGGTCAGAAGGCAAATGAAATTGACAATCTAGGAATGTCTTTTTCCTCTTCTATAAAATAATGGTATGTTGAGTGTACTCATTAGAATCGTCTCGACGAGGCGATTCTAATGAGTACACACAACATACATTTTCGTGATAAAATAAGAACAGTTCCCTTAAAATCCCAAAATTTGTATTTTCTTGAGCTATCAGAAGAATTTCCTAGGGACTCAAGAACGAGTTCGAATCATCCAAGGTAACAAACCATCCATGTTCGAGCTATCGACGTCATACTGTATTACTGTGCGTACAGTATGAAAACCTCGAATAACTTCCAAAATGTACTACCTGCAAGTTTCGAACTTTTGTACATTATAAGTACCGATTTTCCAGTTTATGTAAAGTAAAAATAAATTCCGGAACATTTCCATAAATGAATAAACCTGCTTTTTACCACCTTTTTTTCATAAAATACAAGCGCATGCTTGCATAATTCGGGCTCTACAACGGCTATCGCTTAACTCACATGTCTGTTGTTAGGCAAATGTGAGGCTGAATATATGATATATAAGTGACAATAATCAGTGGAGAATACTTCCCAAAGTAAAATATTTAAGAGTACAAATATTTTTAATATCCCGTAAAACAAAAAGTGTCCAATTTCTGCACTCGTCGACTGCGGCCAACCCGCGACTGCTGCGAATTTCGAGTACAGTGATTCTCTAGCGTGATCGCGGACGACAGCAACCATATCTCAGAGTCACACACACACGGTCAGGAAACTTTACAATCGGAGCCAGTGGCTTTGATAAGCAAATGTTGTGTGCGTCTTCCGGAGCACGTGCGGCTCTGAATATAGCGGCTGAAAAAAGTAAACAAAAGAGGTAGGTCAGTCACTCGTCGAAAGAATCTGTTTTTGTGGGGTAGTTTTTCTCAAAAAGGAGAATTACATGCTGCTCTCAAGTCTTTTAACAGTTTTCTCACCTAATAGATAGTTTGTAAATGTGTACGATCTCGTCTGAATTACTTGTGGCGTGGGCTGATCAATGCTGAATAAACTGCCACTGGCTCCGATTATGAAGTTTCCTACCCGTGACACACGCTTACGTCGAGTGTGATCGCGAGATCTGCATTACGAAAGCTCAGTACGAAAGACACGCCTATTCAAATATATTGAATATTTAGAATTTTACCACCAAACAATGAGATCTTTCAGATAAAAAATTCTGATAATTTTCATATTTCTGCTAAAAACATAGATTGTGGTTACTCGTTAAAACCGCCTCCGCGAGCAGAAATAAGAAAATGTATATACTCCTGTCAACCCCAGTTTTACTATATAAAAGTTGGGTTTAAGGGGGTCAAAATTATATAGGAATGTTTTCGTGATGGGGTATCTCCGGAAAGCTGTTCTTCGTGTTCGTGGCATTTCCTGGGTATCATTACTTGCATGTATATTCTTAGTTGCTTGAATGTGTTTATTATGGGAAAAAATGTTATGTTTGCAAGAAATCTCCAGAAATTTGATTGTGTTTGAACAACACGCCGTGGACATATGCACATATCTTTTAACAATAAATGATCAAATCAATAGATCAATAAAGCAGTTCCACATTTTGAATTTACACATTTTTTTCTTCTTTTCCGGACCATTCAATGGTGAGGCAGCAACTGAAAAAAAAAAAAAAAAAAAAACAACGTCTGAATACTGGACAATTTTATTTATGGGAGGAATAATTTGCTGGAG
Source organism: Anodontia alba (assembly GCA_964016985.1). NCBI lineage: Eukaryota > Metazoa > Mollusca > Bivalvia > Lucinida > Lucinidae > Anodontia > Anodontia alba. The sequence goes on from OZ024826.1 coordinate 131,452, forward strand.
AAGGGAAGTGGGGTGATGGCAGGGAAGAAAGGAGGAAGTGGGGTGCCTACCCTTTGTTCACCCCACACAAATAGGGGCTAACAAGATAATATTGGGGAATGTTTCAGTACCTGAAATCAACAGTTTTTAATGTAGATTTCTTAGCAGCGGTTTCTATTTTTATTGGTGAACTATGACCTGCTTTATACCGTATATACCCTACATATTCTGACATTTTTACTTCTTACCAAACTTGTCCTAAATGTTGGACGAAACCATATCAGTGGTTGATTTGTCTAAAACTGTTGCTGCATGAGTGAGAAACAGTGTAGACTGTAGTTCTGTGTAGTATGATCCGGGTCTACTCTGCTTGCTTAGGCCTGTCTGTCCCCAAACTATGGATTATACTGAGAGGCCCATAAAGGAAGACTGTACATACATGTATTTGCTTTTGTATTTTAGCGTGCTACTCTCTCTCTCTCTCTCTCTCTCTCTCTCTCTCTCTCTCTCTCTCTCTCTCTCTCTCTGAAATGTATTAATTTTGTGTTTTTTGTTCGTTCTCGAAAACACTGCGTGCAGCTGGTTAGTATAAGATTGTGGCAGCTCGACCAAATAACTGTCGTGGAGAGACAATGTATGTGCATAAAGTACCTACTGGTTAACCACTTAGTGGACTAAGCCAGCCCAGTAAAAAGTGTGAATAGGATTGGTTAACTGATCGGTTCGACATGATCTTGGTAGTAGTGCCTAGCCCGTAAAACCTCCGCATCCAATTAAATCAAATCAAAACATCCAAAACATGCCTAAAATAACTCATGATACTTCCGCTGTTTCCAGTTTTTGAGAGCGTTCATTTTTCTCAAGGGTCGTTCCTTTTAGAATAAATTTATTTACTTATGTATGTTTATTCTGACCGTATTTATCCTAAGTGTTGGGACGGACAGGTCTAGGGCTAACAGTGTAGACCGACTCTAGACCCCAAAGCAACAGGTCATCGAAAGACTAGACACTATTAATTCATTCAAGTTTAATCTGACCATATTTACACTAAGGACAGACAGGCCTGGGGCTAACCGTGTAGACCCAGATCAGACTCCATAGAACACTACATCTGGACACGGTTCAGACACACCCACAGCTCATCGAAAGACTAGACACTATTAATTCATTCAAGTTTAATCTGACCATATTTACTCTAAGTGTTGAGACAGACAGTCCAAACAGTGTAGACCCAGATCAGACATTGCGATTTCAGGATTTAGACGCGTAAACAGGTAATAAAATGGACATGTTGAAATTTTAAGTTAAGTGTGGTTATGAGTTTAGTTCCCTAATATTTATTGTTCCATTCAGCTGCATTTTCACTGATAACTGTTGTTATCCTAGGGGAGAGTGGGGGTTAGTTCTGAAACTTGAAACAAGTATTATCACACAGGGAAAAATAAATAGTTAAATAACTCTGTTATGAATCAGTGTCGGAGTTATGACCCTTTCTAACTGAAAAATTGTCCCGTTCACGTGCATTTTCACTGATATTTTCTGTAATACTGATTTGAAACAACTGTTAACACTTAGCGATCGGAGTAAAATTTTCAGCCGACGACGTATTGACTTTTTTTTCATTTTTTTTTTTTTTTTTCATATTTTCCCGTTTCCTGGGAAAATTAAGAAAAAAAAATCATCAATGTGTCGTCTGCTGAATTAGCCTAGAGAGTGGTAAAGGTTAAGCATTATGTGACAAGAAAGTTGTACAAACTTAACAATGTTTTACATTTTTATTTTCATTATGTTAACTCGTCTATGTGAAAAGCACTCTTAGTCATAACTAGATATACCAGTTTCTAAAAAGGCGTAAATTTTGATAGTTATCTCATTTCTCCACAAAAACATAAGTTGTGGGTGTACTCATTAGAAGCGCCCCGCAGAGGTCTTCTAGTTAATACAAACAATACGTGTGTGTGTGTGGAGGGGGGGGGGGGGGGGGGGGGGGGGGGGGGGTGGGGGGGGGGGGGGGGTGAAACAAAATTCAATCTTTATACCATCTTATCTACAGGCATGTAAGCTATCATATTTTCACCATATAATTAGGGAAATGAGGGAAATGATTGTTAAGCACATTAGTTACTGATTTATGCCCAAAGAAAAAAAGAAAAAAAAAAACAAGAAGTAATAAACGAATTGAAAAGCTGGTCTAGAAAGACTACACAATTCTGAAAATCCGCCTAATACTGAAATCCCCTACATATTCCTGTTAAGGTAATGACATCACATATGCCTGCTTTTTAAACTAGAAAAATTGTCCTATCCGCAGGCGCTTCACTGATAACGATTATTAGTTATCCTTAAAGAATTGTTTTCAAAATAGTGACATGACTCTGTTGTGTATTTTTACATGATTTGTGGCCCTTTTCAAACTTAGGAAATGGATATTCACTGATATTTTGTTTTCCTCGAAGAAATGTTTTGGCCCTTAAACGCATGCCTGTTCCTCGAGAACGTAGTTGGTCGTATTCTTATCCATTCGTTCGAGCATTATTAAATGTTTTGTCTATGTCCTTTATTAAATCCTTTTATTTTCTCTCACAAACAGCCGCATGGCTGTATTTTATAGCCGTACATGTCCGTGCGGCTGGCCTTTTATTTGTGTGCACGGACAAACTCGAAGCTACATATAATCTTACAGACCCCTACAGCTAGCAACTTCCTAAAGTGAAGCATTGTCTGTTATGCGTCAATCATTTGCTATCCCTGTCCCCATGGGGCTTTGGATAGCCATGATTTAGCGGGGCCAAAGTTCTGTGACTTTACCTCAGTTATGTTCCGGCAGTGTCGTGGATGTGTCCGGCTTTTGATTACCTTCCAACAGTGGTGTTCTTCAATTAAACTAATTTGAATTATTGTGTTTCCATATACACACATAAGCTGTCCCTGTGGAAGTATTCTGGATGAGGTTCCAGACCATTATTGATCGGAGAATAATGGTCATTTGTTTTATATTGATTAGAGTAACATTAGTAAACAATATTACTGATTAGAAAAAAAAATGAAGATTAAAATATACAGAATAATCTGAAAAGATTAATAAGTAGCAGAAAAAAATAGAGAAAACTGATTAAAGAGAAATAAGAATGTAAAAAATAAACCTAAAACAGATATAAAATTGTGTTAGATGGCTTCTCCTGCATTCTGGAAATTCAAACATTTCCGGGGGAAAAGCCCGTTTGACAAGAACATACAGATTTATTAGTTTATTAGAGTCTCATGTTAATGTATAACATCATATACATATAAACACTTTACATATAAAATACGCTAAGCCATTCTATACAGAATTATAAGAGACTATCACAGCGCACCGTAATCACATACCAAATCAGTTTAGAATGTGCATTTTTTCGTCATTTTTTCACCACAAATCTAAAACGATCGGAGTAGACAGCATGTTATTTCATTTTTACACTTGCCTATTAAAATGACAGATGAAAGAAGATATGTTCCTAAAACTGAAAAATAGAATTTTCCGGTTAGGCGTAAAAAAAAAAAAAAAAAAATAGCTGTGTTTCCACTAACCCGACCGACCCTGTTTTAAACATCCGACTGCAATTTTTTTGTCAGTAAAAATGCAAAATAAAACAAAAAATAAATAAAGCACCAATCCTCAACAAAATACCTGTATTTTCATGAAATTACAGGCCCGATCCTGTTCTTTTCTGGAGAAAAAATGAAACCAATAGAAAAATAAGAAAAAAAAAGTTTCTCCTACCTACCGACCAATTTTTTTCAGCAAGTTAGTGGTAACACAGCTATTCCTTTTTTTTTTTTTTTTTTTTTTTTGTACGCCTTAGACAACTATGAAAATTCCTTTCGATTAGGCCAAATAAGAACAATGTGCGTGTTTAGGGTAACATGTTAGATAAAGAAAGTAGGGTAGGTGGTAGAAATGTTTTTGTTGTTTTTTTTTTTTTTTTTGTTTATTTTTTACATTTTTTTTTTATGTAGGATTATACCATAATTACCAGATATATTTGGACCGCACTACAATTCATCAAGCCTGTTTGTCTGTTTGACTAGCCTTTGATGTATCTAAAAATACTGATAGAATGACAAATAGTGTAGACCGTGATCAAACTCTTCTATAGGAGTAGTTTGATCTAGGTCTACACTTTTGCTCATACCTACTTGTCAAAATATTTAGCGTAAATAGTTTATCCTAGTAACATTTTTTTTTTTAGAAAACATGAGAAAAATTACTAGGTTTCACCAGGAAAAGTAGGTAGGGTAGGGTTACCCTAAACACATATATATATATTTTTTATTTGGCTTAATATCAGTCTGACCAGAGACAACACTACTATAGACAAATTGCAAAAAAAACAAAAAAAAAAAAAAAACAAGCAAATTCCATGGGGAATTTATGTTCCCCGCCTTATTTTTATTTGAGGTATTAAAAATGGGTAAGTTAACTAGAGGACCATTAGTCCTGTATCACTTACCTAAGTATTAAAGAAAGAAACCAGTGATAAAAAATAATTTCAGGATTCTGAAAAAAACACATGCATATCTTCAGACTATCCTTAAAGCACCTGTGAAGTTTAAAAAGAATCGGCTCTAATGAGTGGTAGGAGTTACGGGGACAAGATACCTACTCTTTATACGCTTCTGTAGTATTAGAACTCAAAAAATGTCTAAGTTAAAAATGCGGAAAAAGTGATAAAAAATTATTTCAGGATTCTGAAAAAGCCACATGCATATCTTCAGGCCATCCTAAAAGCCCATGTAAAGTTTCAAAAGCATCGGCCAAAAACTGTGGGAGGAGTTAAGGGGACAAGGTACCTACTCCCTATACACTTCTGCAATATTAGAACTCAAAAAATGTCAATGCGGAAAAAGTAATAAAAAATAAATTCAGGATTCTGAAATATCCACATGCATATCTTCAGGCCATCCTAAAAGCCCATGTGAAGTTTCAAAAGGATCGGCCAAAAACTGTGGGAGGAGTTAAGGAGACAAAGTACCTGCTCCCTATAGACTTTTGTAATATTAGAAATAAAAAAATGTCTAAGTTCAAAATGTGTAAAAAGTAATAAAAATAATTTGAAGATTCTGAAAAAATCACATGCATATCTTCAGACCATCCTTAAAGCACCTGTAAAGTTTCAAAAGAATCGGCTTAAAACTGTGGTAGGAGTTATGGGGACAAGGTACCTACTCCCTATATGCTTCTGTAGTATTAGAACTAAAAAAAATGTCTAAGTTAAAAATGCGGAAAAAGTGATAAAAAATTATTTTAGGATTCCGAAAAAACCACATGCATATCTTCAGGCCATCCTAAAAGCCCATGTAATGTTTCAAAAGGATCAGCCAAAAACTGTGGGAGGAGATAAGGGGACAAGGTACCTACTCCCTATAGACTTCTGTAATATTAGAACTCAAAAAATGTCTAAGTTCAAAATGTGAAAAAAGTGATAAAAAAAATTTCGGGATTCTGAAAAAACATATGCATATCTTCAGACCATCCTTAAAGCACCTGTAAAGTTTCAAAAGGATCGGACAAAAACTGTGGGAGGAGTTAATGGGACAAGGTACCTACTAAAAATTCGGAACCACGCACCACGTACCATGCGCCATGCACCACGCACCACGCACCACGTGCCACGCACCACGCGCCACGCACCACGCACCACGGAAAGCCAAAAACAGTTTCTTCGAAAAGGCGGGGGACAAAAAAGATTGGGACGTGGTGGGTGCAAGATCGTTCTATTGTGACGTGTACTTTACTGGATGTTTTTAATTTTAACTTGTACAACAGCAGAATAAAAGTCTTGCCATCTGCGACAGCCAGATGGCCTGTCATCTGTGATCGCCAAATTAAATGATTTGTAATGATTGTGGAAAAACAGAAAATCTGTGAGATTCTTTTTTATCTGTGCCTAGCAGAAAAGCTCTGTTTTATAGAGACCCATGTTTAAATGCACAAAGTTTATGACTTTTTCCTTTGGATCAAAACAGAAACACTAATTTCAGGGGTTTAGATAATGTGTAAAGTTGTGTTAGATGGCGTTTCCGGCATTCTAGATATTCAAAAAATTCCGAAGGAGGACCCCGGGAACACCCAAGTTTAAAAAAAAAGCGCATTACAACTGCCTGTCCCTCTCCCTCCCCTCGCTCCCCCCTCTCTCTCTCTCTCTCTCTCTCTCTCTCTCTCTCTCTCTCCCACCAACAACACATGCACATGCACAAATCGTTATTTGTGAGTGCAATAATTTGATGCCGGACTCGGTGGCTCAGTCGGCTGCGCCGTCCGACTGGTGATCAGGAGGTTGCGGGTTCGAACCCCGCCGGGTCCGGCAACATTTTCTCTCTCTTCCGCTGATTCAAGAAGGGCAGTTGTCTGTTTCTGGCGAAAGAATGTGCACAGGTACTGGTTAACTGCTTAGGAAGCTGAGCCTGCCCAGGAAAAGCGAGGTTAGGTAAATTGACCGCGCTCGATATGACCCTAATCGGTTGAGTGGGCCGTAAAACCTCAACTATTAAAACCATAGAAATTTTAATGAATAATTGTTTTTTTTTTTTTAGAATAAGCCAGAATTTTAAAGAAAGAAAATAATTGGCTAAATTTTATTGATTAGAGAATTCCAGACCCACCTCCCCCATCCCCATCCACACCCCACCCTACCCCACCCCAGCCACGTCCCCCCTCGTCCACCGCCGTCCCCTCCCCCCCCTTCCCCCCCCCCCCCCCCCCCCCCCCCGCAATCATGATGATTCTTTTCGTCACAAAACAAACTTCTGCTGTGTTTTCTCACGCAGTACAATCATGTAAAACGTTTTGTGTTGTTCAGAAGTGTTATTTACCGTATATTCTCCACACATTCGGATACCTGAACTCCAGACATGCATCTCCTGATATTTGAATAGGACCGTTTGACTACCTGTTCATGAGCGTAAAAATGCTGGATTAGCTTTTTTAATGTGCGTAGACAGCTGTGCTTCAGTTCCATATACTACCCTAAATTATATTCCCTGTGTTCCCGGGCCGTCCGTTTTCAAATAAGCGCTTAGATATTGGTAAATACCTCTAAGCATGTAAGTACCGTCTCTATTATTGGCACGATGTTGATTACAGTATACGTACTGCGCAATGGGAAAAGGAACCTACGTCCGATATATGCGGACAGCAGTGGCTCTGATTAGCCTGCGTACCCGCGCAGTTTGACTAGATTTCTCATTATTTTATGTCTACTATAAATCAGAGTTGTGTTTTTGAACAAGATGTGGGGCTATGTACATTCATAGCTAATTACTCTGTTCGTATCTGCCCACAAAACTCTTTTCCAATACAGCGGTAGAGCGCAATGACAAACACCCGAGCAGGTAATTCAACGTGAAAGGAAGTTGTTTTTACTGGAATCATTATTAATTCAACAAGCAAATTCAGTGAATTTTCGTCCCCCGCCTTTGAATTTTGTTTTGAGGGGTATTATCTCTAGCAGATAAAAAGAAACTAATTATTTATTATTATGTCTCTAAGTTAAAAATGCGGAAAAGGTGATAAAAAATTATTTCAGGATTCTGAAAAAAAAACAACACATGCATACGATCTTCAGGCTATCCTAAAGGCCCATGTAAAGTTTCAAAAGGATCGGCCAAAAATTGTGGGAGGAGTTAAAGGGGGACAAGGTACTTACTCCCTATACACTGTTGTAATATTAGAACTCAAAGAATGTCTAAGTTAAAAATGCGGAAAAAGTAATAAAAAAATATTTCAGGATTCTGAAAAATCCACATGCATATCTTCAGGCCATCCTAAAAGCCCATGTAAAGTTTCAAAAGGATCGGCCAAAAACTGTGGTAGGAGTTAAGGGGACAAGGTATCTACTCCCTATAGACTTCTGTAATATTAGAACTCAAAAAATGTCTTAAGTTCAAAATGTGTAAAAAGTGATAAAAAATAATTTCAGGATTCTGAAAAGAACACGTGCATATCTTCAGACCATCTTAAAAGCCCCTGTTAAGTTTCAAAAGGATCGGACAAAAACTGTGGGAGGAGTTAAGAGGACAAGGTACCTACTAAAAATTCGGAACCACGCACCACGGAAAGTCGAAAACAGTGTCCCTCCGTTTTTCTTCGAAAAGACGGGGGACAATAAAAAATATATATACGTTCACAGAATTAGATAAAGTGCGTGTATTTTATTATCATTATCATTATTATCATTCTCTCCAGTAAACTTCGAAGCCAGTATGCTTAAGTAAGAATCGGTAGAGTTCCGGAATTGTCTTGGGCAAAGTAAGAATTCTCACTTTGTCGGGCAAAGTAGGGAATTCTTACTTTGCGCAAGACGATTCCGACATTGTCCGTGCGCAAAGTAGGAATCGGGACAAGGTGGGAATATCTACCATTGTGTATGTATTTGTAATTAGTTTTTATTAAGGCAGTAAATGATACTTTTGTAAACCTCTTTCGCATTTGAAAATATAATAAAAGGATTAGATCAGATTTTTCTTTTCAACGTAATTTCCATTCTCCTGCATATTTTTTTTTTTTTTTTTTTTTGTTAAAATGACTGAGATAGAGTTACCAAACCGTCCACAATTGTAAAATGGAAGACAAATAATTGTCATCTGCCGTTTTCAACCATGTTTACCAATCAGGGTGTTTGGCATTTTCGAAGCTTACTGTTCCGCTTAGTGCCATTAAAAGGTTATGATTGTCTTCCTTGCGTGATCACCAATCAAAACGCATGTACGCATTCAACATCATGCTGTCAGCCTTACGTTATCACGCGTATGCAAAATATTATTATGTCTGCTCATTGTCAAAGCGTTTCTAAAATTATCCAAAATCTATAACAATTATTGGTTTATTACGAGTGCCCACAAACTATGTTTTAGAGGAGAAAAATAAATAAACAACCCTGTAAATCTATTTTTCTCTACATAAAGCTGGGTTTACCGCGGGTTGATTAAACCAACAAAGAAAGAATGAAAGAAATTTAACAGAAGGGGAGGAAGAAAAGAAAGACATGCCGCAAATAGAAATTGGATTCTACCAGTATATAGTTTGGAAGAGTTCGTTAAATTTAGTATTTATCATCGTCGATTTATGCAGATAAGGTCCATATTATCCAACGCACGATGCTTATTCATATTATCCAACGCACGCTGCTTATTCATATTATCCAATGCACGATGCGCAATTTTAAACAATAAACTGCAGTAGACGACATTTTCTTTCCGTAATTTTTAGAGAAAATAAGACAATATATTTTTCAAAGAAAAAATATGACATTTCATGTGAATCATCGCCTAGCAGCTGTATTGTATGAACTGTCAAGTCGTTTTTTCACTGAAAAATAACGATATGAAATTTAGAATGCTTTGCGCCGTAATGATTAACGTTATTCTATAAATCTCAAGTCTTTTGACGCTTAGCATGCTGAGTAAAATTGCAGCAGACGACATTTTGAAATTGCATCAGACGACAGTTTGAAGCTAACTTTCTCATCTTGCCAGAAAATTGTCTCCTAGTCAACTAGCGAGAAATGTCAAAACCTATTTTGAAAAAATATAAATAAGTAAATAAAACAAAATAAAACAAAATAAAATAAAACTAAATACAAAAAATAAGAAAGACAATTTGAATGAATTGTCATTTTCTGGATAAAATAAGAATGTTTTTAATCTGTTGCCTACTGATTTTTTTATCCGCATGCATCTTGTTTCTGCACGAAACCATATGTTGTGGATATTCATTAGAAATGTCTCATTGAGGCACTCCTAATGAGGTCACACAGTATGTTTCAATGGAGATATAAGAAAACTATCATGTGGTTACCCCGTCCTGTCTGCAGCTGTGACATCATACAATATCATTTGTGGGGTTAGGTTTTTCATTTTCATTATAATGAATATTTTTTTTTTGTAGTTTATTAATATTTCAAAGAAATTAAAACAGAAACCAGACATATTTCAGTTTTGAACAATTAACACTTATGCCTTTCATTTGTGGGTTCAGTATTTTTTCATTATTATTATTATTATTATTATTATTATTATTATTATTGTTGTTGTTTTGTAGTTTATTAATATTAAAAAAAAAAAAAAAAAATAGAAATCAGACAAATTTCAGATTTGAACAACTAAATAAAGAGAGCCCCCCTGTCTCCATGAATAAAAGTCATTTACCCATTTATGCCATTTAGTTCAGACGGTCGTTTAATTATTTAACAACAATAAGGCATCTTTGTTGAACATGTACATGTATATTAGCAACTATTGCCGAGAAAGTAAATACGGCTGTCCGTCAGGTAATCCTCTGTGACAATATGCCATGCCCCGCCTTTAATTCGTCTATTGGCCCACCTGTCGTGAGCGCATTAATTAACATAAATACTGAAACCGAAACATTTTTTCCTTTTTACGGACTTTCAGTTTGTTGTTTTGAATAAAGTTAATTTGATATCTGCACTTATAGTATAAAATTTACCTTCACTTCGATTTGTCACCGTTTTTAAATCTGAAAATAACAACAACAACAAAAAAAAAAAAAAAAAAAAAAAAAAAAAAACAACAAAAAAAAAAAAACAACAAACTCAGGACACTTTTCACATTTTTTTTAAATCAAAACATTTTATATTGGTTAGGTTAGAGTTGACATTTCTGCAAACATACTTTGGAGACAATGATCAGACGCCGCTAACTGTGGCGTCGGCTCTGGGTCTACATTGTTTGCCCACGTAATCCCAAAATTAAACTTCTGCAAGCAAATTGTGGAGACCCTGATGAGACGCCACTTTTTGCGGCGTCCGCCCTAGGTCTATAATGTTTGCCTACATCTACAAAATGGCCTCAAACTTATATTAGCTATGAACAAGCAAAACTGTAGAGACCCTAATCAGACGCCACTAATTGCGGCGTCCGCTCTGGGTCTACATTGTTTGGGTCGTCGGCTCTAGGTCTAACCTGTTTGCCTACGTCCCAAAAATTGGACTCTAGCTTATATTGGTGAGGAACAATTTGACCTTTCTGCAAGCAAACTGTGGACACCCTGACGCTACTATCTGGGGCGCCCGCTCTGGGTCTACATTGTTTGCCTACGTCCAAAAATTAGACAAGTCTTATATTTGTTAGGATAAAGTTGACATTTCTTCAAGCAAACTTTAAAGATCCTGATCATATGCCACTAACTGCGGCGTCTTCTCCGCGTCTACATTGTTTGCCTACGTCCAAAAATTGGACTCAAGTCGTATATTTGTTAGAAAAAGTTGACATTTCTGCAAGCAACTGTGGAGACCCTGATCAGACACCGATAACTGCGGCGTCCGCTCTGGAACCGACCCAGCCCGACATGACCCCATAGGGTGACTGGGCTCAACACAACACCTCAACACAAATAAACAAGCATTGGACTCTTGCCTTGTATTTATAAGGTACGCGTTGATATTTTTGCAAGCAAACTGTGGAGACCCTGATCAGACGCCGCAAACTGTGGAGTCCGCTCTGGGTCTACATTATTACGTCCAAAATACGCTTCTGGGCTTATATTGGTAAGGTACATATTGAAATTTCTGCAAGCAAATCATGGAGACCCTGATCATACGCCGCTTACTGTGGCGTCCGCTCTGGGTCTACATTATTTGCCTACGTCCAAAACTTGGACACTGGGCTTATATTGGTTAGGTACGTTTTTTTCAAAGGGAATGGGCTAAGTTTCGAAATACTGGCTCGAACACTCGTACGACAATTACCACCCCCAGCCCCTCCCCGACGCCCTATTCTTTCTGACACCCTTTTTTGTTCATTTCAGATCCTTTTTGTTCAGCTATAGGTAGCTTGAAGTTGATTAAAAGCGGATCATGATACAGATAATAATAATAATAATAATAATAATAATAATATAGAGAAAGAGAGAAATAGATATAAAACAGAAACGACTGGAGCCAGTCTACAATGCTCTCTGCATCCTTATTTCCTTTATTTCTTTTTATTTTATTTTATATTTTATTATTTTTTTTTGAAGAGGCTAATAATATACTTGGTAGCGCTGAAAAAGGGGGCCATTCGGCACACGCATCCATACTATGCCATATATCGGAAGTTAACCCCGCTCCCCGCCCCGAGAGTCTAAGGCCAGACTAAGTACATTGCTAAAATGTGATAGTTCCGTATGTTTTGCTATCCCGCCTGTCATATAATTATGTTCATTGTAATTGTGCTCATGGGCCAATTTGGCTCATTGCATTAATAAAGCAGCTATCTATCTCTCTGTCCAGGTTTTGCATGAGAAAAAAAAGTTTATTCCTGGAGTCCTAAATATTGGGATCCTATTTGCCCTTAACATAAGTAATTTCATGTTATTAAATGTTTCTGTATCTACAAAATGTTGGACAGTGTAAACTCTGATGAGACGCCGCCTGATCTGGGTCTACGCTGTTTGATCAGGCCTGTCCCTTTAATCTAATTTAGCAGACGACAAGTTACACAGTACTGAACTGATGTGTTAATTTCGAGTCGCTTGCGACGATAAACACACCTCCAATTATTAAATGATACCCCTTCAACGCGGTTCAGTATGTAACTCGTATGCCAGGCCACCGGGAACCAGTTCAGGTATAGTCCCGCCTACTCATTAATATTCCAGCCGCTCCAGACGTCACATGATGTTTTCTTGTCTGCAGTTTGGTTTAATTTCATTCGAGCCCCCGCCGTCAACGCGTAAACAAGTTACTCTTAGATAATTTTCGTTCGACGAGGATTTAATCTCGAGAAGACAAAATCTGTACAGGCTGATCGGAGTCTTTAGTGTGCAGACACGGAAGTGAAAGATTTGCTACGTACTGCCAGGGATTGCTGTAAGAATTCCGGTAAAATTTGGTAAAATTGATAATAAGTATTTCTTCTTGATTCGTGCTCCTAGGCTTGGGGATTTCAATTAAATTCTATTTGGTTTTCATGAATATTTTCATAATTTGTGATATTTTCATAATTAGAAAATTACTTTCAATCCTTATTTGCTGTTTTTTTTTTTTTTTTGTTTTTTTTTTTTTTCTAGGAAAATATGCTTTGGTATTTCACGCAAATTGCCTCCTGACAATTTGCATGAAATGTCAGCCTATTTTCTGAGGGAAAAAAAAAAAAAAAAAAGACAAACACTTTAAAAGCGTCATCAGAAATTTCCCAGCATGCTAAGCGTTAACGCTAGCACTCTCGGTAAGAATTTCAGCAGACGACATTTTGAAATATTTTTTCTTGTTTTTGGTAGAAAACAGGATTCGACATTTCATGCAAATTGTCTCCCAAGGACAAATTAGGAGACAATTTGCATGAGATATCAAATCCTGTTTTCTGCGAAAAATCAGAAAAATATCAGTTTGTCGTCTGCTGACAATGCCCAGAGAGTGGTAAAGGTTTATAATTAATAATCGTCGGGATTTTCAAGTGATGACAAAATGTTAAATTCCCGAAATGGCGTTTTTTGTTGATTATACAGAATCTTTTCCGTGTTCATGGTCAGTGGCCTGACATTCGCATATAGCGCGAGTGCTGTGAGGATAGAAATGAAAATCGCTACCTAAGCCCCCTCCCCCAGCCCCCCACCCCACCCCCTCATAAATGGCCAATTTTAATTGGAGAACCATTTTGCGTATTAAGGACATAGTAGCTGTTGACCGGATCGTATATCAACCCATTAATCGCATCTGCAGCAGACGACATGTTTGGGTATCTTTTCAGAGAAAATAACCGAACATGTAAACGCTCTGCCTAGCAGACAATTCACATGAAATGACAAGTCTTTCTTTATTTGAAAAATTCAGAATGTCGTCTGCTAAAACATTATTTTGCCGATCTCTGGGCTAATTCAGATTTTGATATTCTGAGCAGATGACAAATATTGATCTAAATGCTATATAAATAACTCTCATGACATGTTTATAAACTGTCTTGACTTGTTCATCTCTGTTTATCAATCAATCTAAATTAATATGTAACCTACATGTTACTATTAGGGGTCATCATGCGTGTTTCTCCTTTCTTGTCCTTGGGTGGGAATCTTCGTCGTAACCCAACGGTTATTGCTGTCTATGAGGTCCTGTTCCGCTGGAGACAGATTTCACCTGAGGAATTTAACAGTCGGTCATTCTCTCCCTTCCTGATTCAAGAAGGGCAGTTGTCAGTTTCTGGCGAAAGAATGTGCACAATACTGGTTTACCGCTTGGAGGACTAAGCCTGCCCAGTAAACATGTGGTTAGGTAAACTGATCGTGCTCGACATGACCCCATTGGGTTGACTGGGCCGTAAAACCTCAACACAAACAAATAGTTTAACAGTCTTCCGTCTTTTCCATGTAATTTAACACTTAGCACTCTGGGTGAAACATTCAGCAGACATTTTCAAATATTTTTTCCTTATTTTCCCCAGAAAAAAAGGTTTGACATTTCATGCAAATTGTCTCTTGGAGACAATTTGCATGAAATGTCGAATCCTGTTTTCAGGGGAAAATAAGAAAATCGTAATCAATTTGTCGTCTGCTGAATTAGTCCAGATAGTGGTAAAGGTTAAACACTGTTGAAAGAGACAAAAAACACAAAAGTCATCATCTTACTTAATGAAATATATATTCTTACATTTTCAATATTTGTACTGAGAATATTTGGCTCGGCAACAATAAGGAACCTATTCATTTTTATTAAGTAGCCCCTATTTTAAGAAATGAGCTCCCAACAAGAGTGACCAGCCTTTGAGAAGGGAGGTAACTCCACTTCGTGATCCCTGTCTTCTGTGTCTATTTATAACCGTCATGAAATGTCGGCTGGTGACAGAAAATGATTTGTAATGTTAAAATAAGCAACAATCTATGTTTAGAAGGTAAGGAGTTTATGTTATTATAAGTTTGACTAATATCATGTTTATTGTTTCAGAATGGCTGCGGGAACACTGAACCTGACCAGACAGAGAGTGACGAATGTAAGGATATCTAGTGATGAGAGACCATGTTCGATAATGGGACTAGATACAACAACAGCGGGACAGTTGATTCTTACAGATCTCACCAATAGTAATGTGAAACTGTTCTCCCCCGATGGAGAGTTGATATCTTCTCTCCGACTATCAGAGGAACCTTGTGATGTAACGGTTGTTGATGAGTGTACGGCTGCTGTCAGTATGAGGTCCTCACAGATAGTAATCCTAGACCTAGGACCTGGGGGTCAGCTATCTGTGAGAAGAACCATCTCACTAGACAGACCTGCCCGGGGAATCACATGTTATAAGAACAATCTCATCATCGCCTGTGATGACTCAGTTAGAATGATCAACATGGAAGGTGAGCTCCAGTGGTCCACTGACTCTCCTGATGAACAACTGTTTGTCATGCCATTGTACCTTACAGTAGGGTCTGGGTTCGGTCCGGCCACTGTGGTTGTCTCAGACTGGATGAAACATACCATAACTGTCCTGGATGCTGACTCCGGGAAGCTGATCAAGGTTTGTGGTGATGAAGGAAGGATGCCCGTGGGGATAACAGGAGATAATTGTGGGACTGTCTACGTGTTGTACTCCAGGACACGAGAGATCGGTGTTTGGTCTGGAGAGATGGTGGAGAGATATAGGACAACTTTCGAACAGTTCGACTTAGGCCCCTGGACAATATGTTATTCTACCAGACGACAAGAACTTATTGTTGGAGGGGAGTCTAACCGGATTTACCATTATAAAATACCAAGGTAAGATTCATTGTGGTTAGAAAATATGGAGGAAACATGTCTGACATCTCACGTAGAGTTGGAGTTTCACCCTGGAACAATAGTTTATTCAAATTATTGTACCAGATGTCAACATATTATTCTGACAACTCATCAGGCACATCATGTTTATACAGTGTTGCATCAACGTCGATGCAACGTCATGACGTTGCATCGACGTTGATTCAACGTTGTATAAATGTCATGTGCCCGCTCAGAAGGTATAAATGAGACTTTATTTATCACTACAAAATATATACAGTGTAGTCTTGTAACATTGCACACTTAAGGAATATTTTGTTGATCTTTTGCTTGAAATAATATCTCGGGTGGAAAAAAAATCATTTCAAATGCTAAATAGATAAGTGCTCATGCAATTGAAATAATTCACGACATATAAATCTGTTGTTATTTTCAACAATAACACTTTGAATATGGTTACCCAACTGAAATATCTTTGTCAGTTTTGTGTCGCCTAACGTTGCACGGGGCAACCTTTGAACCAAGCTGACATAATGCATTTTTTTTTAATGTCTTCTTTTAAAAATTTAGTCATTGAGTATCTCAAGCACAGGGACAGGGTCATGCCATGGACTTTTTTTTTTTTTTTTTGATAAAGCAGTAAATTTTTTTTTTTTTTTTTTTTTTTTTTTTTTGATAAAGCAGAAATTTACGAAATAGTACCTACAGGGCAGTTGTATATCACTTTACTCCCTGGTCAGTCATACAACTACCATGAAGGTACTATTTCATATATTTCTGTATTAAACGAAAACACAGAAATGTCAATGACCCGTGTCCTTATGATCTCTAGTACATTTTGAAACAATTTAAAAAGACAACTGACAAAGCACAAGCGATATAGTCAGGTATTCATTCAGATGTTTTCGAAATTTTCCATGAGGCATCAATACTAAAGATACTTGGCACATGCATTTGCAATTTAACTATGTTTATGAAATGAAAAACTAATTAACACCCAGGTCTTCTAAAGGACAACATGTGGATACCAGACATGCAATGGTACCAGACTCAACTGCATATGTTTTTCTTTTTTATTTTCCGAGAAATAAAACAATTCATATGAAATGCCAAGCATTGATATCTCTACAAAATAAAAAAAAAATATGGTCTCTTGTAGTCGTGATTATAATCACTTAAAAGGTTACCATGGTACAGTGAGCAAACCTGTTAATGATGCAAACCATGCAGTACAAATAATAATAGATATGTCATGTAAGATTTTAACAAAAAAAAATGACGTATTTATTATTTCTTCATAAAACACAGGTACTTAGGAGAAGTACATCACACAGGCCCTTCTATGTACCAACTACAAGGTATTTTTAATCAGTACCCACAACATATGTTTTCGCTGAAGTACATAAAAACGAAGACAAAAAAAGAAAACACAAAAAAACTTCATTTTGACTCCTGTCATCTGGAGCTACATTATGACTGAAAGATTGTTGAAAGCGATGTTAAGCCCAAAGCAAACAAACAAATCTGGAGCTACATATGGTACTTAAATATTTTTTGTTTTGGATATTAAACACACACACGCACACACACACACACACATATATATATATATATATATATATAGTTTGTCTGTCATTACTGACAATGACCAATCCTAATCAACTGTGAACTGTGTGATGTGTTAATATTTGTGTGTTCTAAGATGGTTGATGAGACCAATCTTAGCTCTAAACAGACTTGCAGATAGAACAAGAGAAGTCTGAGGAAGAAAGCTCTGTTGGTGATGCCTTAGCTCTGGCTTTCCGCTGTGCACGTTTCTGCTTGGCTTCGCTGATTCTGTTTGCTTCGTATTTACCAGCTCCCCTTCTTATGAGGCCTTGCCACTTTGTATGGGGGTCCTGTGCAATCTGTTCCCATGACTCTGTTGGTATGTTGAAGTCTTTAAGGGAAACTTAATAAATGCGTAACAAGGGTTGCTATAAGAGCCGCTTTAAATACTGCAAAATTATGATAAAATGACCCTTACATATACCCCTAATTTCACTATATATTATTGGTAAACGCGAGTGAGAGGAAGTGGAAACACAGACTGTCTCCAGTCTCCAGTGAATAAATATTTAGTCTTATAATCCTGTTTGATACTTCCGGGAGACCCTAGTACCCTAGGATTTTAGACCCTTCGGAAAAATAAAATTTGCATTTCAATTTTTATTTTTATGTCCCTACCCTAATTCATATTTAGAACTGAAGTATTTCATTTTCCAATGTATTAGTTTTGTTAGAAAATTATTTTATTTCATCGACCAAAGCTTTCTCATTTTTTTATTCTTACCTCCTGACAGCAACTTTTTAAGAACTCTCTCATAACAGGGATCAATTTTAGCACTTGCTAATTTGCTAAATGCTGGTTTATTTCCTCAAAAATCAAGCTACAATTTCCATCACTTGCTAATTCTAGCGTTGGAAAGATTCTCTTTAATTGGCAGAACCTGAGGCATTCTTGCTGAAATTTTGCAATTTCTTTTCCAAAAGCAATGATGATATTTTTCTTTCCCAGAAAACAGGTTTTGACATTACATGCAAATTGTCTCCATAGGAGGTTTTGACATTACATGCAAAATTTACATGTAATGTCAAAACCTGTTTTCTGGGAAAAATAAGAAAAATATTCTAAAATGTCTGCTGAATTTTTTACCCAGAGTGCTAAGGTTTAAAGCCACATTTAACAGTGTTTATAAGTGTGAAAAAGCGAGTTGACTGAAAGGTTTAGCAAGTAAAAAATAATGCCACTTCTGTGATTTTTTTCCAGTTTTGCCTTTATGGGTTCTGAAACTCGCTAGGTCCAGAATTCATGCATCCCAAACTCAAACTGTGCATCCAGCCTGGGACTCGTGGTGAAACATTTTGTTGCGTTCTAGATTTTAAACTTGTGTAACACTGTTTTATAATCACTTTCTTGATATTTTAATTGGATGTGCAATTTAAAAGTAAATAGTTGTGACCAAGTTGTTTTAATTCTTTCCCTGAAAACTTCCCGAGAAATATGAAGCTATAGTACCACTTTCTATTAAAACTGAAGTGTTAAGAAATACATTAAGAAAATGTTTTCACAACACATAAAGATTTGTGAAAATATTTTCATAAAACTTCAGTTTTAGTGATAGATGATCAAATACCTGTGATACAGGATTAAGGACAGACATTTTATCTGTTTTGACTAGACTGTGATATAAAGCAGAGACTTGTCTGTTACTTTGACTGGACTGTGATAATCATACAAAATTTGTAAACCAAAAGCAGATATTTTTGTGTTGCTTTGACTAGACTGACTGTGATACAATGTAATTATAGAAATATTTGCAAACTAAAAGCATAGACTTTTTGTCTATACTGTAAAACAAATGATCTGTGAAAATAAGTTTTAAGTTTGTTTGTTTGGTTTATGACGTGGGTTCAGTTTGGGACTGGGAGTTTTCCGACGTTCATCGAGATCGCCATCATCGGCAGTCTCAGACTGGGAGGCCTAATGGCTGTCCATGTCAGTCTGCTTTTGCTGACCTAGCTACGGAACAGCGTTTGCTGTTTGGAGTCTAGTTTTATAATCTTTTTTTTAGGAGAGTGCTTTCAAAAACAAACGATCACGGTTTCCTGAAAATTGCAAGGTCAAACGGTTATACGATAAAAGATCTCAACAGACTACAAACCAATACTTTAGTGTCCGCTAAGGTTTCCTACGGTACTGGACAACCTGGTATTGATTATTTGACTGTATAGGTAAAATCAGTGTACCACAGAGATACGACGCCTTTCAGTACTGGGTTTTACCAAATACCCTACTGAAACACCGCTTGTGCATTCCCTTTTTCCAAAAATGAAAGTAGACTTCTAAATGCAAAACGTATGTACATTCGAGATCTTTATATGAGCCACCGAGGCCAATTTTTTGCATCCTCTGGTGAAATAATGCGTATAGGACGCAGGACGCACACCTAAAAAAATCACTGCCACTTGCTAATTTTAGCAAGCTGTCAAAAAAGTTAAATTTGAACCCTGCATAAACATAAAGCTTAAAAAAAACTCTGGCCTTAGAAATGCTGGCAAATAGATGTACTCTCAGAAGAGAAATTAGAAAAAGGAATGTTTAGTTCATCTTAATTCTCTAGACTCAAATAAAGCAATCTTAAAACTGAGACTCAGTAGTCGGATGCGCATCCGACTGATTACCAGGAAGTCACCGGTTGGATCTCTGCCGGGTCTGGCAACATTCTTTTGTTGAGATTGATCATGAAATATTTTCTACATTCATTCTTCACCTTCCGTTGATTCAAGAAGGGCTGTTGTCAATTTCTGGCAAAAGAATGTGCACAAGCAGTGGTTAACCCCTTAGAGGGCTAAGCCTGGCCAGAAAAAAAAATGTGGTTAGATAAACTGACTGGCTAGACATGACCGTTAGAGTGTTGGTAGGGCCGTAAAAGAAAATAGTCATCATGGCCCCAGATCTGGGTGTATCAGGTAAATGTTTTTCTTTTTCTCAAAAAAAAAAAACAACAAAAACACAGGGATTTTCCTAGGCCGAATTAGGGACCGATAATCGGCCCCTTTCCCGAACGAAGAAAGGGTAAATTTTCCCAATTTTCAGCTAAAAATATCCCAAAAGATGGATGAGAATCCCAATTTTACGCTTGCAAAAACGTGCTCTAAAACCGCCATGCGGGAAGCCTTCCTTTCCTCGCAGGAAGCCATCCTTTCAATAGGAAATTCATCGATAATTTTGCTTTCACTGCCCATGCTATTTTTCCCAAATTCAGTGGCCACTGGTCCTGGTTTAAAATTGGTAGGAAAATCTCTGCAACAAAAAACAAACTGTGTGGGTATACTCATTAGAAGTGCATCATTGATGTGCTTTGAATGAGCAGCATCAACATGTTTTTGTGGACAAATAAGAAAAATATCAATACTGTTCAGTTGAAAAATACAACTTACCAAGAGCTATGGCTTAATTTAATTCAACTGAGTGATGCCAACGAGTCTTGGGGTCACATTACATAGACTTGTTAAGATACCTATAGATGTATAGGTAAAAAGATAGAGAAAGCTGGGACGAGTTGCATTAGGCAAGCATTACAGAGCGCTTTGTAGCGCTTCGCAATGCAACGGTATGTTACCAAAAAGTGCTTCGTAGCGCTTTGTAACTGTGTTCGGAGCTGACTCGCTGTCTGGAACAGACTGTTGCATAGCAACGAGACAAAACAAAATGGGTTTGTTTGGGTGGAAGAAAGTTTCTGCCCCTGTCTGTTCACTGTGTAGATCATTTGAGTCCACAAAGTTCCTTAAAAGGGTATCTTGCATGTTATTTTTCCTCTGACAGAGAGATGCGTTCAAATCCCCTAGCACTATCACAGCGTGCATTTTACTGAAAGTGTTTAGACCAAATTGAGGAAATTCTAAACACTTTCAGTAAAACACACGCTGTGATAGTGCTAGGGCCAAAGTAAGCCAAAGTGGAATCAGTGTAATAAGGCCATATATCGAGACACGGTTCGAGAGACTGCTGCCGTTTGGGACTTTTCTTCTATCCCTCAACACTGAGAGACATACTGGTGCCGCTTGGTCATCTAAATGCAGTTCTCAAGAACGCCACAGCCAGTAGCATACCTAGGTTCAAACAGGAGGTGACATGAAGCAGAGGAGAAACAGACCATGGTCAGAAAGGATTCAAGATGGAGTTAGAAACTCATGGTTGGCATGGTGGGAATGGCGAAAGTCTGGTGCCCCGATGGACCTTGCTGCCGAGTCATATAAGAACATGCGTCTGGCCAGAAAAGTGCTTAGGAAGGAACAATAACAGGAGGCTGCGAAGCGAAGGAGAGAACAAGTGGAAGAGATTATGAATTCCAAAAATGACAGTAAAACCTATAAGCTGATTAGTAAACAGCGGAAAACTTCAAATGCCCATTTGCAAACACTAATTGTGGATGGAATTGAACGTGAATCAACAGAACAGATCTGAGAGGGGTGGGCGGAGCATTTTCAGAAGCCTCTTGAGGTCTCAAGATTTGACAAAGAGTACAAACAACTGGTGGACTTGGATGTGAGTGCCATAGAACAGCTGTGCAAAGAAGAAAACTCTCCTGTGGATCCCGTCACAGAGGCGGAAGTTAAAGCAGCCTTGAAGCGACTGAATAATAATAAGGCAGCTGATATCATGGGCCTAACCAGTGAACACTTCAAGCTGGCAGGACACGAAGTTCTAGAATTTCTTGTGGCGCTGCTAAATTACCTCATCAGCTCTAAGTCCATTTCGGTCGTTTTGAAGGAAGGTATCCTAACCCCAATTTTTAAGAAGGGGGACCCTAGTGTGCCTGGCAACTACAGAGGAATAACAGTTACCCCTGTTCTTCTTAAAGTTCTTAAACATATACTTAATTCAAGACATAATAAGCACTTTCACATTACTCAGTCTAGACTACAGAAAGGTTTTACAGCAGGATGTTCTGCTCTAAATGCTGCATTCATATTGTCAGAGTGTATATTAGAAGCTACAAACACAAAACAGGATCTTTACCTCACAACTCTAGACACACAAAAGGCATTTGATGTAGTTGACCAGAACTCACTTCTAAGGAAACTATACCTGGACAGTGTTCATGGCGATGACTGGCTCCTTTTGAAAGACCTCTACTCTGATTGTTCCTCTAGGATAAAATGGGCAGGTGAATTATCCCACCCCATCAATATCAGACAAGGTGTACGCCAGGGTGGAGTCCTCTCAACAGGACATTATAAGCGGTATAACAATCCTCTGCTACTGCAGTTAGAGGAGAGATATACAGGCTTCAAGATTGGTTCTATTGGATTTCCGCATATCACCATTGCTGATGACCTGGCTTTGTTAGCCAGAGACAGGGCAGAAATGCAAGTCATGGTGTGGGATGTTGAGAATAGTTCAGATGGAGAAAGATATTGCATTCATCCAGACAAAAGCCACCTTTTATGGTATAGTCCACATAAAAAGAAAGACACCGATTTTGACATATTCTTATCTGACGATAAGGTAGATATTACTGACACAGCTGTACACCTGGGAATACTCAGGAATTCTGCAGGGACGGTTGATATTGAGGGAAAGATTGCTCTTGGAAGGAAAACTGCTTACTCTCTGATGAGGGAGGGGTTCCATGCAGGCTACCCAGAACGGTCATATATGGTCTGCCTTTGTTATCCTCAGACTTTTGTACGGTTAAGAGGTTCAACTTTTAAGAAAAAAGGATGTTGAGCATTTGGAAAAGTTAAAAAGGAAATGTTTAAAACAACTTCAGGGATTACCAGATAATACTTCTAGCTCGGCTTGTCTGGCTCTCCTTGGGATCATACCCATAGAGGCAACATTACACAAAAATCTTTTGAACATATTTGTAAACATGATAAAACTTGATAACTCAGTAGAACTTGAATTAGCTCATAGGCAGTTAGTCATGAAAGACAACCCTCGAGAGAGTATTTTCACTCATATTAAAAGCATCTTGGAACATGATGGTCTACCGTCTGTTTTTAGCTTGTTTGCAGTCCCCCATCTAAGGCTGAGTGCAAAATACACGATATGGTTGAATCAGCATGGAAAGTAGACATTACAAGTAAATCCTCAACTAAATATGTTAACCCTGATGTTTTGAAGGTTTGCTGTTGTCATCATGTATGGTCTACTGTAAGAGATAACATTCATGATAGTAAACGGGCACAGATAAAATGTAAATTGTTAACTGGAATGTATATACTTCAGGCAAAAAGGGCTGCTTTTAATCAGTACGCTGTGAATGCAACATGTAAATTGTGTCAGTCCGCTCCAGAGACTCGGCAGCATTTCATAGGAGAGTGTGAAGAATTCAAGGCTGAGAGGGACTCGTATAAGGAGAAGTTAGCAAAAAGTCAGATACTTTCAAGAGAACTTATCCTCCATCTGGAAAACCCAGAAATACTCACACAGTTGACTTTAGATGCCTCAGTGATCATAGATACAACTAGGCTAGACGCTTGAACTTTATACACGCGAGTATATATACAGAATTCACATGAGATGACTTGTGGCCCTGAGAAGGATTTCTTAAGAGTGAACAGCATAAAGACTTTGTGTAAATAAGTTTCAGCACATGTAATATAATTCACCAGTATATTGAGCTCTCTATAAGTACCTCCAATTGAAACGTCATCGACATGTGCCACGAAGAAAGAAGCGTGGGAACTCTACGATACAACAACAACAACAACAATGGCGGCGCCCGACGTAATCAGTGTCCGTTTTAAGAGATGAAATTTTTTCTTATTTATTTTATTGTCCTTAGACAACGTGCATTGTGCAGAAATGACCATAGAACACAAACCAATCGTTGAAGCAAGTTTTTTTTATGAGAAATTCCTAGTTTGAAAATCATGTCATTTTCGCAGACATTTTAAAAAGCGCTCCAAACAAGCAGACCGTTGCACAGCAAGGACAAATCGCTACAGAGCGCTACATGAAAGCGCTTTCCTTATGCAACTCACCCCTGTTGTAACCTTCCAGAATATTCCTTTATGATCTAGAGTACTGATACTTGATGCAATTTAATACTGAGCTTTTTTACCCTGTAGACTGAATGAACTCCCCCACACTATATATTTGAAGATTCTAATTTTGATTTTAGGTGTGTCCGGCTATGTGATTTAGATATTTCTAGAGAAAAATGTTTGAACAATTTGCAAACAGTGGTGTCTGATCTGGGTCTGCACGGTTTGCCAGTTACCTGTTAGGGGTCTCCAGACTACAATGGGTTAAATACAGTTGACTTCATAATTAATAAATCTCAAAACTCCAAGTGACCAGAACCAACTAACAGTTGTTTGCGATAAAAAGAGTTGAAATGTATGGGGTGGGGGGGCTCGGAAAATTTTTGCCAGTGGTGTGCTGCTGGAACTTTGAATACACCCCCTAATTCATATAATTTCCAGGCTGACAAAACATATCTATTCATATAATTTGCATGTAAAAAGATAACCTATTGATATAATAGAAGAATATTAGTAAACACTAGTTGAACCAAAACAGACAACTTACTTGGGTATTATATGCATAACGTGTGCATTTTGCCTCTTTTTTTTTTTGATTCTGTATGTGGTCAGGTAAGTTGTCTGCCAAAATTGGAAATCAAAATTGATGTAATGATGCTTTAGAAATGGGGGGCTATTTATATAATTTGGTGCTAAAATTGATACCTTATCATATAATCTCAGGCTTGAAAAGTATACCTATTCCAGCGGCACATCCCTGAACTGCTCCATATAGGAAGTCCCCACCCCCCCCAACTCCCCAACCCCCCGAGGAAATGTATAGAACATACAGCAAGATAAACCATTTTATGTCCTTTATTAAGTCTCCCAAATTCTCATTGCAGTGGTTCAAGCCTAGCTTTGGTCACATGTGGGAAAGCCAAGTTCTGCTTACGGATGGTCTGGTGGTTTTTCCCCATGGTCTCCGTTTTTCGCCCACATTTGATGAACAGTGGGCTCGATAGAAGTGAAATATTCTTGAAAGGGCTGTAAAACCAATGAAAAAAAAAAAAAAAAGTCTTCCAAACCAAATTGGGGAGACTTATTGTTTTTGCTCCATTTCTCATTAGCTCACCTGGAGCTCAGGTCAGCTATGCAATGGCCTGTTGTCCATCGTCCGTCTGTCTATTGTCCGTCCATTGTTAATTTTACACATTTTCGACATCTCCTTCAGAACCATAAGTTGGATCAAGCTGAAACTTAGTAGGAGGCATTGTGGCAATATGGAGATTCAGAATTGCTAAAGTCGTTCTGTTCCGATATCCAAGATGACTGCCATACCTTGGTGGCCATCTTGAAATTCTTCAATCAACATCTCCCAAACCCTAAGTCCGATTGAGCTGAAGATGGGCTGAAGATGTCTCAATGTGTTCTCAGTAATCACTGGATGGATTGTTCTGAAATTAAATTGGGGATATGATAGATATGGATATGAAGCTGTGCAAGAGGGTTTCAAAATTCCAAATGGCAGATATTTTCTTCTTGTTAAAATCCTATGATTAATTCTTACCTGGAACCATTGTAATTTTGTACTTATGAACAATTGAAAGGGAATGTCATGTATGTTTTTTGTAAGTTTCTTTTTCAGCTCACCAGAGCCAAAGGCTCAAGGTGACCTTTTGTGACTGGTCGATTCCCTTCGTCCGTCCTGCGTCATCTGTCATGCGTCTGTCAACATCTTACTTAAAAATCTCCTCCTAAACCACATAGATTTTGAAATAATTTTACAGGAATGTTCCTTTGGGGACCCTCTACCAGAACTGCCTAAATGGTTCCGCTCCGCTAAACAAAATGGCCACCAGAGCTAAAAATAGAAAAACCTTAAAACCACATCTCCTCCTAGGCCACTGACTCGATTTCAAAATAATTTCACAGGAATGTTCCTTGGTTGAATGTTTACCAAAATTGCGCAAACTGTTCCGCTTGGATGAACAAGATGGCCGCCAGAGCTGAAAATAGAAAAAAAAACTTATAAACGCCTTCCTATCTGTCAACAGTTTACTTAAAAGACATAGATCCTAAACTAGTGAACGGATTTTGAAATAATTTTACAGGAATGTTCCTTGGGGGACCCTCTACCAAAAGTGCCTAAATGGTTCCCCTCAACTGAACAAAATGGCTGCCAGAGATAAAAATAGAAAAACCTTAAAAAGACATCTCCAAGGCCACTGGCCCAATTTCAGAATAATTTCACAGGAATATTCCTTGGATGACCCTCTACCAAAATTGCTCAAACCCTTCCACTGGGATGAACAAGACGGCCACCAGAGCTAAAAAAGAAAAACCTTGAAATGTCTTCTCGTCTGTCAAAAATTTACTTAAAAGACATCTCCTCCTAAACCTGTGAACAGATTTTGAAACAGTTTTACAGGAATATTCCTTGGGGTACCCTCTACCAAAATTGCCTAAATGGTTCCATACTGCTGAACAAAGTATCCACCAGAGCTAAAAATAGAAAAAAAAAACATTAAAACAAAATTTCCTCCAAGGCCACTAGCCCAATTTCAAAATAATTCCACAGGAATATTCCTTGGGTGACCCTCTACCTAAATCGCTCAAACCGTTCCGCTGGGATGAACAAGATGGCCACCAGAGCTAAAAATAGAAAAACCTTTAAATGACTTCTTCTCGTTAACCAGTGAACGGATTTTAATTACACATGAATGTCTTTGGGTGACCCTCTACCAAAATTGCTCAAATTGTTCTGCACGAATGAACAAGCTGGCCGCCAGAGTTAAAAATAGAAAAACCTTTAAACGACTTCTCTAACCAGTGGATGGATTTTGAAATAATTTCACATGAATGTTTCTAGGGTGACCCTCTACCAAAAATGCTTAAACCGTTCCGCTCAGATGAACAAAATGGCAGCCAGAGCTAAAAATAGAAAAAAAGAACTTTAAACATCTTCTCCTTAACCAGTTGATGGATTTAGAAATAATTTCACAGGAATGTTCCTTGGATGACCCTCTACGAACATTGCTCAAACCATATTCTGCTCGGATAAACAAGATGGCTGCCAGAGCTAAAGCTAGATTCTCAAGAGACCCTTTTCTAAATTCTTTCAATGCCTCACCCCCCTCCCCCATACACACACACACACACACACACCACCACCACTACCTCCACTGTAGACAGCTTTTGTTTTTTCCTATACATTTGTACAAAAATATGATCTGTATAGAAAACTTTGATAATCATACAAACCACTTGCATGATTTAAATTGAATTAAGGCCATCCTTAAAAAAATATCTGTTTGCTATGCTCCTACCCATCATTTGTGAGATGGGTAGGTAGGTAGGTAGGTATGTTTTTTTTAGCTCACCTGAGCTCTGTTCAGGATGAGCTGTTGTGATCACTTTTCGTCCGTCGTCCGTCCGTCCGTCCGTCTGTTAACATTTTCAAATGACTTCTCCTCTGAAGCTGCTTAGCCAATTTTGCTCAAATTTCATGTGGAGCCTCCTTAAGGTGGGGGAACGAAAAATTGCTAAAATGGTTGTGGTCTGTTGACCAAGATGGCCGCCACACCCATATATGGTAAAAACCTTTAAAAATCTTCTCCTCCAGAACCAAGAATGCCTTGGGGCTGAACCTGTGCAGGAATCATCGGAGACGGGAGGTCTGCCAAAATTGCTAAAAGAATTATCGTACGTTGACGTTTGACCTTTTTACGGCAAGGTCAAGTTTGCTTCCCTACGCATTTGTATGGGAAACACCTTTAAAAATCTTCTCCTCCAAAACCGAGTATGGCTTATGACTGAATCTTTGCATATATCATCGGGAACAGGAGGGCTACCAAAATTACTAAAATAATGGTCGTTCATTGACATTTGACCTTTTTACGGTAAGGTCAATTTTGCTTCCTTATGCATTTGTACGGGAAAAATGTTCAGAATTTCAAACAACTTCTCCTCTGGAGCCTCTGGGCCAATTTTGCTCAAATTTCATATGGAGCCTCCTTAGGTAGGGGGAACAAAAGATTGCTAAAGTGGTCACGGTTCGTTGACCAAGATGGCCGCCATGCCCATATATGGTAAAAACTATTAAAAATCTTCTTCTCTAGAACCGAGGATGCTTTGGGGCTGAATGTTTGCATAAATCATCAGGGACGGGGGGGGGGGGGGGGGGGGGGGGGGGGGGGGGGGGGTCTACAAAAATTGCTAAAATAATGGTCATACATTGACATTTGACCTTTTTACGGCAAGGTCAAGTTTGCTTCCTTATGCTTTTGTATGGGAAGAAAACATTTAAAAATCTTCTTCTCCAAAACCGAGGATGGCTTGTGGCTGAATCTTTGCATATATCATCTGGAATGGGCAGTCTACCAAAGTTGCTAAAATAATTGTCATACATTGACATTTAACCTTTTTACGGTGACGTCAAGTTTGCTTCTGTATGCATTTGTATGGGCCCCATACATTTGTATGGAAAAAATGTTGATAATTTCAAATGGCTTTTCCTCTGAAGCCTCCGGGCCAGTGTTGCTCAAATTTCATGCGGAGCCTCCTAGGGCAGGAGAATGAAAGATTGCTAAAATGGGTATGGTCCATTGATCAAAATGGCTGCCATGCCCATATATGGTAAAAACCTTTAAAAATCTTCTTCTCCATAACCAAATAAGCCCTGGGTCCTAATCTTTGCACAAATTATGGGGGACAGGAGATGTACCAAAATTGCTGAAATGATGGTTCTATGGTGACCTTTTTACCTCCAAGGTCAAATTTGCTTCCCCATTTGTATGGGCCATATACATTTATATTGAAAGTATCGAAGTTACTTGTAGATCAACAGTAGTTAAAATTGTTCTGATTGGAAATCTAAGATGGCCATCATCTTGTTTGTAATATTACCCTGCCACTGTGCTGTTTACATGTATAAAATCATGATTCTTCAGAAACCACTTAGCCAATTTCCACCAAATTTCACATTGATCCTTCTGTTGAAATGTGATTGATAGTTTGCATGTCTGCAGTGGCTATGTCACTCAGGTGAGCGAACCGTGGCCCGTGGGCCTCTTGTTTTTTGGGAGAGTGACTTACAAAATAGTGTTTTATATATATCGAATACAATACCACAGGACATTTTTGCCTGGTATTTGGAATAAAGGTAAATGTAAAAAGAAGTTTTTTTTTTTATATATTTTAATGCATTAAAATTAATTGAAATGTGACACTATGTACATGAACTCAACATTTCTTTAATGCAAGTTTGAAACCTCAAAGAGTCATGCATGAAATGGACTAGTCAAATAAGTTGACTAAGAAATCAGGTCATTATAACATCCAACGAAAGAATTCAACACTAGTAAACTCAAAAAATATAAGTGTTTGACTAGAACCTCAGACTAGAACTTAAAAACACCAGTATATATTGAACACTGTTTTGTATAAGAACTCCAGACTAGAACTTGAAACACCACTGAGCAATTAAATGGACTGCTGTTTTGTACAAACTGCATGTTCCTATGACTTTTCAATGCACTTTATTTCTTTGGTAGTCTTTTCAGGACAGGTTTCCTGGCCATTTTGCATATTTGGTCAGATAGGCATGAGCAAAGTGTAGACCCTGATGAGATGTCGCAAATGTGGTGTCTCATCAGGGTCTACACAGTTTGCCATCCATCCAGTTATTTTTAGATACAACAATAGGTAGTAAATTGTACTTGTTCAAATTTTAGATTATGTATGGTAAGGAGTTGAGGTGTCTGAATACTATGGGTAAATACGGTAAAGTAACAAACACAGAAATCAAATGATTGATTATTAGCAAATCAGTAATGATAATCATTTTTGTGGAATTTATCGATCAATTAATTGATTATCCGATTAATCGTGCCAGCCTTATCCATAATCATATTCCTCTGACAGTCACAATGAAGTTTATTTTTGGGATGGGAGGGTGGCAATGGCTTAATACAATTATTATTAAAAGATATTAGGTGAACAAGGCATTTTTAAGGCTTTTGCATGATATTTGCTGCAGATATTAAAGGGTGGGTATTTGGTGATAATTGAGTGAAAATTTTCCATTGAAGGCCAATATTGGAATTCTTGGGACTGTGAAATGGTGCTATAAATGAATACCCACAACATACAATTGTATGTAAAAAAATATAAAGAAAATTTTCAGTCATCATCAAATACCCTCCCACTCTTGTCTGTATGCCATTCGTATGTAATGCACATGCTTTAATTTAAGTCTCACAAGTTTCTTTCGTGCGAGCCAAGTTTCTTGGTGCATCGGCAAATAGCAGGGGTTAATCACAATGAAAACATGCTATTCAAATACATTGTAATTTTTTTCCCCCGAAAAAATGAAAATTTTCAGATGATTTTTTTTTTCATTTTTCTTACTTCTGCTCGAAACATAAATTGTGAGTTTCTTTAGAACTGCCCCACCAAGGCGGTTCTAATGAGTACCCACCAAGCTGATATAAGAAAAATAATGTTTATCCCTGTAAACCCTAGTTTTAGTATACAAAAGTGGGATTTGAGGGGGTAAAATAATATAGGCATGTTTTCCTTATGCAGAAAACTACTGCTGAAGCAGTATTTTGGTATTCTTTAATCTTGATGCTGTTCTACTTTGGGTGCCAGGGGAAAAAAAGATTCTATAAATGTGTTGCTTCTGACGTAGTTTCCTCCTCGGTTTTCTGTCAGAACAAGCTGGCTGGTGGTTAAGTTACTGTGGGAAGTTAAATACCTGTGAACCGCTCTTTCTCTGGATCTAGTTTAGAGGGCAGTCTAGTCCATATCTGTGAAGTCATTAAAACCTTATTTACACTTCTGACAGATGTGTTGTTGTTCTCCTGTTTAATAGATGCTGGCTCATCAGGCTGATCTATTTGGATGGTAACATATCTCAAGGGCCGGCCTCGGTGGCTCAGTTGGATGCGCCGTCCGACTGGAGACCAGGAGGTTGCGGGTTCAACCCCCGCCGAGGTCGGCAACATTCTTTCGTGGAGATTGATCATGAAATATTTTCTACGGTCATTCTCTCCCTTCCGCTGATTCAATAAGGGCAGTTGTCAGTTTTTGGCGAAAGAATGTGCACAATACTGGTTAACCGCTTAGAGGACTAAGCCTGCCCAGTAAATGTCTATGTTTCTATTAATTTTTTGTTTCCGGCTAAATCCTTCTATAGTTTACATCCGATCAAGCTGAAACTTCATAAATAGTTACATGATGATGTGGAGCAGTGCATATTATTTCGAGGTTACAGTGCACCAAATATTTGCTGATTTATGCCCCTTTGAAAGTTTTTGTAAACTTTTCGCAACATATTGTTTACAGGTAATAGTGTGCAAATTTTATTTTATAATAAGTCTTTTTTTTGCAAATAACTAAAGTTTTGGTCATATGGGCAAGATATTTTTTTTTTTCTTCTTTTATTAGATTTGCAAGGAAAGGTTGCCATTATTAAATCTTTATGAATACATAATTCTTTTTGGATTTTTTTTTTTTTTTTTTAATACTCTTCTGATTTGGCTCCCATGAAGAACAAAAATAAAATCAGTATTAAACAAGTTAAAGGTTTACAAAAAGATTTCTTGCAGCATTTCTTTTTTTTGGTTGTTTATTGAGTCTGCTAGCGACAGCTAGCAGGCTCTATGCAATCGCATGGGGTTTTTTACTACGTCACAAGCGGATTTTCATCACCGCTATATTCATACGCGCACTACTTCTTAATCAGACGCAATGCGGCACTATTACGGCGAACTGAATGTGAAGCAGGGGAATTTTTTATAGCTTTTCTGTTTCGCTAACATAACTGTAACTGAAATCGATTTAGATAGTGCAATTTGAAACATAGAGTTCAAAATTCGGTGTAGTAATACACGCGCTACTTTTGTCAATCACCCCACGGCACCCCATGGTACCCCACGGCACTACATTATTTCATTGTATTTATTAATTAAATGCTGAAATTACATCAGGGTATTAGTTTTATGTATCCAAGTTTGTTTTTGTGATAGTTTAAGACATTAACCTTACTTCAAGCGATTATCTCAGGGCGCCTAAACACCAAGATTCAAACTGACGCTAAACTAAGCAAAGAGACCAATGGTGTAAGTTGATAGTCTATCAAAAATAAGTTTTAACTTAAAATTACATTTTATATTCAAGTTCAAACACAAGTCATCAGTATAAATACTATGTTTATTTAGATCACAGGGACTTGTAGCAATTTATCTTTTATTTTTTTAGAATTTGGATATATTGTCTAAGTATTCTGTGACATTGTAGCAATTTATCTTTTTTTTTTTTTTTTTTTTTTAGAATTTGGATATATTGTCACAGAATACTTAGACAATATATCCAAATTCTAAAAAAAAAAAAAAAGAGAGAAATTGCTACGTCCCTGTGATTTAGATAGAGACAAGTATTATAAAACTTTTACTGGCCATCTAAAACACATATTTTATGGTAAATATACATATATTTTGATGTCATGGGGCACAAAAAATTACGAGCGTTTTAGACATAATATTTTAAACAAACACAAGTCATCATCATCAATATAAATCTCTGTTTATTAAGATGAAGACGAGTATTGCAAAAGTATACTTGATGGCCATCTATAACGTATTTTATGCCGTGGGCTGCCATGGGGTATCGTGGGGTGCCATGGGGTGATTAGTAGGACCGCTTGCCATCTTTGATGTTGTGCTTAGCAACGGAAGCTGAACGAAAAGAAAGTATCAGAATCTACTTGTTCGATATTGAATATAGCAAGACATCAGGCATTTAATACATTCCTCCTACATGAAATTACGTTATTCACACCTCAGTGACACGGAGTTGTCTGATGACTGCTGGCCCGTTTATACGTTATGACCCTTCTTTTGTGGACATCGGAAAATCTCTTGAAAACAGAAAAGGGTAGGCATAGCTGGTCTGGCTAATCTGTTGATGCTTAGGTGAAGCACTATCAAATGACAATCAGTTATTAAAGCTAATCTGGATTGAACATAGCCATTTCAAATTTATTTAATCTGCTCGTCTTCATAATAAGTTGATAAAGATAAATTTATAAAATTGCACCAGAATAATCGTGGAGCTACATCAGGTGTTGAATATGTATGAACTGGAGCATATCTAGACTTGAACTTTGATAATTCTAGAAATTGGAAATTGCTGCTGGAGATACACTCATTTGGAATGATCAGGTGGTAAACTTCATTGGAAAATAAAGAGGTTCATTACTCCAATCACTGCATTGGCTTATATATGCAGATAATAAAATGGATTTTTTTTTGTGAAGAAAGAAACAAAACAGAAGAGAAATAATTGTATTTAGTTTTTCAGTACATGGTTAGATTATTTATGTATATCTGTTTTACACAGATGCCTCAACAAAGACCCATTCTTATTTATACATTAAAAGAAGTAGAATGCATTTCCATCTGACTGATTTTGAGAAATTAAATTGATAGTGAAAGCATGTAGTACAAAGTGTTCATGTTGGTTGGTTTTCAAGGAATAGTAAATTTTCTCACAAAGCCTTGTCTCTGAATGTAAATTTAATATTGGATGAAGCCACTGGTTGTAAGAAAGTGTGAAAATATGGATATAGAGCAAAATCCAGGTCCATCAAATCATATAAATCTAATTATGTAATTAAGTTAATGCCTTTTTTCGCGACACCGCCTTCTGAACAATTAAGAGTAACTACAGTTGCTATACTGGATGTACATTACTCTGTGGTGGTTCTGAATCTCTTTTAACTACACTTTTATTTAACTTTAACATGCGTAAAGTAACGTTATTATATACCGGTATTATCAGTTAGATAACACACTTTTTGAATAAAAATTACTGGCATGTTTCTTATTTTTCTTAAGGAATATATGTTGTGGATATTCATTAAAAGAGCCCTACCAATGAATGACCTTCTAATAAGTTCCAACATGTTTTTGTGTTGAAATTATAATGAACTAGAACATGTGTTTGAACAACACTATGACCCCAACTATATGGTTTCCCTTAAACATGCATTGTCCATAATACTGAAACACTAAAAATGGCTAACTTCAAAAGTAAGAATAGGATGGCCGAAACATTCCCATGTACAGAACTAGTATTTTTACCGCTGGGCGGCGAATAAATTCCAACCACAGTTTCGTCTGCCATCATAATGAGAGTAAAGCAAAATGCAATTGGCTATCAGTCACGCGTCATCCAATCAAAATCGCGCTCTGAAAATGTCACTTTGTAGACCGGATTAAAGAATGTAACGAACACAAATAAGCGAATCTGAATAGAAGCGTTCATCATATCGATACTCCATCATGTGTATCGATACATGAAGCGTATCTGGATGCACCAATGCATCGATGAATCGTCCCACCACTAGGCGTAACTCAGCTAATATTTGGTGGACTGTAACCTCAAAACAATACGCCCTTCTCTACATCTTGGTCTAACTATAGCATAAATGAAGTTTCAGCTTGATCGGATATAAATTGTAGGAGGAGTTAACCAGAAACTAGAAGTTTAAAGAAATTTTCAATGGGGCTTAACTCTGCTAATATTTAGTGGACTCTAACCTTGAAACAATATGTGCTGCTCCACATCATGGTCTAGCTATAAATGAAGTTTCAACTTGATCGGATGTAAATTGTAGGAGGAGTTAGCCGGAAACGAAAAGTTTGATGAAATTTTAAAAGGAACATAACTCTGCTAATATTTGGTGGACTGTGACCTAGAAACAATATGCACTGCCCCCACATCTTGGTCTAACTATAAATGAAGTTTCAGCTTGATCAGATGTAAATTGTAGGAGCAGTTATTCGGAAACGAAAAGTTTAAAGGAATTTTCAAAGGGCTATAACTCTGCTGATATTAAGTGGACTGTAACCTCGAAACAATATGCACTGTTCCACATCATGGTCTAACTATAAATGAAGTTTCAGCTTGATCAGATGTAAAGTGTAGGAGTTAACCAGAAACGAAATGTTTTCTGAAATTTTCGAAGGGGCATAGCTCTGCTAATAATTGGTGGTCTGTAGCCCAAAAACAATATGTGCTGCTTCACATCATGGTCTAGCTATATTCCAAGTTTCATTTTAACCTGATGTAAACTGTAGGAGGCGTTAGCCGGAAACGAAAAAGTTTTCTGACGGACGTCATACCACGTAAAATAATATGTCCCGTTTTTCAAACAGGTGTATAATAATTAAAAAAAGTATAAATGCAAGAGTTATGGTTCTTGCGCGCTGCATGTTGTCTAATGCTGATTGATATTTACATGACCTTTCTTGAAGATATCTTGAACAGGTTTCAAGTTACAGAGCGGACACGATTTTGTGATGCATAAAGTTCCAAGTGAAATAACTCAAAAAGTATAAATGCAAGATGTATGGTTCTTGTGCTCTGCATGTAAGATAATGTTGATTGATATTTATATGAAGTTATGTGGAGACAGCTTGAACCATTTTCAAGTTACAGAGTGGACAAGATTTTGTGACAGATGCCCGAGGGAAAAAACAATACACATCTCCCTACCCTAAAGGGAGGAGACATAAATATCAGAATCCTAGCTCAAGCGGGAGGGGGTATATTGCTTTTGGTGCAGATCTTATCAGCACTGGCGTCCCCATCCAAGGGTGTGTGTGTGGGGAGGGGGGGGGGAATATTTAGAACAGAATAGATTAAAAAACAGGCATAACTGGCATGCTAGGTCCAATGGGGGGAAAAAAAAAAAAAAAGCAAGAGGACCATGATGGTCCTATATCGCTCACCTGAGCAAACAGCTTTGCATACTTACTGTTGAAGTTTCAGCCAAGTTTACTGCTCTAAAATTTTTGTATAAGTTTTATAACCCTGCACCCCCCTGGCCATGTTTTTTTCATCCATCATGATGGCTTGAACTGAATAGTGAAAGAGGATCACCAAAGGAACAATTCTGCTGCTATATTGAAATTGGTCCAGTGGTTTCTGACAAAAAGATTTTTAAAATGTCTTATATAGATATATAGGGAAATTAAGCCCCACCCCCCTAACGGCCATGTTTTTTGACAAATCATGACAGCTTGAACAAACTTGGTAGAGGGTCACCAAAGGAAAAATCCTGCCAAGTTATATTGAAATCGGTTCAGTGGTTTCTGACAAGAAGATTTTTAAAGTTTTCTATTTAGATATATAGGGAAAATAAGCCCCACCCCTAGCAACCATGTTTTTTGACGAATCATGATTGCTTGAACAATCTTGATAGGGGGTCACCAAAGCAACATTCCTGGCAAGTAATATTAAAATCAGTCAGGTGGTTTCTGACAAGATGAATTTTAAAGTTTTCTATACAGATATATACGGAAAATAAGCTCCACCCCATGAAGGCCATGTTTTTTGACGTATCATGAGGGCACAATCTTAGTAGAAGGTCACCAAAGCACATTCCTGTCAAGTTACATTGAACTCAATCCAACGGTTTCTTACGAGAAGATTTTTAAAGTTTTCTATATAGGGAAAATATGCTCCGCCCCCTAGCCGCCATGTTTTTTGATGAATCATAACGGCTTGAACAATCTTGGTAGAGGGTCACCAAAGAAACATTCCTGCCAAGATGTATTGAAATCGGTCCATTGGTTTCTGAGAAGAAGATTTTTAAACTTTTCTATATAGATATATTTGGAAAATAAGCCCCTCACAGTGGCGGCCATTGTTTTTTGACGAATCATGATAACTTGAAAAATCTTGGTAGAGGGTCAACAAGGAAAGATTTCTACCAAGTTATAATGAAATCGGTCCAGTGGTTTCTGACAAGAAGATTTTTAAAGTTTTCTATAGAGATATATAGGGAAAATAAGCCCCACCCCCTGGCAGAAATTTTTTTAGACGAATCATGACTGCTTGAACAAATCTTGGTAGCAGGTCACCAAAGCAACATTCCTGCCAAGCTATATTGAAATTGGTCCATTGGTTTCTGACAAGAAGATTTTTAAACTTTTCTATATAGATATATAGGGAAATTAAGCCTCCCTCCCCACCCACCACCCGGCGGCAATGTTTTTTTGACAAATCATGATGACTTGAACAATCTTGGTTAAGGGTCAAAAGGAAAGATTTCTGCCAAGTATTAATGAAATCGGTCCAGTGGTTTCTGACAAGAAGATTTTTAAAGTTTTCTATATATATAGGGAAAATAAGCCCCGCCCCCTAGCTGCTATGTTTTTTGACATATCATGACGGCTTGGACAATCTTGGTAGAGGATCACCAATGAAACATTTTTGCCTAGTTATATAGAAATCGGTCCAGTGCTTTCTAACATGAAGATTTTTAAAGTTTTCTATATAGATATATAGGGAAACAAGAGGCCCACGGGCCACGGCTCGCTCACCTGAGTCACTGCAGACATGCAGATGTTATGCAACATTTTTCCAATCCTATCATCACAACTAATGAAAAGATCATCATTTGAGCAGTTCTTAGTTTTGAAGAAGAATATATGGGCCTGACAGTCAATGGAGCATGATCATTTGAATAAACCATCAATCACATTTCAGCAGTAGGATCAATGTGAAATTTGGTGGAAATTGGCTAAGTGGATTCTGAAGAATCATGATTTTATACATGTAAACAGCACAGTGGCAGAGAAATATAATAAATATAAACAAGATGATGGCCATCTAAGATTTCCAGTCAGAACAATTTTAACTACTGTTGATCTACAATTCACTTGAATACTTTCAATATAAATGTATATGGCCCATACAAATGCATGGGGAAGCAAATTTGACCTTGGAGGTAAAAAGGTCAAACATCAACATAGAACCATCATTTTAGCAATTTTGGTAGCTCTCCTGTCCCCCATAATTTGTGCAAAGATAAGGGCCCAGGGCTTATTTGGTTATGGAGAAGAAGATTTGTAAAATTTTTTTTACCATTATATGGGCATGGCAGCCATTTTGATCAATGGACCATGCCCATTTTAGCAATCTTTCATTCTCCTGCCCAAGGAGGCTCTGCATGAAATTTGAGCAACACTGGCCCGGAGGCTTCAGAGGAAAAGTCATTTGAAATTATCAACATTTTTTCCATACAAATGTATGGGGCCCATACAAATGCATACAGAAGCAAACTTGACCTCGCCGTAAAAAGGTTAAATGTCAATGTATGACAATTATTTTAGCAACCTTGGTAGACCGCCAGTTCCCGATGATATATGCAAACATTCAGCCACATGCCATCCTCGATTTTGGAGAATAACATTTTTAAATGTTTTTTTCCCATATAAATGCATAGGGAAGCAAATGACCTTGCCGTAAAAAGGTCAAATTTTAGCAACTTTGGTAGACCCTCCGTTCCCGATGAATTATGCAAAGATTCAGCCCCAAAGCATCCTCGGTTCTGGAGAAGAAGATTTTTAAATGTTTTTACCATATATGGGCAT
Source organism: Anodontia alba (assembly GCA_964016985.1). Classification (NCBI taxonomy): domain Eukaryota; kingdom Metazoa; phylum Mollusca; class Bivalvia; order Lucinida; family Lucinidae; genus Anodontia; species Anodontia alba. Next base: position 170,126 of record OZ024826.1, read on the forward strand.
GGCGGCCATCTTGGTTAATGAACTGCGACCATTTTAGCAATCTTTTGTTCCCCCAACCTAAGGAGGCTCAATATGAAATTTGAGCAAATTTGGCCCAGAGGCTCCAGAGGAGATGTTATTTGAAATTCTGAACGTTTTTCCCATATAAATGCATAAGGAAGCAAAATTGACCTTAACGCAAAAAGGTCAAATGTCAATGTACAACCATTATTTTAGCAACTTTGGTAGCCCTCCCATTCCCGATGATATGTGCAAAGATTCAGCCACAAGGCATGCTCGGTTTTGGAGAAGAAGATTTTTAAAGGTTTTTCCCATACAAAAGCATAGGGAAGCAAACTTGACCTTGCCGTAAAAAGGTCAAATGCCAGCGTACGACAAATCTTATAACAACTTTGGTAGACCTCTTGTCCCTGATGATTCTTGCAAAGATTCAGCCCCAAGGCATCCTCCATTATGGCAGTGATTTTTTTAGACGTGCGTCCTGCGTCCTGTACACATAATTTCGCCAGAGGACGCAAAAAATTATCCTCGGTGAGTCCCGTGGACTCATAAAAATCTCGAATGTACGTACGTTTTGCTTCTTGAAGTCTACTTTCATTTTCAGAAAAAAGCGAATGCGCAAGCGGTGTTTCAGTACAGTATTTGGTAAAAGCCAATACTGAGCGTCATATCTCTACGGTACACCGATTTTACCTATACAGTCAAATAATCAATACCAAGTTGTCCAGTACCGGAGGAAACCGTAGCGGACACTAAAGTATTGGTTTTTAGTCTGTTGAGAACTTTTATTGTAACACCGTTTGACCTTGCAATTGTCAACAGGAAACAGCGATCGTTTTTTTTTTTTTTTTTTGAAAGAAGAAAAAGATGCACCCTAAAAAGATAATAAAACCAGACCCCTTACAGCAAACGCTGTTCGGTCTGCCAGGTCAGCAAATCAGACTGACACGGGCAACAATGTCTGTGGCCGATGACAGCGATCTCGATAACGAAAACCCCCCAGTTCCAAACTGAACCCACAAAGCAACAGACAAAAAAAGTCTCTGCTTTGTATTACGGTCTAGTCAAAACAGAAAAAAATGTCTGTCCTTAATTATGTATCACAGGTATTTGATCATCTGTCACAAAAACTGAAGTTTTATGAAAACATTTTCATTAGCCTGTAGGTGAAAACATTTTCAACACTTCAGTTTTAATAGACAGTGGTACTATAGTTTCATATTTCTCAGGAAGTTTTCTGGATAGAATTAAAGCAACTCAGTCACCACTATTTAATTTTATTGCACATCCAATTAAAATACTAAGAAAGTAATTATAAAACACTGTTACACAAGTTTAAATGAAAAGTCTAGGACGCAACAAAATATTTCACCACGAGTCCTAGACTGGATGCATAGTTTGAGTTTGGGATGCATGAATTCTGGACCTAGCGAGTCCCAGGACCCATAAAGGCAAAATTGTAAAAAAATCACTGTTATGGAGAAGATTTTTAAAGGTTTTTACCATATATGTGCATGGAGGCCATCTTGGGTCAACGGACCATGACCATTTTAGCAATCTTTCGTTCCCCCACCCTAAGGAGGCTCCACATGAAATCTGAGCAAAATTGGCTCAGCGGCTTCAGAGGAGAAGTCATTTGAAAATGTTAATGGACGGAGGAAAAGTGATCACTATAGCTCATCCTGAGCAGAGGTCAAGTGAGTTAAAAAACAAGAGTCCCACCCCCCCTGGCGGCCATGGTTTTTGACGTATCATGACGGCTTGAACAATCTTGGTAGAAAGTTACAAAAGAAACATTCCTGCCGTGTTATATTGAAATCGGTCCAGTGGTTTCTGACAAGAAGATTTTTAAACTTTTCTATATAGATATATAGGGAAAATAAGCCCCCCCCCCCCCTCTGGTGGCCATGTTTTTTGAGGAATCCAAATGGCTTGAACAATCTTGGTAGAGGATTACTAAAGGAACGTTTCTGTAAAATTATATTGAAATCGGCCCAGTGTTTCTGACAAGAAGCTTTTAAAAGTTTTCCATATAGATATATACATGTAGGAAAAATAAGCTCCGCCCCCTGGCAGCCATGTTTTTTGACGAATCCAGATGGCTTGAACAATCTTGGTACAGGATCACCAAACAAACATTCTTGCAAAATTATATTGAAATCGGTCCAGTGGTTTCTGACAAGAAGATTTTTAAAGTTTTCTATATAGATATAAAGGGAAAATAAGCCCCGCCCCCTGGCGGCCATGTTTTTTGACGAATCCAAATGGCTTGAACAATCTTGGTAGAGGATCATCAAAGTAACACTCCTGCAAAATTATATTGAAATGGGTCATACTTTACTGGATGTATTTGGCCAGACAGTCCCGAGCAAACATTGTAAACCCCCATGAGATGCTAACAAAATGCGGTGTCACATCAGGGGCTAAACTGTTTGCCACCCATTGAGCTATTTTTAGACAAAACATTCGGTAGTAAATTGTACTTGTTAGCTCACCTGAGCACGAAGTGCTCATGGTGAACTATTGTGGTCAGTCAATGTCCGTCGTCCGTCGTGCGACGTCAACAATTGATTTAAAAGCCTACTCCTACACCCCTGGGCAAATTGACTCAATACTTGGTAGGAAGCATCGGGGTGACTTGTACATCAAAAATAGCTAAAATCGTGCCGATCGGAAATCCAAGATGGCCGCCATGGCCGCCATCTTGAAAATCTATTTTTCGCTTCTTCTCCTGAACCGAAAGGCCAATTGGCTCCAAACTTTCTAGGAAGCACTGGGGTCACTTGTAGTGTAGTAGTGCGCGGCAAAGCGAAGTACAAATAATTAATATGTATGTAAATATATAGGGTGCATAAATGACCAGTCTAACTGGTCCGGACCTTTTAGCCTCGTGGTTATGACGCTCGATTAGAGATCCAGGGGTACCTGGTTCGATCCCCGGTCGGGGCACTCGACGGGAATATTTTCTTTACAGGTCTATTTCTCCTCCTACTACATTTGGTGCCGTGACCAAGATGACTACCGTCGGAGCTCAAGGGCGATGCAATGGCAACGGAGCCACAAAAGAGCCTGGGAATAGTAGAAAACATTTGATACAAATGTTTCATTGTAGGATGGAGGAGTGTAGTAGTGCGCGGCAAAGCGAAGTACAAATAATTAATATGTATGTAAATATATAGGGTGCATAAATGACCAGTCTAACTGGTCCGGACCTTTTAGCCTCGTGGTTATGACGCTCGATTAGAGATCCAGGGGTACCTGGTTGGATACCCGGTCGGGGCACTCGACGGGAATATTTTCTTTACAGGTCTATTTCTCCTCCTACTACAGTAGATCAAAAATAGTTAAAATCTTGCCAATCGAAAATCCAAGATGGCCACCATGGCAGCCATCTTAAATCTATTTTTAGCTTCTTCTCCTGAGCCGAAAGGCCAATTGACTCCAAACTTGCTAGGAAGCATCGGGGTGACTTGTAGATCAAAACTAGCTAAAATCGTGTCGATCAGAAATCCAAGATGGCCACCATCTTGAAAATCTATTTTTCGCTTCTTCTCCTGAACGGAAAGGCCATTTGACTCCAAACTTGCTAAGAAGCATCGGGGTGACTTGTAGATCAAAAATAGCTAAAATCATGCTGATCAGAAATCCAAGATGGCCGCCATGGCAGCCATCTTGAAAATCTATTTTTCGCTTCTTCTCCTGAACCGAAAGGTCAATTGACTCCAAACTTGCTAGGAAGCATAGGGGTGACTTATAGATCAAAAGATGCTAAAATCATTCCAAACGGAAATCCAAGATGGCCACCATGGCGGCCATTTTGAAAATCTATTTTTCGCTTCTTCTCCTGAGCCGAAAGGCCAACTGACTCCAAACTTGGTAGGAAGCATCAGGGTGACTTGTAGATCAAAAATAGCTAAAACCATGCTGATCGGAAGTCCAAGAGGGCCACCCTGGTGGCCATCTTGAAAATCTTTTTTTCGCTTCTTCTCCTAAACCCAAAAGCTAGTTGACTTGAAACTTGGTAGGAAGCATCGGGGTGACTTATAGATTAAAAATGGCTAAAATCGTTCTGATTGGAAATCCAAGATGGCTGCCATGGTGACCATTTTGAAAATTTAGATTTTTCACTTCTTCTCCTGAATCAAAAGGCTTATTGGCTTTAAACTAGGTAGGAAGCATCAGGGTGACCTGTAGATCAAAAATAGATAAAATCGTCCCTATCAGAAATCGAAGATGGCCGCTATGACAGCCATCTTTAAAATCTATTTTTCGCTTCTTCTCCTGAATTGAAAGGCCATTTGACTCGAAACTTGGTAGGAAGCATTTAGTTGACTTGTAGATCTAAAATAGGATGACATGTTGATATAAAAATAGCTAAAATCCTTCCGATTGAAAATCCAAGATGGCGGCCATCTTGAAAATCTATTTTTCTTTACTTCTTCTGAACTGAAAGACCATTTATTGACTCGAAACTTGGTAGGAAGCATCAGGGTGACTTGTAGATCAAAAAACGCTCAAATGGTTGCGATAAAAATCTCAAATTGCGGCTATGGTGGCCATCTTGAAAATCTGTTTTGAACTTTTTCCCCTGAACCGAAAGGGCAATTGACTTAAAGTTCATTGGAAGTATCGAAGTGACTTGTAGATCAACAGTAGCTAAAATCATTCTGATTGGAAATCCAAGATGGCTACCATCTTGTTTATGTTTATTATATTTCCCTGCCACTGTGCTGTTTACATGTATAAAATCATGATTCTTCAGAAACCACTTAGGCAATAGCAACCAAATTTCACATTGATCCTACTGTTGAAATGTGATTGAGAGTTTGTTCAAATGATCACGCTCCATTGACTGTCTTGCCATATATAATATTCATCTTAAAAATTAAGAACTGCTTAAAGGATGATCTTTTCATTAGTTGCGATGACAGGATTGGAAAAATGTTACATAACATCTGCATATCTGCACTCACAATGCTACTCAGGTGAGTGGCCCGTGGGCCTCTTGTTCAATTTTAAATAAAGTATGGTAAGGAGTTGAGGTGAGTAACCGACACAGAAATCAAATTTCTGGTAAGGTGTTCACATGCTGTGTTTAAAGGAGTGTAGATATTGATGTAGTGTATGTACAAGAATCTCAGACATGTGACAGACTATTGAAGCGATATATGAGCCTCTTCATGGGATAAAAATCTTATGCCATATGCGAACAACAAAGACACGTGGTTTTTGCTATGCGCAGTCTGATCAGCACCGTTGTTGTTCGCTGTCTAGACAGTAAACAACCTATCAAAACTTTCAAGACTAGCTAATCTGGCACAATGGCCGAGTTAGCCAGTCTATGGCTGAGTAAGCAGGTCTGAGTCTCATTTGGTCGAAAACCTCGAAGACAGGTTTTTCATGTCGTCGCTTATATATTATCTGTACTTTGACAAAGTGCAGGGAGACTTTGTAGCGGCATCACACAGTGCTAAACACAAGCTACAATTGGATTAATTAACGCATAATTTTACTGCAAGCATATTTTATTTTCGGGCTTCAGAAGGGGGAAAATAGGACCTTATGCACATACTCCTTTCAACTTCTTAAACCTCATTGAAATATATTTATATCGGAAAGATTATTAAATCCAGAAAATAGGAGCTAAATTTTGCAGTAAGGAGGGTGTACATGCCGAAAAATTGTTATGCCATGAATTATACGATTTTTGCTTAAAGGATCTGTTTTAAGGTCTTTGTGAACATGTCGCTTTGCGACAAATGTCTTATATTGAATTAATTTTCTCCGTAACACATTATCCAAGTTGATAAAGTAATATATAGAGGCTGTTGCATTATGTGAGGGATTTTTACAGATCCCTCATTTATTATTCGGAACTAGCGAAACTATTTGGAACTAGCCAAATCAGTGGAGAACTTCACATTCATCACAAGGGCAGATAACCTAAGGCGAAGGACAAAGTCTTTGGTGTGATATTTCAAGGAAGGCTAGTACTCTGTATCAGCCAATAAAATCCAAATTTTGATCAGCCACTTATTTGGAAATTGTTATGAAGCATAACTTTACCTGGATCTAGCCAAATGACTGTATCTGATCAATTGTGCCAGCTTTAGTGTTCAGACAACAAAATTCACTTGCCTACACCTATATGCTTATGTGTGTGCAGAGTTGGAGCATGGGCATGTCACTATGACTTTGAGGATTCAAAATGTTCTTGGTATTTTTGCAGCTAATAAAAATTGTCCAGATAATTGAGGAGTGTGGGTAAAAAATATTTCAGTCATTATAAATAAAGATAAAGAGCCTTAAATAAAAGGTTGCATATAAGAATTTAAGAAATAGACAACATAAGCTGTGTAGAGCTTTTAATGCTTATAAGTTCTTTCAACAGCTAGCCCTACTGGGATGTCCAACAGAACCATGATCAAAATCAAGATTTGTGATCTAGTTTGCTAAGTTTTTACTATACATATGTGCACAGTATAATAATTACTGTATTTTTTAAGTCTAGTCCCATATAATTCACATCTTAGAATTTTTTGCTGTTATTATTTAGCCCGGTTTCATGTATTTTCACGTTACTAATGGTAAAACGTTTCATCATAACTACTTACAGAGACAAATGCTGAAAATAATTCTGAAGTCATCTAAATTACTATCTGAGCATTTATTTTTTGTACAAATAATGCAGTTCTTTGGATTTGATTTGTGAAAGCATTTGTGTAAACAAGCCAACCATGTTGCCGCCATTTTGAACCAAAAGCCATGTAACTTTGCGTTAATTAAATTTTTGGCAGAAAATCATCATGTAATTGTAATGTGATTTTTGCAAATTTTGGCCATTTTCAAAATAAAGTACGGATACCGTATTAATCCGCCTATAAGACGATTTGTTTATAAGACGGGGGCTGTTTTTGGGCCCTTCCCAGGCAGGATTTTGCTTTTAATTATAAGATGGGTTAAAAAAGTCGCCTGTCGGAGACATTCCCTGCCACTCAGAAATTCCTAAAGTACATGAACACATCGGCGATGATTGGTCAGATTTGTAAGTGAATTTATCACAGAGCAGCAATTAAAAAAACTTCCAACACCACTTACAAGCATGCATACCGTATTTAACTGTGTATAACACGCACCTTATTTTCCCAGAAAACGTTTATAAAAATCCGATGTGTATTATTTATAGGAACACCAAAATCGGGACAGAAATCACCAAGATAATCGGTCGCGAAAACTCATGACATTCACGATCGCCCGTTAAAAATGCGAAATAGAATGATTGCTATAAGATATTCATGATTTTTTATACCTATCTCGCCCATACCAGGGTTCTGGCAGCTCAAAACAAGCAACTCGATCTGATTTGTAGTAATTTGATATCCTTTTCATGTCCATGCTTTTTTTGTTTACGCTTTTTTATTTTGCTGATCATGTGATCTCTTCAAAGGGAAACTACTCAAACAGGCATATGCATATGAATCTGTATTGATTACCGGACTTTGACAAGACTCAACCGTAACTTGAATAAATCAGCCTGCACAACTGATTTCTTGTAGTTCAAAATAGGAAATAAATTTGGTAGAACATAAATATTGGCACGGACGATCATACATTGAAAAAATAAAAAAAGTATTTAAGTTTATGCAATTATTAAAATTATTGATAATAAACAAAACCAACTGGGCTTTTGAGGTAGGTAGATCGGTCATTTGCATTTTATCTTTTATTTTCTTACCACCCAGCTAGCATTCTACGTAAATCTACATCGGGCCGTCATCAGCCCGTCAGCTACCCTGACGGGCCGATGACGGCCCGATATAGATTTACGTAGAATGCTGACTGGGCATATGTTTATCTTTTTTTCTTTTTTTTTTTTTTTTTTCTTTTTTTTTATTTAAACTTTTCTTCCAACTTTCCAAAAAAATTGTTTGAAATAAACAATGTTTATGATAAAGAAAATCAAACTACCAGCATACATCTGTGCACTTAATTGGTTAATTGGCAGTCAGAATGACAACTAGTCGACTTTAGTTGTTGTTTGCATTGCCCTGAGGCACAGAATTGATAATTTCACGTCTCAGTTAAGAAAGTGACACAAAGAAGGTGTTAATTATGAGAACGCAAAAGAAATAACTACATTTTTATTATCATAGCGTCTGCAGTGGGGAAGCAAAGAACTGCCTACACTACATCAAGTTGCCTGAGGCCCATGGTAACAGAGCTGCACAACGAAAATTCAGTTAGCATTATCGTAAATTCGGCCTGTTTCTACTCTAAACCTTCCGAGTTCGGCCATTTTCAACTCAATCCTAATGAAATTTGACACTTAATATCTGGTAACTTAGTAAATAACGCACGGATAAATTCTTCGTGTTTTACATAGAACATCTCTTTTTTTTATTTCAAAACTATTTAGCAAATATTCAGTGCGTGTTATACACGGGTGCAAGTAATACACAGAAAAATTCGGTACTTCCCCTACAAAATTACCTTGCTGCTATTTCTGTCAAGGGACGAAGGTAAACATTATATCCTTCTACCGGTTTCGAAGATCTGCATTTTCCGTGACCACGTGGCACCACCGGACTTTGCCGAAAATACAGATATGGCCAAAGATCTTCATTATAAGATGGGTCTGGATTTTTGGGGGCTTTTTTTGGGGGGGGGGAAATCCCCGTCTTATAGGCGGATTAATACGGTACCTTAGATTTGATATTTTCATAGAAAAAATAAGTTAGTCTTAGCTGTAAAAATTGATTTTATAGATATAGGTGTAAATGTCATTAAGGACTGTTATCACCACGGTCAATATATTTCTTTTCTAAGCGGAAATCACAAAACAACAGTGTATTTCTGAAAACAAACCTTGCCCACTAAAGCGTGACTTTGTATTTAAAACATCCAGCAGGTAGGTGGCGCTGCCGTTTATTTTCATTGAGAAATCAGTTTAACACAATATTGAATTTAACGCGAAAATACATGGAGTATATTACTTTTATTCACACAGACTATTCAGGCTGACAAAATTAATCAGATAATTGATTAACTGATCTATAAATTCCACAAAAATGATTATCATTACAGATGTCTTATAATCAATGAGACGCCACATTTTGCGGCATCCCATCTGGGTCTACACTGTTTGCTCAGGCCTATTTGACCAAATACATACAGTAAAGTATAACATGGGAAGAGTCTGCTCAGACAGACAAGTAAATTGACCAAATCTTTTGTGATAAATAATCGATCACAATGACGGGAGTGATAATCGACCAGATTAGCCAGCCTTAGAGTCTATTTATACATTGTATTTGCTGTATGATGATTCTAGCCAATAAAAAGAAAAGAAAAAATGCAACAATGTATCCATTTAAAGATACTGCCTCCAGATTTGTGGGACTTTTACCCAACCCGATCACATGATGAACAGGCCCTGCCTAAGGCAACTCTGCTCTGGAGACTATAGGCAGCCCAACTACTTCGCTGGCCCCGATGGGCGGGGGCCGTGGTCTGTGGGTCGTGATTTCTGAATACCCGATAATCAATGCACGCTGGTAATAGGTACCAAGTTACGCTACACTACCGGTCACAGGAGCTTGACATTGGATAATTTCTACTTATAGGGCCTGTCCTTCGAACCTTCGATTATTTCATAATCGTAGGGACAGGCCCTGTAAGTAGAAATAAGCAAACGTCAAGCTCCTGTGCTACCGGTTGCCTACATGAAATGCACTTTACGGCATAAGGAATTTTGCTGAAGAACTGAACAAGTATCTGTTGTTGTTTTTCGCGAGCGACACACCATGAATTTAAAAAATGCAGGTAAAAGAAGCTTTCATGTCTGTAGCCTCGCGAAAAATAAACTGTTCGACAGCCGGTAGATTCTAGTAAACAAGCTGGTTGTCATACGACAACACACACAGTTGTCGCAACACCCAGAAGGTCGGAAACCAGACATGATACGTATCGCTGAGCACTTTCATTGGCTGACTGACATCACATGTCTCAGTCGAAACACTCGGTGTTATTCGCTTTAATCATTGCGACTTTTCAGGCCACGGCAAGGGTCCGTACACACAATTCTGTTCTATTCCATACGTGTTATCATTTGACGCCACCGTCGTGGCTGCTTCTTCGCGGCTGCTTCTTCGCAGCCACGAGGCGGTGTCGCTACAAGAAAATGCATCTGTATTATTGCAAGGAAGTATCCATCAAAGAGATGGGATATTTAGTCCTGATTCAAGAGGGCGTCAAAGCCTACCATGTTGTTTAGTATTATTGGTGAAAGCTGTACAGAAAAGGATCTGTACCAACAAGTTGAATGTCAACAACATGAATGAAATTCTGTTTGCAGGAGATAAATTATACAAGTATGCAAAAAAGAATGCCAAGACATATCATGACTGTTTAGAGCCATGTGATTTGCCATCTTATTTTTCACTTCACAACCAGCATTATCCCTGGAAAGTGAAAAAAAAAAAAAAACAAAAAAAAAAAAAAAACATTTTCAGGAAATTTAAATATCTTATCCTTAGTGGAGTATCCTTTCCTTGATTTAGAGACAGGACTCGCTATGACTTTCTCATTCAACCCATATGCAGTCTTCATTTGCAACGGCTTTTCTATTACATTATTGGAACAAGGTGACTGTTTCTACCTTTTTGAGTCACATGCAAGAGCTTCAGATGGAATGCCAAATGTTAATGGCAAAAACATTTTGTTAAAGAAAACAAATGTAACTGGCATTTTCCTTACATTTGCGTAGATTGTTTAGTTTTGATAATTCCTTTACTACAACAGCGGTGAGTCAGTTTGATTTACATTCGCTCTGTATATCTCATGTTTGCAGGGAGACCATAAAATGATACCAATGAGCTGGGTTTCAAATTTGTGACATAACTACCTATCCTTCTTTACAAGAATGTATTTCATTTGAGTTGTGTCCATCACAGCCTTATGCTTCCTCCCAGCTTGCTGACAGCTTAAATGAACACGGTTCCGCATTACTTGATTCACCCCTTATATGTGAAGAATTGCAAACCTCCCTGAATAAGAAACGTAAGTTAAGTGACACATCAAAAGATGGTTTGAGCAGTAAGAAATTTAAAAACAAAGAAAGTGCCATAGTCACACAGTTTCACAAGTTGGTGTCTTGTGGTCCCCAGTACATATGTACAAGTTGTTGTCAAACATTTTTCAGACATTCTGATGTTAAATTTGATATTCAGGGTCTAAAGCCCGAGATGAAAAGACTCTGTACATTAGGACATAAAAGTGTGGAGGATAAGGAATGGATCTGTCAACAATGTGCTAATAGTTTGAAGAAAAATAACTTGAACAAATATCTTCCTTTTTGTCAAGCCCGCTTGCGCTGAGCAAGACATAGTCACCATAGCTGCATTTAAGTGTATATTAGTGAGTCCATCCGTATTTGTCCGTCCTAGCTAGAAATTTTGCATGCAGAATCATCTTTCAGTGTAGTTTGAAATTTCTCCAAGACTTGGCCTTGAGGTCAGATTTGTCAAGGACATGCACTTACCAGCAGAATTTAAGAGTTTTTAAAGAAAGTCTTCTATTCAGGAAGTGCAATGCCCAGATGCTTGATATATTCCATAGAGCTCCATCTTATGATATAGTATTGGTAGCATTGGAATGTTGTCTATCTTCTTTGCATGTATTGTGTAAAATTGCATAGAAGATACACAGCACTCCATTAGTACTTTACAAGCTAGCAGACTCTTAGGACTATCAGTCCTTTGATTTTTTGTTTTGTTATTGTTTGGTCCGATATTGAAGTATAGGAAAATTAAATCAGCCAAAGGCTCATATGAGCGCATAATATAATCGTGGTTCTGTGGTGTGTCCTCTGTCAGAAAGCACTTCTCCCTAGAAGCAGCAAACTTCTCCCTGTTTTCCCAGGAGAGAGAAGTCACTTCTTTCTTAGTTCCTGGGTCAGCTTGGTTGCTTAGGTTACAGTTCACCAAATATCAGCAGAGATATGCCCCAATGAAATCTTTTTTTAATTTTTTTTTTGTAATTCTACTTACAGTTTATATCCGGAGCACTGAATTACACAGGAGCCAGTTTTTGTGCTACATCTTTTTACTTGCCACGGGCGTATAATGCCCCGCTTGGCGGAGCTCTTGTTGTTGACATTTTACGGATGGAGTTCTAGACGTTTCTTTTCACATAATCACCCTCTTTCATCAAAGTATTGACTGAAAATGTCACCTCGGAGCTACATTCCGCCATGTTTGAAAGGAAAGTAATAGAAATTACCCGAAATGGAATTTTACTAACCGCAATGGACAGAACGATCCCCGAGGAAAAAAAAAAAAAAAAAAAGACAATCGGAAATTGGAAAAAAAAAAATTGGGACGCGGCAATTTTTGCGGGTTGGTCGGAGCACAGCAAACTTACAAAATTTTAAGGATGGCCTAGTACAACCATCCTGAATCTAATGCAATGGAACACAGGCCCGGTGAGCAATTTAGGGCAATCATAGCCCTCTTGTCTATATTATATATAGCTTCCCATTTTTGTTGTTATGTAGGTTTATCTTCATTTCTTTTTAAAATCATGTAAAATTCTTAGCCTCATTTTCTTTACTTCATAAAAGGTACCAAATTTGCTGGAAATTTTGCCATGTAATGTTGAAGTTTTTTTATGTATGCTTCAGTTTTAATGGCTTGTTTAATGCCTCAAAATTGTAGAAAGTTTAATGTTTTTAGGTGAAAGTTTCTTTCGAATTCTCCTTATGAATAAAATTCTCCATTGTGCACCTAGTAGTTTCGTAAGGGCTAACCGGAGGTTTTGCTCTCAAAATATGCAAACTTAAGGCCATGAGGAAAGTTGTTGGAAATTTAGCATTGTCCAATTTTTCAAAATATGTCTGTGTAACTGGCTAAAAATCAATAAATCAGAGAACTTACCTATATATTGGTATTTGAATGTCTGGCAAGTCATGGCCAGAAGTTTGTGTAAAGATTTTGAGTGGATAACCACTGGCTACCCCTTAGAGGTGATAACCAGGTGTACATTGTCGTTAATCATATTGTACATATGAATTAGATAGCTCTAATTTTAGGCAGGCTGTTAAGCCTGCTATAGCTACGGTCTTGGACTTGATTTTGGGAACCGCTTTAGGACGGTATCTCTTATAATGTTCTTACACTTGAAAAATAGTTCTCAAATTTCTTTTATAGTTAAGCCGGCTAGTGGCTCAGTTTGATGCGCCGTCCAACTGGAGACCAAAAGATCACGGGTTCAAGCCCCGCCAAGGTTGCAACATTCTTTCATAGAGATTGATCATGAAATATTTTCTGTGGTCATTCTCTCCCGTCTGCTGATTCAAGAAGGGCAGTTGTCAGTTTCTGGCAAAAGAATGTGCACAATACTGGTTAACTGCTTAGAGGACTAAGCCTGCCCAGTAAATGTGTGGTTAGGTAAACTGACCGCGCTCGACATGACCCCATGACACAAAAAATCTTTTATAGGTCTGAGAATTTATCCTCATTATACATTGCCAAAAGAATCATAATAATCTTTTTGGAATTATTCAAATTGAAAATGGCTTCAGTTTGCTTCTGAAATCAATATTTATACTTCCGACAACGGAACATTGATCAACGCATAAAAATACATTACGTACATGTTAACATCTGGTTAATTTACCTGGTAAAATATTATGTGTGCACTGACGAATGAAATAAATGTGTCATTTATTAAGTTATTTTCAATGAGAATGGATAATGTGATAAACAAGCCATCATGTCAGCTCCGTGTTTCCCTTTTATGAAGGTGACAATAGGTAATCTGTTTGCACTGTCTGTACAATTAAACTTGATCCCAACAAAACAACAAAAACGAACATGATATTAAGATTGCTTTTCTCATAAAGCGGATTCCCATTACTGTGCCACATGTAATTAATTAGGGTCATGCAGTTTCTTGTGGAAACGGGCAACCCCATTTCAGCAGTGCAGACCGAGACCCGAGAGCCACAGAATGACCCATCTGTTAAGGGTAGGAGTGTAACGATACATCAGACTATCGATGTATAGCAATAGGCACTGGGCCGATAGTACTGCATCGATGGTAAAGTTAGACATCAATGACTATCGGCGATAGTGTTTTCAGCTATCGATAGTTTTGATAGTTTTCTTCTTATCAAGTTTTTCAGATTATTCCCGAAGTTGTTTTCGTTCTTAAAAGCGGAAGTGAAACACAGTTAATTCCCTTAGATTCTGACTGTTTGCACAAAATCCGTTGCACCATGTCGGAGTTCTTACGTCGAAATTCATCCCTTTGCTTTCCCTCAGAAATTAGTATTTCAAATGTTCTTAGGAGTAAATGATAATTTAGTTTCATAATCAAATTTTAAACTGATATGGAATTTTACATGAAGTAGCAATAACAGATACTAATAAAATCAATATGATTTGTTGCATATTTGGAGATGAAACTAGTCAGTTGATCTCTGTGGTATTCTGCTTACCAACATTGTGTACTGAAACACAGAGAGTAATATTAAAATTTCATGAGATGTTCGGCCAGAAGATTCAAATCGTACGCATTGCTGACCGAATCCGAGACCGGAGGATACCGCCAAAAACATGTACCACGTTCCCTCGCCCCTGCAACACGATTGTCATATGAATAGCTCCATAGATACACTGCAACGTTTGAACTTTTAGACTGTGCTTGCTTAGAATTGTATCAGAACTTCCCAGCTGACCAGGGTTTTTGTAAATTCATAACTACAGAGGATGAGCAAGGTGAAACTATGGTGCATCATACTTTTAAAGTGAGGCGGACTGATGACATTGGTAATATAGTAGGTTATACCCTGAATATGTATCTCACAAATAATACCCTACTCTTGAATGGTAAAGACATTGATCAGTTTATGAATGTACATCTTCCAGTGTTGCATGAAATCATGGTAATGTCAGTCCAACAGATTCACAGCGTACCTATGTTGAATAGTATCCTAGTCGAAATGATGCAGCAGCTTCTTGATCAAAGGTCATCGATGGTAAATTCTAATGACAAACAAGAACGGAATGCCAATGAATTAGATGACCAGTGTGACATTGATTTGAATCATTCACTCCAAGATGGTCATTTGTCTCAGGCATCCGGAGGAGATGTTGAGACCCATTTTATATACCAACAACAGAACAGTATTGATCCTTCTCAACTGAAAAATTGGGGTGCCCCAGAGCCCTAGTACAGGCCCGCATGTATCGACTGATCCTAGAGCGGGACAGGAAATCAGTGACATGGTCACAGATGACAATGTCCAACAAAGAGGCAATGAAGACAATAGTGATGATGATGATCCAGAACCCGCTGAGACCACTTGTTCGAAGTGTAAGCGTTTCTGTAGGAAAAACGCAGTTGTATGCAGGTTGGGGCTCCATTGGATCCTGAGGAGATAAATAGAGTAAAAACTGTCAAGGGATACATATTTAACTGTAAAGAGTGTCTAAAGCAGAATACTTCATTAAAAACTGTTTCGAAACATGATGCGCGAGAAGAAGGTACTGCTGAAGTAATTAAACAAGACTCCTCGAGCCCTACTACTGCGGAGGGTGGTAGACAGCGAAATAGTATGAAACGTTGCACATCTGCATCTCAACTGAAATTACCCAAGCTAACACAACAGCGTGTCAGCAGTCGTGACACAATAGCATCAGACATACTGCACAAAGAGGTCAG
Source organism: Anodontia alba (assembly GCA_964016985.1). Taxonomy (NCBI): domain Eukaryota; kingdom Metazoa; phylum Mollusca; class Bivalvia; order Lucinida; family Lucinidae; genus Anodontia; species Anodontia alba. The sequence goes on from OZ024826.1 coordinate 185,849, forward strand.
TCAGTTGTGTAATGTTTGCTCCAGTACAATAGCTGAAGATGACACTACTTGCCTAAAGTGTAGTCATTTATGTCATGCTAGCTGCATGGGCCCAGGCCATATTGACGTGTGTAAATCATGTCTGGCAGCTGAAGACCAGATAAGCCAACAAATTTATACATCAAATCTTGAACAGTCCCCAGATGGGTCGTCCATGGAGAAGAAAAGACGGATTGAAGATGTATCAGCATCACAAACACATATTTCCAGCAGCAAAGGAGCCAAGCAGAAAGTGAAAACATTTTCTACTGGTGCGGCTTCTAGTGCCAACTCTTTCCCTAACCCGCCACATATAGAAGACGGTTACGGGGTGAAGCACAAGGATTTACGACAGCTCGAGAGCAAACTTAAGAAGTGGGAAAATGAGCTGAAGCTACGTGAAGCCAGAATAACAGACAGTACGGAAGAAGCCCAGCGTCTCCTGGATTATATTCAGAAACTAGAGGCCCGAAATCACGAATTTGAAACTACTATCAAAGCAATGAAGCGCAAGATTGATTTGCTAGAAACAGGTACGGCTAGTCCTACAATTCCCTCTCATAGCATGCCGGCACCTCCTCAGACTAAAGAAAACCACCAGCTGATTCTTGGTGTCCATGAGCAAGTCACAAAGTTTGTGTTGAGAAAAGTTGCAAACCAGCTCATAGATACGGAGTTGATGGAAAGTGTACGGGCTTGTCACCCTACCCCCATGGGTCAAAGAAGCGATATGCTTAATGCACCATTCCATAATATAGGGAATGATAGTGCAAATCGTGCCATGTCACAGCAAGTTTCTAGTGAATTACCCTCCAGCAAACCGCATAACCAGCCATGGTTTACAACATGTCAACCCCCTCAAACTGAGGTTCTAAATTTTCGTAGTCATGGGTCACAGGGGCCCTACCTTGGACCATACGGATACAACCAATCTGGTAGCTACATCCCACAGATAAACCAAATAGTCAACAGTTCTGAGGTAGCCAATGCAGATGGTGGTAGAAACAGAGTTACTCCCGTGATACATATTCTACCCAGTCATGGAATGCAGGCAGTGGAGCAGACAATAGAGTGTCCTGAGCTTCATACATATAGCCAGCCATCAACGATGCATGGTGATATTTCCAATAGGGTAACATGCACCCAGCAACTGGATATGCAACCTACCATGGGCATGGGGTCACAGGGGCCCAATGTACCACAGCAGCTCCAGCAGCATCTGATGTATAGACCACTGTCTGCAACAAAGGTGGAGGCACAGGGTCACTTACAGACTAACAAGCTACAACAAGAGCATATACAATCCACAAAGAGTATGGGATCACAGGGGCCCAACGTACCACAGCAGCTCCAACAGCATCTGATGGATAGACCATTACCTGCTACTAAGGTGGGGGCACAGGGTCCCTTACAGAGTAATGAGCTACGTCCAGTCCATGTGCAACCTACAATTGGTATGGGGTCACAGGGGCCCAACATACCACAACAGCATCTGATGAATAGACCATTATTTGCTACTAAAGTGGGGGCACAGGGTCCCTTACCGGCTAATGAGCTACGACTAGAAAATTGTGGTGTAAGACTATCAGAGGGGAGAGTCCCATCTATCAGCCACCTTACTCCACGTGAACAAAACACCAGCCACCAGGTCCAAGATAGAGCAGCCTTTGTCCGTGGCCAGCCCGTATTTCGAACCTTGGTGACTCAGCAGCAGGCCCAAAGCAGTGAACCACAGTCTTTTTTAGGGAAGGGCAGGCCAAACAACGGCTGGACATAACAACTGGTAACACGGAACAGACATCAGTGGTACCAGAGTCAAAGTCAAATCAGAATTTTATCATAGTATTTTTTAACTGCAAAAATGTCAATACTTCAAAACCCCTAGTGGTAAGACTTGCCAAAAGTACAGACTTTATCCTACTCCAAGAACATTGGCTGTTCGACTGCCAGCTGGCTTCATTAAAAGAAATTCATGAAAGCTTCACTGGGATAGACAAGGCTGTTGATTCTGCGGACCCAATTTTGCCAGTGCAGATGCCCAGAGGCTATGGAGACGTCAGTATATTATGGAAGAAAAACATTTACCATCTTGTCTCTGTGGTCCCGGATGGCGGCAACCGTATACAATGTATCACCATAAGGGCAGAGAAACCAATTCTACTAGTTTCAATCTATATGCCATGCAAGGGTGTTACTGATAACCATGAAGCATTCGCCGACTGCCTGGACCAGCTCAGTGAGATCTTGCTGAAGTATAAGGATACACACAGTATATTACTCGGCGGTGATTTTAATGAGGATTTAGCCCAAGGGTCTGCAAGGCGTTCAAACAGTCTCAAAGAGTTCCTGGCCGAGCACAGTCTTACTACAACGGCTACTGATAAAACATTCATACACCTTAATGGTACTGACTCCTCTACAATTGACTACATCTTCTATCAAAATATAACCGCTCGTGATATTTCATTCATTACAAGACTTGACCTACCTGAGAATAATTCGGACCATTACCCGATCAAGTGTGTTATCGCCCTGAGTCTTGATAGAGCTATCAGGAAGGAAAGTAAAGCCGTTAACTCACAGAGGGTTAACTGGAAGAAGGTAGACATGGAAGCCTACAGACCTAATCTGGTCGAACTCCTCAGTGGCTTTGAGATAACCTCTGCCTCATCAGTGGCTTGGACAATAGTATTACCAAGTTTAATGGTATTTTACACAGAGCGGTTGAGCTTGCAGGTCCTACTAAAGTCAGGCGAATGAGGAAACCCAAGCTAGTGGTTGGAGTCCTGAAATTAGTCTGGTGCTTGCAGAGAAGAAGAAAGCCTTTGCTGAATGGACGTATGGAGGGCAACCAGATGACCCGAACCATCCATTACTAGTTACAAAGCGTGAAACCAAACAGGCATTCCCACGTGTGCAGAAACCAGGTTGGGATGAAGCAGCGTGAAGAGAGACAGGAAATTCTAGATGCCAAAGTTGGTAATGTACAACTCTTCCACAAGCTGATCCGAAAGCAGAGGGGGAAACTGTCTGGTTGTGTCTGATACTGTGTATAAAGGAGAGAATGTACTAGCAGGTTGGTTCGAGCATTTCAAGACACTGTCATCTGAATCAGATGATCCATCCTTCGACCAGGATTACCACCGACTTGTGCTACAGGAGATCGTTGAGATTGAAGACATCTGCCAGGCACAGGGACAGTTTTCCCAACCAGTGAATGTAGAAGAAGTGAAAAAGGCAATCAAACATTTAAACAGGGGAAAGGCAGCAGATGCCATGGGTATTACAGCTGAACACTTTTTACATGCAGATGAGACTGTGCAGGATGCTTTGTGTCTTCTCCTCAATAGTTTGTTTCAAGCCGGACAGGTGACTGATTCTATGAAAACAGGACTGGTTACACATGTCTTCAAGAAGAAGGGCAGTAATACTGACTCCAAGATTTATAGGGGCATAACAGTTATCCCAATTCTTACAAAAATCCTTGAATTAGTTATCAGAGATAGAATCAAACCTCTCATCTTAGAGAAACAGAACAGCTTACAGCGTGGTTTCACAGAAAACTCTTCTCCTAACACAGCACTCATACTGGAGAAATACATTCATGACCCACAGGACTTTCAGATGCCAGCATACATTGCCTTTCTAGATGCTAAGTCGGCGTTCGATGTGGTATCCCATCAAAGCTTGATGCGTAAACTGCTTCACATTGGGGTCGAAGGAAATCTATGGACCCTCATTAGTAGTTTACGCCAAGAAGCTAAATCAGCTGTGAAATGGCAAGGCCAGATTTCCGAGAAATTCCGAGTTGAACAAGGAGTCCGCCAGGGCAGAATTCTCAGCACAGATCTCTACAAAGTTTATGGTGACAGTCTTCTTGACCGCCTGTCAATGGCAAGGAATGCGACAAGGATTGGACCAGTCATCTGTGTGGCTCCAACATGTGCTGATGATTGTGCTGTTGGGGCTGATACTTCTGAAGTTCTGCAGTCTTTGTTAGACATCGGCGTTGACAACAGCAAAAATGGAGCGATATATTCTGCAACTAAGTTAAGAGTGTGATTCTGGAAATCCTGAAAAGCTTCGAAGATGCAGCAGGGAGTCCAATAACACTTGGGACTTGGACGGTGTTCAAATGTCAAAAGTAGACAAAACCATGCATGTCGGTATTTGCCGCTCATCTGATACAGGTAAGACTGCTGTTGCTGAGAATGTCAAGAAAGCAAGACGAACTATGTACAGCCTAATGTCAGCTGGATTACATGGTGAGAATGGACTTGACCCAGAAACATCGCTACATCTGTACCAGATCTATGTCTTACCGGTTCTACTGTATGGAATGGAAGTTGTATATCTTCGTCCTAAGCATATGGAGGTTCTAGAGAAATTTAACAAGCATAATCTGAAGCATATTATATCACTACCAGTTACAACGGCCGATCCTGCTGTGTATATTTTATCTGGGAGCCTCCCTATAGAGGCCATGATTCATCAACGAGTGCTTAACCTCTTCGGGAATACCAGCAGATTACCTGATTCTACAGTGGAACGACAGTTGTCTGTCCGTCAATTGGCTGTGAAAACATTGGACAGTAACAGTTGGTTCATAGCTGTTAGAAAGCTGTGCATCATGTATGGACTTCCTGATTGTGTAGAAATCTTAGACAACCCTCCAACTAAAGCTTCTTGGAAGACAACAGTACATAGAGCAATCTGTGGTTATTGGGCTGAAAGTTTGCTGTCTGTTACCCCACTGTATCCGAGTCTTAAATGGATGGCGTCTATTGCTGCAGAGTGGCCGAATAGGCATCCTCTGCTAGAATCTACTGGAAACCTACGAGAAGTCCCACGCATTGCTGTACACCTGAAGATAGTTACTGGAACATACATACTCCAAACCAATAGACAGTCCTTTAATCAGAATCAAGTAAATCCAACGTGTCTGCTGTGCAAGAGTGATGATGAAACAATAGCACATTTCCTGCTGAACTGTACTACCCTTGACACTATTAGACAACCTATACTCAGAGACATTAAGCATATACTAAGAGACTGTGCTGTAGACCTTACTGATAGTAAAATATAGCTGCAGTTGATCATTGACTGTACCCCTGTTCTTGATATAAAGACTGTTCATGAAGTTATCTTCCATATACCTCGACTGTGCTTTGCGCTGCATATCGAGAGATATAAGAGACTTTAAAAAAGACTTGACTCACGTTTTATGGGACATTGCATATAAATGGAAGCCGTGGTTCACCTTAGCTACTCCAGTGTTCTTAAGATGTTTTTATACGCCCGTTTGACCATGATGTGGCGCAGCGCATATTGTTTCGGGGTTACAGTCCACCAAATGTTTGCAGAGTTATGCCCCTTAGAAAATTTCTGTAAACTTTTCATTTCCGGTTAACTCCTCCTACATTTTACATCCAATCAAGCTGAAACTTCATATATAGTTAGACTATGATGTGGAGCAGCGCATATTGTTTTGAGGTTACAGTCCACCAAATATTAGCAGAGTTATGCCCCTTTGAAAATTTCAGTTGACACGATGATGTGGAGCAGCACATATTATTTCGAGGTTACAGTGCACCAAAGTTTTGCAGATTTATGCCCCTTTGAAAGTTTTTGTAAACTTTTCGCAGCATATTGTTTAGAGGTAATAGTGTGTAAATTTTATTTTATTATAAGTATATTTTTTGCAAATAACTAGTTTTGGTCATATGGTCAAGATATTGATTTTTTTTTTTCTTTTTCTTTTATTAGATTTGCAAGGAAAGGTTGCCATTATTAAATCTTTATGAATACATAATTCTTTTTGGATTTTCTTTTTTTTAATACTCTTCTGATTTGGCTCCCTTGAAGAACAAAAATAAAATCAGTATTAAACAAGTTAAAGGTTTACAAAAAAATTTCTTGCAGCATTTTTTTTTTTTTTTTTTTTTTTGGTTGTTTATTTTTGCTTTGTTATTGTTTGGTCCGATATTGACATATAGGAAAAACAAATCAGCCAAAGGCTCATATGAGCTTATAATATAGTCATGGTTCTGTGGTGTGTCCTCTGTCAGAAAGCAGTTCTCCCTAGAAGCAGCAAACTTCTCCCTATTTTCCCCGGAGGGAAGCTTGGTCACTTAGGTTACAGTTCACCAAATATCAGCAGAGATATGCCCCAATGAAATTTTTTTAATTTTTTTTTTTTTTTTTTTGTAATTCCACTTACAGTTTATAGCCGGAGCACTGAATTATACAGGAGCTAGTTTTTGTGCTACATCATTTTACTTGCCACGGGCGTATAATGCCCCGCTTGGCGGAGCTCTTGTTTAAGGTTGTAAAATAGGGTGGTGGACATTCATCATTTTAACCACAGACTGTACATATAATCAAATGTTAGCTACTTAAGAAGATTCTTATTGACTCTACAAGAGGTGTGTCGAATTCGGCGGAATTTATATCAACCAACCAACCAACCTTAGTAATGGCAACCAAGGAAGTCTGCGATTTTACATTTCTGACAATGAAAGCAGGAAAGGCTGCTGTATGGAGTCATTTTGGCTTCATAATGAAAAATGATGAACCTGACAAGAAGAAACTTGCTTGTCGGCTTTGTTTTTCTGTCTTCAAATATAGTGTACTTGGCAACTTCTATTAAAACGTGTTTCCCTGCACTGCCAGTAGGGTTTACACTTAAAGAAAAAGGTTGCTTCTGAGGAGCTGTTTTCTTTAAGTGTATGTCACATTGGCAGACAGAAAAGCAAACAGGAGTTTACATAAGTTGCTCTCTGTGTCTCTTGCTTAATTCTTTTATGCAAATAATACAAACAGAAACAGTTTGAAGGCTTTTATAGTTTTCATTTCCTCCTAAAACAAGAAAATATGTTTAAGGCAATAGTATCACAATAGTATTGCAATAGTAGTCCACAATAGTAATAGTATCGCATTGGTACTTCCTGCAATGTCAATACTATCCCAATAGTCATTTTCTGACTATTGTTACATCCCTTAAGTCAAGGGTTAACAAGCTGTTTTCCAAAGTACAGGAACTTTGGTAAACTGACAACAAATAAAACAAACTTGACACCCCTTAACTTTCAAATGATTTTGTCCATTTGATCTGTCCAAAGGCATTTTTTGGGACTTTGCAAACAGTGTAGACCCTAATCAGATGCAGCGTCACTGTTCATTTACAGTGCAGGATTTTGTTTTGCAAACTTACATTAAACAAAACAAAACTGACACTCCTAAATTTAAAATAGTTCTGTCCAAAGGCATTTTGCGGACATTTACAAACAGTGTAGACTCAGATCAGGACACTGAGTCTGATCGTGGTCACCACTGTTTGCATGCAAATTAGGTACTTATGGGATTGTCAAACAGTGGAAACCCAGATCAGATGCGCAGATGGATGCCGCAGAATTAGTGTGCATCTGATCAGAGTCGTCACTGTTGCTTAATCTACAGGAATTTTTGTATAGCTTACAACAAATAAAACAACTCTAACATTACTTAAATTTAAGATGGATCTGTGACTGTTTGTTATCCAACATTGTAAAATTGTGGTACACTCATGTTTGGAAAGCTATCTTCTCTAAAATGTGGAAATGAAGATTTCTTGTAAAAACAAGTTGTGTGATGCTCTGTGATGGATAATTGAAAACATCGGTCAGATTATTCGAAGAAAATTAATTCATTTACAGGGAGGTAAAAAGCAAAAGTGTATATATCCCTGCAGCTAAAAAGGGAAACTATTTCTTCATAACAAAGTCTCTACATCCTCCATGTGGTTTAGGTCCCTTGAAGCAAAAATAAATGCTGTACACAAACACACACACACACACAAAAAAAACTCTTAGGAATTCAGCAGTAATCATGAGAACTAAAAGTACTTCCTATCGGCAGCAAATGCCAGCTTTCTGGAGCCTGTTTGATACAAAATCAAATTTCAAAGGTTGGCTCCTTTGCAAACGCACTGCAAAGTAAAAAGAATTGTGAGCTAATTGCCCGCCTCTCAGTACTTCCAGTACTTTGATTTATACCATTTCTTTATGAATGCAGGTTTATCGCCACTATTGAGTGGTTATAAAAAAAATGAATTTGAAAGGACAAGGTCCTCAGAATCTAGTTTAGGCCTAAAAAATAAAAAGTTATGTCTCCAATTTCCCAACTGACTGTCAAAAAAAATCGCCAACCGTGATTTTTTTTTTTGGCACATGAAGAAAAAAAAAATTATCTGCGACCTATCCTGGACAGTCCTGGTTTTATATACATTGATTACATAATTTGTCCATATCAGTTTTCAGATATTGTCGGTCTTCATCGTTTGTTCATTTGTTTCCAGAATGGCTGCACCCTTACAAGCCAAACCAAACTAATTAGTGGTTTATTTCGAAGCATGCAGCCACATCTTGGTCTAAAATAAAATAAAAGCTGTTTAACACAGTGCCCCATTATCATCGGTATTCAAAAAGGGTCAAATGTTTGGTAAGAGAAGTCAAAATATTTTAAGAATTCGTCAAAAACTCGAAAAAAAAAGAAAGAAAACAACAGTTGCAAACCTACCAACCCTTGGCAAATTGGTGATGAAATCGAAAACATAATGTTTATCTTTTTAGGCCTTTTGCAATGATAAAATTTCTGCTTATGCCTTTAGAAGATCTACCCAGAATTGATTTTTATCCCCCGACCGATAGGTTCATGGGATAAAGCGATCAGCAAGGCGATAATCCATCCATCCATCTTTCTGTTGACGCATCCTTGTGCGCTCCATAACTTCGGTACCCTTAGACATATTTTATGTCCCCCCACCATGGGGGTGGTTGGGGGGGGGGACATATTGTTTTTAGTGCGGATCCCGTCGGCGTAGCCTCTTGTCCACACTCTTAACTCCTTACTGAATGGACATATTTTAGCCAAACTTACACAAATATATCATTGGGAGGGGGAAGAATGCTGATTAGATTTTGGTGACCTTGACCCCATTTTCAAGGTCACAGGAGGGCTTAGATTGTTGGAAAATTGCTTGTCTGCGTTGGAAAATGGCTTGTCTGCATCCTATTTCTTGAAGGAATGAATAGATTTTAACCAAACTTGCACATCTGTATTGCTAGGACATGTATAAGAAGTGATTAGATTTTGGTGACCTTGACCCCATTTTAAAGGTCACAGGAGGAATTAGATTGTTGGAAAATGTCTTGTCCGCACCCTATCTCTTGTAGGAATGAATGGGTTTTGACCAAACTTACATATCTACAATGCTGGGACATGTAAAAGAACTGATTAGATTTTGGTGAACTTGAACCCATTTTCAAGATCACAGGAGAGCTTAGATTGTTAGAAAATGGCTTGTCCGCACCCTATTTCTTGTAGGAATGAATAGATTTTGACCAAACTTGCACATCTACAATGCTGGGACATGTAAAAGAACTGATTAGATTTTGGCGACCTTGACCCCATTTTCAAGGTCACAGGAGGGCTTAGATTTGTTGGAAAATGGCTTGTCCCCACCCTATTTCTTGTAGGAATGAATAGATTTTGACCATACTTGCACTTCTATGTAAATGTCCCAGCAGAACTGATTAGATTTTGGTGACCTTGACCCCATTTTCAAGGTCACAGGAGGGCTTAGATTTTTTGGAAAATTGCTTGTCTGCACCCTATCTCATAAAAGAATGAATGGATTTTGACCAAACTTCTACATCTTAATTGTTGAGACATGGAAAAGAACTGGTTAGATTTTGACGATGTTGACCCCATTTTCAAGGTCACACTAAGGCTTAGATTGGTGGAAAATGGATTTTCTGCACCTTGTCTCCTGAAGGAATGACTAGATTTCGACCAGACTTGCACAGCTATATTTTTGGGACATGGAAAAGAACTGATTAGAATTTGGTGACCTTGACCCCATTTTCAAGGTCACACTAGGGCTTAGATTGTTGGAAAATGGCTTGTCTGCACTGTATCTCTTGAAGGAAATGATGGATTTTAACTAAACTTGCACAGCCAAATTGTTGTGGCATGGAAAATAACTAATTTTATTTTGGTGACCTTGACCCTATTTTCAAGGTCGCAGGAGGGCTCAGATTGTTGGATGCTATCTGCTGAATGGCTTGTCTGCACCCTATCTGCTGAATGGATGGATTTTGACCAAACTTGCACAGCTATATTGTTGAGACAGAGATAAGAACTGATTAGATTTTTTGTGACCTTGATTCCATTTTCAAGGTTACACAAGGGCTATGATTTTAGAAAATGGCTTGTCAGCACCCTATCTCATTGAGGAATGGATGAATTACATATAGGTATATTGTGACCTTGAGTTTATTATAAATACAATCTATTTTAACAATATGTCTGTTCAAACTGGTGGGGGGACAAACGTTTTCCTCCGAAAACACTGTTCTAGTTTGATAATATTTGGTAGGAATGTAGACGAGGACCAGTAGGCATGTCACATGCAAGAGAGACGACTCTCACTGTCTTTTTTATGTAGTTATCTCCCCTGAAGCCTAAATGTTGTGCAGACCATAACTCCCATACTGTTTGAGATAATTTGATAATATTTGGTAGGGATGAAGAGGAGGACCAGTAGGTGTGTCACATACAAGAGAGACAACTACCACTTTATTTGTTATGCAGTTACCTCCCCTGAAAGCTGGCCTCTGTGGCTCAGTTGGATGTGCTGTCCAACTGGAGACCAGGAGGTCACGGGTTCAACCCCCGCTGAGGTCGGCAACATTCTTTTGTGGAGATTGATCATGAAATATTTTCCACGGTCATTCTCTCCCTTCAGCTGATTCAAGAAGGGCAGTTGTCAGTTTCTGGCGAAAGAATGTGCACAATACTGGTTAACCGCTTAGAGGACTAAGCCTGCCCAGTAAACGTGTGGTTAGGTAAACTGACTGTGCTCGACATGACCCCATTGGGTTGACTGGGTCATAAAACCTCAACACAAACAAACAAACAAACCTCCCCTGAAGCAGAAATTGTAGCCTCATCCTTGTGCTGCGCTCCGTAACTTTGGTACCCTTAGACATACTTAGATAATATTTGGTAGGAATGTAGAGGAGGATCAGTAGGCGTGTTGCGTGCAAGAGAGACAACACTCACTGTCTTCATTATTTAGTTACTTCCCCAGAAGCTGAACTCTTATGCAGGCCATAGCTCCCATACTGTTTGAAGTAATTTGATAATATTTGGTAGGGATGAAGAGGAGGACCAGTAGGCATGTCACATGCAAGAAATGCAACTCTCATTGTGTAGTTATTCCCCTGAAGCAGAAATTGTACATATCCTAGTGTGCTCTATACCTTTGATACCCTTAGACCTATTTTGGTAATGTTTGGTAGGAATTAAGAGGACCAGTAGGTGTGTCATGTGCAAGAAAGACAATGCTCACTGTCTTCGTTATGTAGTTATCTCCCCTGAAGCAGAAATTGTACTCATCCTTGAGCGCTCCATAACTTTGATACCCTTAGACATATTTTGGTAATGTTTGATAAGAATGAAGAGGAGGACCAGTAGGTGTGGCGGGTGCAAGAGAGACAACTCTCACTGTCTTCCTTATATAGTTATCTCCCCTGAAACTGAAATCTTGTGCAGGCCATAATTCCCATACTGTTTGAGATAATTTGATAATATTTGATAGGGATGAAGAGGAGGACCAGTAGGTATGTTTCATGCAAGAAAGACAGCTCTCACTTTATTGGTTGTGTAGTTACCTCCCCTGGAGCCGAAATCTTAAGCAGGCCATAACTTTGATACCCTTAGACAAATTTTAATAATGTTGGTAGAAATGAAGAGGAGGACCAGTAGGTGTGTAGTATGCAAGATTGACAACCTTCACTATCCTCGTTATATAGTTATCTCCCCTGAAGCCAAAATCTTGTGCAGACTCCCATAGTGTTTGAGATAATTTGATAATATTTGGTAGGGATGAAAAGGAGGGCCAGTAGGCGTGTCACGTGCAAGAGAGACAACTCTCACTTTCTTCCTTATGTAGTTGTCTCCCCTGAAGCGGAAATCTTGTGCAAGCCATAACTCTCATTCTGTTTGAGATAATATTTGGTAGAGATTAAGAGGAGGACCAGTAGGCATGTCACATGCAAGAGAGACAGCTCTCACTTACCTCTTCATTATGTAGTTATTTCCCTTGAAGCCAAAATCTTGTGCACTCCATAACTTTGATACCCTAAGACATATTGTGATAATGCTTTGTAGAAATGAAGAGGAGGACCAGGCGTGTCACATGCAAGAGAGACAACTCTCACTTTCTTTATTATGTAGTTACCTCACCTGAAGCCAAAATCTTGTGTGCTCCATAACTTTGATACTTTTAGACATATTTTGATAATGTTTGGCAGAAATGAAGAGGAGGCATGTCCTATGCAAGAGAGACAACTCTCACTTTCTTCATTATGTAGTTACCTCCCCTGAAGCCAAAATCTTGTGTGCTCTATAACTTTGATACTTTTAGACATATTTTGATAATGTTTGGTAGAAATGAAGAGGAGGCATGTCCCATGCAAGTGAGACAACTCTCACTTTCTTAATTCTATCCATAATGACAGAATCCAGTAGATTTTTGCAAACCAGTTAACTGCAGCCCTTTCCTGTTAAATCTAATTGATTTGACAGTTAATGGTTTTACAAACATAAACAAACAGTTTCCAAGCTAGCTGAAATTTTTTATAATGCATGCTTATGAGTCGATTACCAACTGACTTTGTATGCATCTGACCAGATTTTTCACTGTGGATGCCAATAAATGTGCAGCATGGTGTTACATTATGTATAGTGTCTTGTTTTATTAAAAAATGTTTCCTCTTATTTTATTATGCCCCGCCATTTTCAATGGGGGGGGAGGGGGGTGGGGGGGAGCATATAGTATCACCGCTGTCTGTACGTCCGTCCGTCCGTTCCGGCGTACGTAACACTTTTGGTTTCCATGCGATATCTTCTGAAAGGATTGGGATATTGGATTGATATTTTATACACAGGTATATAATCATAAAATATAGGCCAAGTTTGATTTAGGGTAAAATCCACCAATTATTTTGGGAGTTATGGCCCTTTTCAACTTCAAAAAGTTTTCAACTTTGAAAATGGTTTCCATGCGATATCTTTTGAAAGGATTGGTGTATTGGATTGAAATTTTGTACACACATACATAATCATAAAATGTAGGTCAAGTTCGATTTAGAGCAAAATCCGTCTATTATTTTGGGAGATGGCCCTTTTTCAACTTTGAAAAATGGTTTCCGTTCCATAACTTTTGAAAAGATTAGTGTATTGGATTTATATTTTATACACAAGCATATAATTATAAAATATAGGTCAAGCTTGATTTAGGATAAGATCCACCAATTATTTTGGAGTTACGGCCCTTTATCAATGTTGAAAAATAGTTGGAAAATGGTTTCCGTTCGATATCTTTTGAAAAGATTAGTGTATTGGATTCAAATTTTATACACAGGTATATAATCATAAAATGTAGGTCAAGTTGGATTTAGGGTAAAATCCACCAATTATATTTGGAGTTATTGCCCTTTTTCACATTTGAAAAATAGTTTCCGTTCCATAACATTTGAAAAGATTAGTGAATTGGATTCATATTTTATACACAAGCATTTAATTATAAAATATAGGTCAGATTTGATTTAGGGTAACATCCACCAATTATTTTTGGAGTTACATTCCTTTATCAATGTTGTAAAATAGTTGAAAAATGGTTTCCTTCGATATCTTTTGAAAAGATTAGTGTATTGGATTCAAATTTATACACAGGTATATAATCATAAAATGTATGTCATGTTGGGTTTAGGGTAAAATCCACCAATTATTTTTGGAGTTGTGGCCCTTTTTCAACTTTGAAAAATGGTTTCCATTCCATAACATTTGAAAAGATTAGTGAATTGGATTCATATTTTATACACAAGCATATAATTATAAAATATAGGTCAAGCTTGATTTAGGGTAAAATCCACCAATTATTTTGGAGTTACGGCCCTTTATCAATATTGAAAAATAGTTGAAAAATGGTTTCAGTTTGATATCTTTTGAAAAGATTAGTATATTGGATTCAAATTTTATACACGGGTATATAATCTTAAAATGTATGTCATGTTGGATTTAGGGTAAAATCCTCTAATTATTTTTGGAGTTATGGCCCTTTTTCAGCTTTGAAAAATGGTTTCCATTCCATAACTTTTGAAAAGATTAGTGAATTGGATTCATATTTTTTACACAAGCATATAATTATAAAATATAGGTCAAGTTAGATTTAGGGTAAAATCCACCAATTATATTTGGAGTTACAGCCCTTTTTCAGTGTTGATAAATAGTTTCAGTTTGATATCTTTTGAAGACATTAGTGTATTGAATTCAAATTTAAGACACAGGTATATAATCATAAAATAGAGGTCAAGTTCCAAGTAGGGTAAAATCAACCCATTATTATGGGAGTTACGGCCCTTTTTCACCTTCAAAAGATGTTTTCCTTCCGATATTTTTTTTAAAAAAGATTGATTTGTCCCTTTTTTCAACTTCATTTTTTGCAAAATACCTGCGTGTGGTTGAGGATGGCCCTGGGCGGGGGCATCTGTGTCATACTGACACATTTCTAGTTTAAAAATATTTCTTAAAATGTTCAGGGCTTCAAGTTGTTGTTTACTTGGTTAAGTGATACTGTTTTCACTCAACAGCATGGGATAGCTTTACAGGTTTCATAAATTTCTTACGCCTCAAAATTCAAACAAAACTGTAGCACATTGGAATGCTTGTATGTATATTGTAAAAAGGCAATATGAATAATGCTGTCAATTTAAGTCACCGAGACATTACATATCACACAGGGTTTCATCCGTTATACAAGGTTTCCTCGATACTTTGAGGTGAATTTTTGAGTCAGTAGGCCTTTCTGTTCATGAGAAGTTCAAAATATGGTTATCTCACAGATGAAGGCTGGCAAAGCATAGGGCCCATCAGGAATAGTGTTGGAGATGATACAAGCCGCCGGTGACATGGGCGCCTCCATGATCCATGGCCTCGCAATCATTCGTGATGGCAAGGTACCCTCTGAATGGGAGCAGAGTTTCATTGTCTGCCTCTACAAGGGAAAGGGGGTACACATTGGAAAGGGGCAACTACCACGGTCTCAAGCTGACAGATCAGGTTATGAAAATCCTGGAGAGGATTGTGGACGGCCTCATCAGACATTTGGTGTCAATCGACAATTCCCAGTTTGGCTTCGTCCCAGGCAGAGGCATTACAGACGCAATCTTTGTTGTCAGGCAGCTGCAAGAGAAGTATCTAGCTGCCAATAAGAAACTCTGCATGGCATTCGTAGACCTGGAGAAGGCATTTAATCGAGTACCTGGGAAGGTCATCTGGTGGGCACTGAGAAAACTTGGTGTGGAGGAGTGGATTGTGCGACTGGTGCAGGGGATGAATGCAAATGTGTGGAGCCATGTTCTTGTTGGTGAGGGGTACAGTGAAGAGTTTGAAGTGAAGCTTGGTGTTCACCAAGAATCAGTACTCAGGCCGCTGCTCTTCATCATTGTGCTTGAAGCCTTATCACGAGAGTTCCGCTCTGGGGTCCCCTGGGAGGACCTCTATGCTGATGACGTTATTATCATCGCTGAATCGCATGTGTCAGGAGGCTCTTGACTTAGAAAGAAGCAATGGAGAAGAAAGGACTGAGAGTAAATGCAGGAAAGACAAAAATCATGATCTGCTGTATGCCACTGGCACTCCTGCAGAGTTCAGGCGAGTTTGCATGCGCTGTCTGTTGCCCTGGAGTGGGCAGTAACAGCATCTTCTGCAATGGCTGCAAGCACTGCATGCTCAAGAAATGCAGTGGGCTCAAGCACTTGAAAAAAGACCCTGACTACAAGTGTACACGGTGCCAGGGAACTGCACACCCTTTGGATGGCAGACCACAGAAGGAAATCCAGGTGGGACCTGACAAGCTTGAGGTGGTAGATTCCTTTTGCTACCTAGGAGGTGGCTGTGAACTTTCAACCACAACAGGTGTGAAAACCACCTGGAAGAAGTTCAAGGATCTGCTACCAGTTCTCTCTTCACGCCACCTCTTTCAAAACACGTGGCCGTGTGTACAGCTCTTGTGTGCAGAGCGCAATGCTCCATGCCAGTGAGACTTGGCCATTGACAAAGCTGAACCACCAACATCTGCAGCAAAATGACGGGGCAATGATCAGACAGATCTGCAATTTCAGGCTGCAAGACATTGTCACCACCAGGTCCAGGGAGCTACTTGTGCGGCTTGGCATTGAGGATCTGGACCTCATTCTGAAGGCGAGAACTCCGATGGTATGGAAATGTGGAACGCTCCAATGGTGCAGTCAAGACAGCCTTTGATATACAGGTTGATGGAAAGCGTGGGCCTGGGAGGCCCAAGATGACATGAAAGCAGCTGACAGAGAGGGATTGCAGAGAGTGGAAGCTCTCGGCTATCAACCCTCATGATAGATGTACCTGGAGATCTCATTTGGTGTGAGATCTGCCATGCATGCAGCAAGCCAGCTATTTGGAAGGGGGCCCACTGATGTGGATGTTGCCCCTGTACCTGCAAGTTAATCAAAAATCCGATTATGATGATGATGCGGCCACAAGGTATCTATTCCAAGACTAATTGGACCTGGGAAAAAAGCTAAGTCAAAAAAGTGGAAAAAGCTGATAAAAAATAATGGGAGGATAACCCTAAAACGACACACACATCTTCAGACCATGTAGAACATGTATGCATAGTTTAAAAATGCTGGATGAAAAACTGTAGATTAGTTGCACCCACAAGGTATCCTGATACTGATTGGGACCTGAAAAATGTTGAAAAAGTGGAAAAAAAAGTTGATAAAAAATGATGGGAGGCTAACCCCAAAAGCACATGCACATCTTCAGACAATGACAAAAACACTTGCAAAGTTTCAAAAAGTTTGGTATAAAACAGTAAGAGAAGTTGCGCCCACAGGTTACCCATGTCATCGTGTCACAACTAAAATAAAACTAAGTTGGAAAAAAAAAGCAAAAAGTTGAAAAAAGATAATAGCAGGATAACCCCCAAAAAACACATGCACATCTTCAGACCATGTAAAACAAGTATGCATAGTTTCAAAAAGATCATTGGAAAAGTTTAGGAAGAGGCACCCACACTATATCTATTCAAATACACATCGGACCTGGAAAAAAACTAAGTCGAAAAAAAAGTGGAAAAAGTTGATAAAAAATAATACGAGGGTCACCCCAAAACCTCATGCACATGTTCAGACTAAGTAGAACAAGTATGCATAGTTTCAAAATGATCAGTGGAAAGCTGTAAGAGGAGTTGCGCCCACAAGGTATCTATTATAATACATGTACTAATCGAACCTGGAAAAACCTAGTCGAAAACGTAGAAAAAGTTGATACAAAATAATGAGAGGATAACCCTAAAACCAGCTGCACATCTGCAGACCATGTAAAACAATGTTACGAGCCAGGCGTAACGAGAAAGAAATGAAAGTGAAACCAGCAACAAGTTTTAAATTATTAACAATATTTATTCCACAAAAAAAAATTAAGACAAGATTCAAAACAAAAGAATGTAAGTAGACAGTACCTTTCAAGTTTATGTCACAAAGTCCCTCTGAAATAATCCATGAGAATTTATAAAACAAATCCTTTGAATATCAGTTTCTGATCCCACAATTTAATGTTCCTGAATTCAGAATTTAAGTCCAGAATGAATAAAATAGTAAAGTAATCCAGTATAGAATAATTTCCAGTGAAAGTATACAAAGATGCCCAGATGAAAATCTGTTCTCCTTATATAATATAAAAGAAGGTTCTAGAAAAAAAATTTACTACAAGCATCTCTTACTTTCCAGTTCCAATCAAGAAACTTCTAAATCTTCCATGACATGCCAAAAATAACTAAGTCCAGAATCAAGGATGTAAACATCATGTTATTGTAAACATGTTGTTCTAGAAAGTTATTTTTGGAAACATAGTAAATAAAGCTATTTATGGAAACATAGTAAACATGTTGTTTAAAACAATTGAACATCCTGTTATATAACACTTCCCCTCTTCAGGGAAAAGAAAGATTTATGTAATAAAGCTTTCTTTTGCCATAAAATTATCATAAAATAAAATACTGATAAAGGCAATTATTATCTTATATACAGCAAGTTACAGGAAACCACAGATCAAGACATCATGCTCTGGACAAGGCATCAGGAATAATATTATCTTTTCCCCTGATATGCCTGATGTCAAGATTGTATTCCTGTAACAACAGACTCCATCTGAGCAACCTCTGATTCTTGTTTTTCATCTTGTGGATGAAAGTCAATGGATTGTGATCGCTGAAAACAACAATAGGCGAGGATGAAGAAGTTAGATAAACTTCAAAATGTTGAAGAGCAAGAATGAGAGACAAACATTCTCTCTCTACTGTAGAATAATTCTTTTGATGTTTGTTAAACTTTTTGGAAAAGTAACAAACTGGATGATCCACACCATTGTCATCCTCTTGCAGCAATACACCACCTGCACCAACATCACTTGCATCCACTGCTAGCTTGAATTCTTTATTAAAATTTGGTGCCAAGAGAACCGGCTCACTTCTCAGTATGGCTTTCAGTTTATCAAAGGCATTCTGACAATCACTGGTCCACTTAAACCTCATTCTTTTACTAAGTAAATTAGTCAGTGGCTCAGCAATGACAGAAAAATTATTACAGAATTTTCTGTAATAACCGGCCATACCAAGAAACCTCATCAGTTGTCTTTTGCATGTGGGCACCGGAAAATTTGAAATAGCTTCAACTTTAGCCTCTATAGGTTTAACCTGACCATGACCCACAACATGTCCTAGAAATGTTAAAGTTGCATGACAGAATTCACTTTTAGCAAGGTTTATTGTCAATTTTGCTTCACTTAGTTTATCAAAGAATACTTTGATAGTTCCAAGATGGTGATTCCATTCATCATTGTGTATGATGGCGTCATCGATGTAAGCATCACAATACTCGATTCCAGCTATTATGGTGTTGATTAAGCATTGAAATGTTGCTGGAGAGTTTTTCATTCCGAAAGGCATTACTTTATAGTGATATAATCCATCAGGAGTAACAAATGCTGAGATCTCTTTAGCTCTTTCTGTGAGAGGAATTTGCCAAAATCCTTTCAGAAGATCAAATTTAGTTATATATTTTGAATTTCCAATTTTGTCAATACAATCATCCATTCTTGGGATGGATAAAGTATCTGTTTTACTCAAATTATTGACCTTCCTGTAATCGGTGCACATCTGATATGTTCCATCAGGTTTTGGCACAAGAATGCAAGGTGAACTCCATTCACTTTGACTTGGTTCAATAAAATCATTGTCCAGCAAATACTGAATTTCCTCCTTAAGATATTTTTGTTTTGTCGGGTTCATTCTATATGGATGTTGTTTGACAGGTTGTGAGTCCTCAACATTCACATCATGATAAATTTTGTCAGTCCTTAGGAATATCCGGAAATAAGTGTTCATATTGATGAATTAACTGTTTCAGTTCCTTTCTTTGGACTGGATCTAGGTGTGAAAGTTTCTGGTCGAGATCCTTTAGAATGTCAGAATTCTGGAGTTTTGATGAAGCAGGGTTAGATTTGATGAAGTTCATGTCTTCAGAGTTCATTTCACTTTGTTCCTGAGGGACTGAACTAACAACACTAATTGGTGTAACAGAAGAGCTATCCCTGTCTATGTATTGTTTAAGCATGTTAACATGACATAACTGTTTTTGTTTGCGTCTCCCAGGAGTGTTAACAATGTAATTTACATCACTAATCTGTTTATCTACAGTGTAAGGGCCGTAATACCTGGCTTGCAATGGTTTGCCAGGAATAGGCAAAAGAGCAAGTACCCTGTCTCCAGGCATGAATTTTCTTTCTTTTGCATTTTCATCATACCAACGTTTCATTTTCCTTTGTGCTGACTTAAGATTGGTCCGAGCAGCCTCACAAGCTCTAGACAGTCTTTCTTTAAAATCTGATACATATTGAAGTAAGTTCAGAGAACTGTCATCATTTGAGAGAAATTTCTCTTTCAAAAGTTTCAAAGGTCCACGCACAGTGTGGCCAAATACCAGCTCAAATGGGCTGAAACCAAGAGATTCCTGAACAGATTCTCTAACAGCGAACAACAACAAATGGATGCCCTCATCCCAATCTTTTTCAGTATCAAAGCAGTATGATCTGATCATATTTTTCAGTGTCTGATGAAATCTTTCAAGGGCACCTTGACTTTCAGGATGATAAGGTGACGATTTATATTGAGTAATGCCCAACTCGTGCATGACCTGTTGAAAAATTCCAGACATAAAATTAGAGCCCTGATCCGACTGAACAGACTTTGGGAGACCTACAAATGTAAAAAACTTTACCAAAGCCTTAACAATGTTCTTAGTTTTATATATTCCTAAGTGGAATGGCTTCTGGGAAACGTGTAGAAGCACACATTATAGTGAGAAGATATTCATTACCTGACTTTGTTTTGGGCAAGGGACCAACACAGTCAATAATTATTCTGCTAAAAGGTTCATCAAAAGCAGGTATAGGCTGTAAATGAGCTTTTGGTATTGTCTGGTTGGGTTTTCCTACCATCTGACAAGTATGGCAAGATTTACAAAACTGAGAAACGTCAGATTTTAACCCTGGCCAGTAAAAATGGTTAAGAATTTTGTGATAGGTCTTGTTTACACCTAAATGACCTGACATGGGAGTCTCATGGGCCAAGTTCAAAATTTCAGGGCGATAAACCCTTGGAACCACTATTTGGTGGTTAACAGTCCACTCGTCTTCTGCTGAGACATCAGGAGGACGCCATTTTCTCATTAAAATGCCATTTTTGACATAAAAACAGACTGGGACTTGATCTATTTCTTTCTCATCTGAGGCCCTTTCAAGCAAAGGCAAAATTTCAGGATCATTATGCTGTTCCTTACAAAGCTGTGACCTTGACACCAAGTCATGACCTTGACCTTGGTCATTTAATATTGCAGAGTAATGACTGGACTCTGACTTGTTACCTAACTCCGTCTGTTTGTCAGACAGGCTGGATGAAAGAGAATTTGTAATCTCATGTTTAAAAGACTGACCCAAAAAGGTATCAGTTAAATCAATGTCCCCATCATTCTGTTTTGCTTTCTTTGCCATGGCCCTTGTAACGGCACATGATGGATAAAGATCAGGGATTTCCTGCTCAATGGGATCAGATGGCTGATCAATACAAGGTATGTTAGTCAAAAGTGGGTTTACCACAACCTTATCTCCTGCTAAGTCATTGCCTAACAGTAAATGAACACCTTTAAAAGGTAAAGCAGGTCGAACACCAACAGCCACTAAACCAGTTACCAAGTCTGAGGATAAATAAATGTTATGAAGAGGAACATTAACAAATCCACACTCTACACCCTGAATAAGGACACTTGTCCCAGAAGAAGTCTTCTCAGAAAAAGGCAGAGTATCTGCTAAAATAAGGGATTGAGAAGCTCCAGTATCTCGTAAGATTTTAATTGGGGTAGACTGGGCATAGTCACTATTTAGTGACACAAAACCATCTGATAAGAATGGTTCATAAATCTCCATAACAGAATCAGTCTCAGGCCTTTTGGTCTGGATAGGATCTTCCTCCTTAACACATGACTGTGGTTTTGACCGTAAAGAGGTAAGGCCTGTAGGTTTAAGCCCCTCTTGTTTTTCTTTCTTTTCAAATGTAAACATTCAGATATAATATGACCTGTCCTTTTGCAGTAATTGCAAATTGGTTGAGATAAGGGATTTTGATCTTTATTTTCACCAGAAAGTTTGGGTTTGGGAGTAATTGTTTGGCTATGACTACCAGTTGGATTACTAGGCCTATGTTTGGATCCTGAATGTGGGAAAAATGGTCTTCTAGAGGGATTTGACTTACTAATAAAGGAAACCTTATGTGTTAAAGCATAATCATCTGCAAGTCTAGCTGCAGTTTCCAAAGTTTCAACCTGTTTCTCATCTAAAAAGGACTTAATGTCTGAATTTATGCACCTTTTGAACTCCTCTACAAGCATGAGCTGCCTAAGTTTTTCATGATTAGAGCCAATTTTCTTTGAAGAGCACCACCTATCAAATAGCTCTTCTTTAGTTCTAGCAAATTCTACATGGGTCTGCTCATTTTCTTTCTTACAGTTCCTAAATTTTTGCCTGTAAGCCTCAGGGACCAACTCATAAGCCTTAAGAATTAATTCCTTTACAGAATCATAACTGGAGCTCTGCTCGACAGTCAGCTGAGTATAAATTTCTCGAGCCTTCCCAATTATAACACTTTGCAAAAGCAAGGTCCAATGCTCTTTTGGCCATTTTAAATTTTCTGCTACTTTTTCAAAATGAAGAAAATATTTGTCAACCTCTTTTTCCTGAAAAGGAGGAACTAATCTAATGTGTTTGGTAACATCAAAATGAGAGCCAGACTCTAAAGGTTGCTGTTTTACTGTCATATTTTGCATTTCTAGTTCTTTCATTCTTAAATTAAATTGTCTCTCTCTTTCTTTTTCTTCCATTTCCATTCTTTCTTTCTGCATTTGTCTTTCTTGTTCAATTTTAAGTTTTTCCTGCTCTAATTTTAATTTTTCTAACTCAATTTCTTCTGAATTTCAAGCTCTCGCATTTGCAAACCTGTATGTGTAATGAGAACAAGAGACAAAGCAGAAGAATCAAGTAATTCCTTATCAACCAAAAATTGGACCAAAACATTTTTTATTTCCTGTTTTAACATGGACTTGTTGACGTTAGTCAATTCAGTGAGCAGCAATATCCAACAAATCTGACTTTTTGGCCAAATTTAACAGCTCCTGCGAAGGCGCAGCAATAAAAGCTTGAAGGTCAAATGACACGACTGCTTTTTGCTGGTTTTATCAAGTAAATTTATCAATCAGAGTTTATTCATTGATATTTTTCAAAAGTCAATACTTGCTTTTTATCAAATAAAGATTTTTATAATTACTGAAATTTTTTTAAAATGTCAGTACTTGTTTTATAGCAGACAAATATTTCTTTTTTTTTCCTTTAAAAATCAATATTTGTTTTCTTTAAAAAGCTCAAACTTGTTTTAGCTCAAGAAAATGTTTGATCGCGGACGAGCCCCCAATTTCTGTTACGAGCCAGGCGTAACGAGAAAGAAATGAAAGTGAAACCAGCAACAAGTTTTAAATTATTAACAATATTTATTCCACAAAAAAAAAATAAGACAAGATTCAAAACAAAAGAATGTAAGTAGACAGTACCTTTCAAGTTTATGTCACAAAGTCCCTCTGAAATAATCCATGAGAATTTATAAAACAAATCCTTTGAATATCAGTTTCTGATCCCACAATTTAATGTTCCTGAATTCAGAATTTAAGTCCAGAATGAATAAAATAGTAAAGTAATCCAGTATAGAATAATTTCCAGTGAAAGTATACAAAGATGCCCAGATGAAAATCTGTTCTCCTTATATAATATAAAAGAAGGTTCTAGAAAAAGAATTTACTACAAGCATCTCTTACTTTCCAGTTCCAATCAAGAAACTTCTAAATCTTCCATGACATGCCAAAAATAACTCAGTCCAGAATCAAGGATGTAAACATCATGTTATTGTAAACATGTTGTTCTAGAAAGTTATTTTTGGAAACATAGTAAATAAAGCTATTTATGGAAACATAGTAAACATGTTGTTTAAAACAATTGAACATCCTGTTATATAGCAACAAGTATGCATAGTTCCAAACTGAATGGTGGAAAACTCTAGGAGGAGTTGCGCCCACAAGGTATCTATTCTAATAGTAATCAAACCTGGAAAAAGCTAAATTGAAAAAGCAGAAAAAGTTGATTAAAAATTACGGGAGGATAACCCTAAAACAACATGCACATCTACAGACCATGTTGAACAAGTATGCATAGTTTCAAAATGATCGGTGGAAAACTCTAGGAGGAGTTGCACCCCCAATGTATCTATTCTAGTAGTAATCTGACCTGAAAAAAAAAAAAAAAAAAAAAAAAAAAAAAAAAAATCAAAAAAGTGGAAAAAGTTAATAAAACAACAAGCAAATTCCATAGGGAATTTATGCTCCGCACCTTATTTTGATTTGAGCTGTCCAGTATCACTTACCTAAGAATTGAAGCAGGAAAAAAATGAAGCTAAAAATGTGGAAAAAAAAATAAAAAAACATAATTTCAAGATTCCAAGAGCACATGTATATCCTCAGACAAGCAAAATGCCTGTACAGTTTCAGAAGCATTTGCTTAAGGCTGTGGGAGGTGTTGTGCTCTCAAGGTACCTACTATTATATGCACTTTCATAGTATTGAAGCATGAAAAAAGTCTATGCTATAAGTTAAAAATGTGAAAAAAGTAAAAAAAAAAAAAAAAGTATTTCAGGATTCTGTAAAAAGCATATGCATATCTTCAGACTATGGATAAAACATCTGGGAATGGTATAAAACTGTAGGAAGAGTTGCACTCACAAGGTACCTACTACATATACACTTTAATAGTATTGAAGCATGAAAAAAAGTCTAAGTTAAAAATGTGAAAAATTTGAAAAAAAAAAAAAAAAAAAAAAATCAGATTCTGTAAAAAGCACATGCATAGCTTCAGGCCATGATTAAGATACCTGTGAAGTTTCAGAAGGATCAGTGTAAAACTGTAGGAGGACTTGTGCTCACAAGGTTCCCACTACAAACTCGTAACCATGCAAAAAAGTCTAAGTTAAAAATGTGAAAAAAGTAAAAAAAAAAAAAAAAAAAAAATAACTTAAGGATTTTGTAAAAAGCACATACATATCTTCAGACCATGACCAAAACACCTGTAAAGTTTCAAAAGGATTGATCCAAAACTGTAGGAGGAGTTGCCCTCACAGGGTGTCTACTACATATACACTTTCATAGTATTGGAGCAGGAAAAAAAGTCTAAGTTAGAAATGTGAAAAATTTGAAAAAAAAAAAAAAAAAAAAAAAAAAAAATTCAAGATTCTGTAAAAAGCACATGCATATCTTCAGACCATGAGTAAGCTACTTCTGAAGTTTCAAAAGGATCGGTATAAAACTGTAGGTTGTGCTCTCACGGTTCCCACTAAAAACTTGGAACCATACAAAAAAGTAAGTTGAAAATGTGAAAAAAATAACTTAAGGATTTTGTAAAAAGGACATGCATAGCTTCAGACCATGATTAAAACACCTGTAAAGTTTTAAAAGGATCAGTCCAAAACTGTAGGAGGTGTTGCGCTGGAAAGGTACCTACTACATATACATTTTCAGAGTATTGAAGCATGAAAAAAGTCAGTTATAAATGTGAAAAATTTGAAAAAAAAAAAAAAAATTCAAGATTCTGTAAAAAGCACATGCATATCTTCAGACCATGAATAAGATACCTGTGAAGTTCCACGCACCACGGAAAGCCGAATACCATGTCCCTTTGCTTTTCTTTGAAAAGGCGGGGGACAATAACAGGAGGATAACCCAAAACCAGATGCACATCTTCAGACCAAGACCAAAAAACCTGCAAAGTTTCAAAAAGATCGGTTAAAAACTGTATGAGGAGTAAGAGGAGTTGCATCCACAAACTACCCATCTCATTGCATCTATGGATGGAAGGACGGATGGACTGATGGACAGACTGACGGACAAATCCATTTTAATAGTCCCCTTTGACTAACATCGGGGGACGATTATATCAACATTTATGTATTCACTTCATAATGAATGGAAATTTGTTTTGTACACAGAAAGGAATCACAGAGCCTATATCTTACACTTTACATAACTTGTTTTCACTTTTTAGCCAAGTCAAATGACCAGTGCCTGAAATATATAAACTGTTTGACTGGCAGGATCCAGTCTTGAATTACAGTACTGAAATTATTGGTGCCATTGAAGTAAAAGATGTTGAAATAGTTCATACAAAATTTTGTCCTTCGATTCCTCGTGTCAGAAAATTACAAACTTAACTGGTCTGTAATGAGAAATGGGAAGAGGTCCTTTTATAATTGCCAAGAAAATTGGAATGATAAAGTATTGATTCAAGTTATTGAAACTGGATGAAAATGCCATGCCCAAGAAAATAATAATTCATCGGACTGCTTATGTATGCAAAATTTAAACATAAGTCTAAAACCAAGCATAATTTAGATTTTGTCAGTGAAAAAAAAATGAAATTGCTCTTACAAAATTTTGTCCTCCCTTTTTAATGTGACTGGCCAAAGAGGAATAAATTTGATAGACTATTGTTTTGGGAATAAATTTTGATACTTTTATCGATAACATTAAAATATTTAATTTCCATTCCTTCAAAGCATCAAGCTCAACATGCTCTCATTTACACCATCAATTACCAAAATTGTTCAATGCAGAAGCTGTTTCCGTGCTTCATTTATTAAAGTCTATACGATCAGTACATCTCTATTTCGGGCCCTTAGAAACTACTTTATGAATTCTTGAATCTGAAATGATTTTAAGATTTCCTATAATGACATGTCCAGCTCCAGAATAATTTAACTCTGAGTCTTTACAGTCTCATTTATCAGGGGTGTTATTATGATTATATCTGAACAAGTTTATTGAAATTAAAAATAGTAAAAAAAAAAAAAAAAATAGGTAGAAAAGTCCAGGGAGTGCCACAATCACAAACCGCAGCCCTTCCCAGACCCCGAGAGGAAGAGGAAACCGACAAACCCAAACAAGCACAAACTGAACAAACGCACGAAAAGCACTAAGATTAGCTCTTTCTTCTCCAAGCGAGGTAATCGCAATACTAAAAGGACTGAAAAACACAAGAACAAAATGACACATGGAACCACATAGAACAAATCGCCTCGTAGAGTAAACCGCAAAGCAACAAAGAATAAGACTAACACCGGGACCACCACCTTAGAACGGTCGGTAGAGTAAACCACTGGGGGGTTTAAAGCACTTTTACAGCTAGCTAACTTAGGCAACATTCTTTTTCTTGGAGATTGATCATGAAATATTTTCTACGGTCATTCTCTCCCTTCCGCTGATTCAAGAAGGGCAGTTGTCAGTTTCTGGCGAAAGAATGTGCATAATACTGGTTAACCGCTTAGAGGACTAAGCCTGCCCAGTAAACGTGTGGTTAGGTAAACTGACCGTGCTTGACATGACCCCATTGGGTTGACTGGGCCGTAAAACCTCAACACAAACAAATCACCCTGGGTCCTGATGCTACTCTTAATACAGAAACACATAAAAATTCGGTTCGCATAAAGGCTCCCAACTCAATGCATCAAAGCAAAAACACAAAAATCAAATTAATCACTATAATAAACAAAGACGAGTACTCATGGCTAATTCTACTGTATGCCAGAGTAAATGAAAACCAATAGTTGAACCATGGCAGGCCAATCCAAAGACATATCGTCAAGCCCCAACCCACTGGTTAAAGTTTTACGAAGAGGCCGTCATTGGGTCTGAGGCCCGAACCGCTGTCGTGCAATTAAAGAGTGAAGCATAGCCATCAACAATGATTGGGTTGACAACTAGGCATGCAGTCTGCCACATAATATCCAGGCTATAGCCAATTCTTTTGTAACGGTTGATAAGTTTTCTGAATTGCTCCGAAAAGTTACATTTACCTACAATTTTTCTAAATCTGTACACTAAATCACCGTAAAATTCTGGTTCCGATATACCTTGTTGCAGAAGTGTTTTCAGACTGACGCTATATTTTTCTAACAAGGTACTGTGTCTGCGATAAAATTTCGAAAACGCCTTACGAAGTTTAAAATAACGATAGGCCTGCCTAAGAAGTTTGGCAGTAAGGGCTTTATCACGGTAGTTAAAGTCATTAAGATTTGAAGAAGCTCTGGCAAATCTAATAAGTTGAGATATGTATACCCCATGTGAGGTACGCCGGGGGACATCGCCATCCAGTGAAAGGGAAATTGACTATATCAAAATCAAAATCGTCTCGTTTATCATAAATTTTGGTGGAAACCGTACCATTAGAAATACATAGATTCAAATCCAAAAATGGTGCCTCGGTATCGGAAGAATTTGCTCTATTTAATTGGAGTTCTGTAGGGTATATCCGGTCCACTATTTGGTCAAAGTAAATTTTGTCAATATTTAATAAATCATCAAGGTATCTTGAAGTTGAATTGAAAGCCTCAATAATGTCAGCCTGATTTTCACGTGAGAGAGACTAAATCTCTCTCATAACAAAAAAGAAACAAATCTGCAACAAGAGGAGCACATTTAGTTCCCATCGGAATACCAATAGTTTGCCTATAAAGTTTAGTTCCAAATCTAATGAAAATATTATCCAAAAGATAAACAAGGGCATCACAGACTTTTTGACATGACCATAAATTGTGATTATTATATACGAGGGATGTTCGAAATGAATTGCTTATTGTCCTCTAGCTCGATATCCACGTGGGGCACGATAAAAACCAATACATACCTGTATAGGGCTATTCAATATCTATACAATGGTGTATAAATGTACATGTTAGACTAAGTGTAAGACATAAAATTTGCCATTTAAATACACGCAGTCATTGACCACTGCAGTAAAAATGGTTGGTAGAAGCGTCGACAAAAAAGTTGAAATACGGGCTTACATCAAAGCTCGCTCAAAACTTGGTTGTTCTTTGAAGAAGCTGATGACTGAAATTTCTACTGCTTTTGGACCTTCTTGTGTGTCTTATGACACAGTTCGGCGGTGGAAAAAGAAATTTGAGTCTGGTGTAGAGTCCATCAAAAATGCACCGAAATCAGGTAGGCCAAAATCTGCATCTCGTAAAGAAATCGTTTCTAAAATAAAGGAAATCATTGAAGGTGATATTGCACGAAAGGTAGGCATATCACTATCAACGGTTCACCTTATTTTGAAGAAGCATTTGAAAGTCAGAAAGATTTCTGCTAGATGGATGCCACATCTGTTGACTGACGAGCAAAAGAGGCAACGGGTTAAAGTGGCCAAAATGCTGCTTCAAATGTTTCCAAAATATTACAAAAAGGTGTTTGCCAATGTCGTCACAGGTGATGAAACCTGGGTCCATTATTTTGAGCCCGTCAGAAAGGTTAGCAATAAGATCTGGGCCACTAAACACAGCAAACGCCCAATAAGTGCCAAACGTTCTTTGAGTACAAAGAAGGTTTTGTATGCAATCTTCTTCTCTGGTGAAGGAGTCGCAATAAAAGTGCCAGTGAAAAAGGGCAAAAGCATCACCGTAAAGTACTACAAAGACGTAGTACTGAAGAAACTGAAAAAGTATTGTCAGAAACGACGTCCTGCCACTGGTTTTAAACATGTCGGTCTTCTACATGACAATGCCCCAGCTCATACCCCGCGCAATAGTTATGGCGTTTTTAAAGAAAGAAAAAGTAACTGTTTTGCCTCATCCCCCGTATTCCCCAGACCTTGCCCCGTGTGATTTCTTTTTGTTTCCGAAATTGAAAGCATTCCTTGCTGGGCGGAAATACCAGTCCCGACAGGCACTTGGATCTGCCATTCATCAGTACCTTATTACTGTGCCCAAATCAGCGTACCGTGACGCCTTCAAGAAGTGGATACATCGGCTGAAACTTTGCATTTCTAGCCACGGGGAGTACTTCGAGGGCATGAAATGAGTACTTTTGGGCTAACTTGAAATTTGAAGTCTCCAGATAGAAATAAGCAATTCATTTTGAACATCCCTCGTACATCAGAAGTGAAAAAAGCACATTCTTCGTTGCAGGCCAAATATTGGGTATTCTCCCGAATAAATGTTCGGTTAATTAAATCAATAAGTTTATCTTTTATAAGATGATGAGGTAACACAGTACACAGTGTAGAAAAATCATATGTAGACAATTTAGAAGCCTGAAAGTTTTTAGATTTAAATTCATTGAGAACATCATTAGAATTTTTAATTGACCAAAAATAGTTAATTCCGTCCCTTTCGTAAACAGTATCATAGTATCTAATCCAATGTTTTTTAACAGCAGTAAAACATGAAGTTAGCAGTTTGGACAAATTAGTAGTCGTACATGAACTAGAATTAGCAATGAAACGTGCTTTATAAGGTCGTTTATGAAGTTTCGGTAACCAATATAACGTAGGAAGTCTGTCTTGCTTTTCTTTAATACTCACTGCAAACTTAGCAGTAATATCGATAGAATGGGTATTAACAATAGCTCTCTCGTCAGTAGAAATCTGTTCATATGTTGCCCATTGGGTTGCCCCATTGGGCCATAAAACTGCAACACAAACAATACTAATGGGCTTGATATATTTCTAACAAATGATTGGAGGTTCCCTAGTCTAAAAAAAAACAAAAACAAAAAAAAAAACAACAGTTATTGATAAAGTATAATGTATCTGTCATTAAAGATACTATGTAAATTAATAAATTTGATTCCTTTATGAGTTTTACAGGATCCCAATCCTCGTCCTAAGCTTCCATAGTGGTAAATATACAGGTCAGTCCCGTTATTACGCGCTGGTCGGAATGCACAAATCCAGACCGCGATATATGCGAGGCGCGTAGTAAGTTCGGAGCCGACTGATCAGACTTTATAAATGTTGACATTTGTATGGGACACACGAATATACATGTTTGGAGGGATTTATAAATGAAAACAATGATATTTCATGTGTTATTTATATAAATAAACGAATGAGTACTAACGTTGTATGTTTTGTCTTTTTTACACCCTCTGATGTGCTTTTTCTGCAATATATACACTAAATACTTTATTTACGTTTCCATTTTATGGCTCGATCCGCCATATTTGCCGGTGTTGTAATACAGACGGTGTTGAAGTGCGGTGTAAGTCACATATAAAGTCCGGTATCAATACCGGTCCCCGCGAGCATAGCGAATTATTTTAGTCCAGTAAAAGAAATCTTATTAATAAAACGGCAGAAATCGTTAAGTTTTTTAATCTTTCTGCTTGTATAGAATAGAACGAAAGCTCAAAGAAAAAAAATGACTAAAACCAAAGCATTTGATTTCCAACAAAGTGCCATGTTCAATGACCTCAAGTTTCTCTTTAACCGTGGAGGCTTTTCGTTTTCTTCTTTGGTTTTTTGCATTTTAGTCAGTGTTAATCTGATAGCAGAATGAACTTTTTCAAGACAACAATGAGTGCCGGACAAATTTCACAGTTACACGCTCTACTACCTGACCGCGTGCGCAGTAAACGACGTCCAGTGATCCGCGTCGCTGATTGGATGAATATCGAATTAGGTCGGCAAGGCGGCCATATCAAACTGGAAAATTCGGTGTCTTTCAAGTATTTACAAATTAATTATGGATAACTGAGGTCATTTTCCCATTCTTTAGATGCGGGATAAGCCATTTCTTGATAGATATGTTTGTATCGTTTAAAAGTTAAATGAAGTTTTAATTGGCAAAAGTTCGTCTTCTTAAAATAAACATCAAAAGGTCAATTACGGTCATTACGCACGTACACAAACAAAAATACAACAGAGACAATACATTGATTAGCTTTATTCTTTCAAAATCATTTTTTTTATTTGCTATTATGACATGTACAACAGCAGTAAATTTCTTTTTCTGCAGATCGAAGCTCTGAAAAACAAAAAACACATTTTGTTATTTTGACCTAGAGGCTGGGGAAACTGGGACCCTTCAAAAAAATTTTGGGAGGCATGACGTCCCTGTGTTATATCCGTATTCGCGCACTAACGACGCGAGTACTAACGGGACTGACCTGTATGTATTTGTCGCTCAGATAGCATCCCTGTAAAATGTCATTGAAATCCTTTGAGATGATTCTGAGGAGAAGATTTTTATTTATTTTGATTCCGTGTCTGACAACCAGAGAGTGGCTCAAATTGAAAGGTTTTGAATATAAAAAAAAAAAAAAGAAGGTAATGAGAGAACGCGTTAGTGAGATTTTAGCAAAATTGATACAACAATTTCAGAGGAGAAGCTTAAGTGAAGCACATTCAGGATTAAACATACACACTACTTTCCAGCCAGGACAGATCAACTTGTGCATCCAGTAAATGAAACTAGACAAGGTGTCCGCTATACAAGATGATACTGCATAAAAATTTGGACCATTATATGTCTCCATACAAGGTATAAATCAAATCCATCACAGGGATTTTATAAATACTGAGGACCTTAAAGCTTTAGTATAGAACTTTAAACTTAGTAAAGTTTTGGACCAGTATCTATCATACTGATGGGGAAAAATGTTCAGAATTTCAAACGACTTCTCCTCTGGAGCCTCTGGGTCAATGTTGCTCAAATTTCATTTGGAGCCTCCTTGGGATAGGGGAATGAAAGATTGCAAAAATGGTTGCTATCCATTACCCAAGATGGCCTCATTGCCCATATAATGTAAAAACCTTTAAAAATCTTCTTCTCCAGAACCAAGGATGCCTTATGGCTGAATCTTTGAATAGATTATCAGGGATGGGAGGTCAACAGAAGTAGCTAAAATAATGGTCATACATTGACATTTGATATTTTTACAGCAAGGTCAAGTTTGCTTCCCTATGGATTTGTATGGTGAAAACGTTGAGAATTTCAAATGACTTCTGCTCTGGAGTCTCTTTGCCAGTTGCTCAAATTTCATTTGGAGCCTCCCTGGGACATGGAAATGAAAGGTTGCTAAAATGGTTGCGGTCCATTGACCAAGATGGCCGCCATGCCCATATATGGTAAAAACCCTTTAAAAATCTTCTCCAGAACCGAGGATGCCTTGTGGTTAAATCTTTGCATAAGTCATCGGGGATGGGAGGTCTACCAAAGTTGCTAAAATAATGGTCATACATTGACATTTGACCTTTTTACAGCGAGGTCAAGTTTGCTTCTGTATGCATTTGTATGGGCCCCATACATTTGTATGGAAAAAAAGTTGATGATTTCAAATGACTTCTCCTCTGAAGCCTCTGGGCCAGTGTTGCTCAAATTTCATGTGAAGCCTCTTTGGGCAGGAGAATGAAAGATTGCTAAAATGGTTGTGGTCCATTGGTCAAAATGGCTGCCATTCCCATATATGGTAAAAACCTTTAAAAATCTTCTCCAGAAACAAATGAGCCCTGGGCCCTAATCTTTGCACAAATTATTGGGGACAGGAGATCTACCAAAAGTGCTAAAATTATGGTTCTATGTTTGACCTTTTACCTCCAAGGTCAAATTTGCTTCCCCATGCATTTGTATGGGCCATATACATTTATATTTGCAGTATCAAAGTGGCTTGTAGATCAACAGTAGCTAAAATTGTTCTGATTGGAAATCTAAAATAGCGGTCACAGTGTTCAAGCCAGGCTGTGCCATTGCGCCATTTGCACATATTTTCATTTTTTGGCGCAGAAAAAATAAGTTCTTGCTCCATCAGGCGCAGAAAATTTATTACAGTATTGGCTGCAAATGCGTTGTGATCAGGTGCTTTTACTTGCGGTTCACTATAAATAGGCATAGAAATTATTTTAAAATGCAAGGAAAGCTTTAAAATAATTGAGAAAATACATTTAAACAGACAATCTGGTATGATTTTTGCCTGTAGTTTATGCACTTTTGATGTTATTTCTAGAGTTGGTGGCAGCCATTTTTTCAATTCTGTCATGGCAATTGGTTCAATGCTCATGCTGTGACTATTGGTTCAATGTTCATTTATAAATTCAGGGGTCACCTCACTGAGGGGTAGATTGAATGTACACTGTTAGTACACCACTATCAGAAAGTATTACTGCTGAAAGTTTTCTACGTTTCTCAATCTGATTGATTGAATGATTAGGTAAAAATATGATTGACTGATTGTCTAATGGAAAGTTATTAATTTTGGGTGAAGGTCAGTCCTGTTGAAACTAGAACAGGACTGATGCTAAAGAGATCATCCAGCTCATCAATTTGAAGCAGTGTTCAAAAGAACTAATTCAAAATGATTTTCAGCTTTTACATCTATTCACAATATCTAGTTATGATTATTATTCCCTATATCTCCACAGTATTGTCAGCACTTGGACAGGCAGCTCACTTACCCCCACCCCAACAAAAAAAAAAAAAAAAAAAAGAAAGAAAAAAGAAAAACAATGGTAGCCCACTTGACACCCTGCCCAATCTGTTGATTTCTTATGTTCATCTGTTGTGCCATTTCTTATTGACAACCCTGTGTTTACCTGGGATGTACTTCTGATCAGATGTTACAGGAACAGATTACATGGAGCAAAATACCCACATCTGAAAGCAACAGGTACATTTTCTATAAAATTTTAATCGTTGATTGTACTGTCCCCAGATTTTTTCAAATGTCCCCAACTTTTTGGAGGGTAGGGGCCCCTGGGCCCCAAAACTGAAATTCCTGGCTTGAACACTGGCGGTCACCTTGTTTATGTTTATTATATTTCCCTGCCACTGTGTCGTTTACATGTATAAAATCGTGATTCTTCAGAAACCACTGAGCCAATTTCCGCCAAAATTCATATTGATCCTACTGTTGAAATGTGATTGATACAGATAGTTTATTTAAATGATCATGCTCCATTGACTGTCAGGCCCATATATTCTTCTTCAAAACTAGGAACTGCTCAAATGATGATCTTTTCATTAATTGTGATGATAGGATTGGAAAAATGTTGCATAACATCTGCATATCTGCAATGGCTATGTCACTCGGGTGAGTGAGCCGTGGCCTGTGGACCTCTTGTTAGCTCACCTGAGCATGAAGTGCTCATGGTGAGCTGTTGTGGTCAGTCAATGTCCATTGTCAGAAATCCAAGATGGCAGCCATCTTGAAGATCTATTTTACGCTTCTTCTCCTGAACCGAAACGCCAATTAACTCCAAACTTGCTAGGAAGCATCGGGGTGTCTTGTAGATCAAAAATAGCTAAAATCGTGTGGATCAGAAATCTAAGATTTGAAAATCTATTTTTTGCTTCTACTCCTAAACCTAAAAGCCAATTGACTCCAAACTTGGTAGAAAGCATTGGGGTTACTTTTTGATCAAAAATAGCTAAAATCGTACTGATTAGAAATCCAAGATGGCGGCCATCTTTAAAATCTATTTTTTGCTTCTTCTCCTAAACCCAAAAACCAGTTGACTCCAATCTTAGTAGGAAGCATTGGAGTGACTTGTAGATCAAAAATTGCTAAAATCGTGCCGATCGGAAATCCAAGATTGCCGCCATGGCAGCCATCTTGAAAATCTATTTTTCACTTCTCCTCCTGAACAGAAAGGCCAGTTGACTCGAAACTTGGTAGGAAGCATTGGGGTGGCTTGTAGATCAAAAATAGCTAAAATCATGCCAATCGTAAATCGAAGATGACCGCCATGGCTGCCATCTTGAAAATCTATTTTTCGCTTCTTCTCCTAAACCCAAAAGTCAGTTGATTCGAAACTTAGTAGGAAGCAGCAGGGTGACTTGTAGATCAAAAATAGCTAAAATTGTTCCATTAGAAAATTCAAGATGGCCGCCACCCGTACCTCAAATTTCCCAAGGATTCCGTGCAACTACGAATAACTACAAACAAAATATTGTGTGGAGTATTGGGACAGTTACTACGAAGCAATATTTTACTGAAAAAAAGGAAAACAGAGCGGAGACTGTGTAAACCTCTATGATTACCACCACATTTGGAATGAGCTATGCACTTTCGTAACAAGCGGAGTATTGGGATGAAATTTCCGCATGCTTACGCATACTTAACATTCGTATCTTGCGTAAAGATTCGTAGACAATGTCTCAATACTCCGCTGGTCTGTGATCAGCTCCGCATGACTGCGTAATTGTTCGTAACTAGCTTCGCATGCTTAAGCATGCTTACCATTGGTATATTGCATAAAGTTTCGTAGAAAGTGTCCCAATACTCCGCTGGTTTGTAATCATCTCCGCATGACTGCGTAGTTGTTCGTAACTAGCTCCGCATGCTTATGCACACTTACCATTAGTATCTTGCGTAAAGGTTTGTTGAAAATGTCCCAATACTCCGCTTGTTTGTTATCAGCTCCGCATGACTACCTATTTGTCTCCGAATGAACATTTGTTTGTGTTGAGGTTTTACGGCTCATTCAACCTAATGGGGTCATGTAGACCCTGGTCAGTTTACCTAACAACACTTTAACTGCCCAGCTTAGTCCTCTAAGTGGTTAACCAGTAGTGTGCACATTCTTTTGCCAGAAACTGACAACTGCCCTTCTTGCATGACAGCGGAAGGGAGAAAATGACCATAAAAAGTACTTCATGATCAATATATCATAATCGGATTTTTGATTAACGTGCAGGTACAGGGGCAACATCCACATCAGTGGGCTCCCTTCCAGATAGCTGGCTTGCTGCACGCATGGCAGATCTCACACCAGATCTCCAGGTACTTCTATCATGAGGGTTGATAACTGAGAGCTTCCACTCTCTGCAATCCCTCTCTGTCAGCTGCTTCCATGTCATTTTGGGCCTGCCAGGCCCACGCTTTCCATCAACATGTATGTCAAACGCTGTCTTGATTGCACCACTGGAGCGTTCCACATGTCCATACCATCAAAGTCTTCTCTCCTTCAGAATGAGGTCCAGATCCTCAATGCCAAGCCGCTCAAGTAGCTCACTGGACCTGGTGGTGACAATGTCTTGCGGCCTGACATTGCAGATTTGTCTGATCATTGCCCTGTCATTTCGCTGCAGACGCTGGAGGTTCGGCTTTGTCAATGGCCAAGTCTCGCTGGCATGGAGCATTGCGCTCCGCACACAAGAGCTGTACACATGGCCACGTGTTTTGAAAGAGAGGTGGCGTGAAGAGAGGACTGGTAGCAGATCCTTTAACTTCTTCCAGGCGGTTTTCACACGTGTTATGGTTGAAAGTTCACAGCCACCTGCTGCTGAGAGCATGTCTCCTAGGTAGCAAAAGGAAGCTACCACCTCAAGCTTGTCAGGTCCGACCTGGACCCTTCTGTGGTCTGCCATCCAAGGGGCGTGCAGTTCCCTGGCACCGTGTACATCTATAGTCAGGGTCCTTTTTCAAGTGCTTGAGCCCACTGCATTTCTTGTGCACCCAGTGCTTGCAGCCATTGCAGAAGATGCTGTTGCTGCCCACTCCAGTGCGACAGACAGCGCATGGAAACTCGCCTGAACTCTGCAGGCGGTCCAGTCCCGTACCGCAGATCATGATCTTTGTCTTTCCTGCATTTGTCCTTTCTTCTCCATTGCTTCTTTTCAAGTCAAGAGCCTCCTGACACATTCCTCAAGCGATTCAGCGATAATAACAAGGTCATCGGCATAGAGGTCCTCCCAGGGGACCCCAGAGCGGAACTCTCGTGATAAGGCTTCAAGCACAATGATGAAGAGCAGTGGGCTGAGTACTGATCCTTGGTGAACACCAACCTTCACTTCAAACTCTTCACTGTACTCCTCACCAACACGGACACTGCTCCGCGCATTTGCATACATCCTTTGCACCAGTCGCACAATCCACTCCTCCACACCAAGTTTTCTCAGCGCCCACCAGATGACCTTCCGAGGTACTCGATTAAACGCCTTCTCCAGGTCTATGAAAGCCATTTAGAGTCTCTTATTGGCAGCTAGATACTTCTCTTGCAGCTGCCTGACAACAAAGATTGCGTCTGTAGTGCCTCTGCCTGGGACTAAGCCAACCTGGGAATTGTGGAAGATTTATAGGAGAAAACATAAGACAAATTTATGACATTCTTTTTGAGACAAAACAACAACAACTACCAGGTTTGATACTTTCTGTTGATTTTCAACAAGCATTTGATTCCGTTTCATGGAAATTTATACACAAAACACTCAAATACTTTAATTTTGGACCATCCTTTCAACGGTGGATCAAATTATTTCAGACTGGTTCTGAGTCATGTATATTACAAAACGGTCATATGTCAGAGTTTTTTGGACTACAAAGAGGCTGTAGACAAGGAGACCCTATCTCCCCATACATTTTTCTCCTATGTGCAGAGGTATTAAGCCAAATGATCAGAAAAGACAATCTTATCAAAGGGATGATAATAGAAAATAAAGAATTCAAATTGAGTCAATATGCTGATGACACTCAAATATTCTTAGATGGATCAGAAATATCGCTAAAAAAAACTTTAGATAAATTAAAATTATTTTATTCAATGTCTGGTTTAAAAATAAATGTTGAAAAAACAAGAGCAATATGGAGTGGATCAATGAATAGATCAAATCGTAAGTTATGCTTGGAATATAATTTAGACTGGAATCAGGAACCTTTTAAAATCCTAGGAGTGACTTTTACTCCAGAGGTTTTTGACATATGGGATCAAAATGCAACTGATGTCCTTAAAAAAGTGGAAAATATTATCAAGTCTTGGTCAAGAAGAAAAATTACATTGCCTGGAAAGATAACTGTTATTAAATCATTAGCCATATCAAAATTTGTTCATTTATTTCTGGCTCTACCCAACCCACCAGGAAATCTAGTACAAAGCTTAAATAAATTATTTTTATAAATTCCTGTGGAATTCTGGGCCTGACAAGATAAAAAGAAAAATTATAATTAAAGATATAACACAAGGGGGTTTAAGAATGATTCAAATAGACAGTTTTGTTACAGCATTAAAAGTTACAAGGCTAAGGCGACTAATTTCACAACCCAGTTGCACATGGAGCAGTCTTTCATACATAAATATGGATAGTCTTTTTACTAAAGGAAATAATTATGCAGGCATAAAGGCAAATGAGCTAATAAACCCATTTTGGAAAGATTTACTAATAAGTTTGAATAACTTTTGCAAAGCAGTCAGAATCGAGACACTTGAAGATATTTTATATTGCCCAATATGGTTTAACTCAAATATGAATGGGGGACAAAATTTATATTTTAAAGAATGGCATGATAAAGGTATTAAAAATGTAATAGACTTACTTAATGGAGATGGAAATTTTTATCAGTTTGATGAACTGAAAGAAAATTATGGTATACATGGGACTTTTTTAGACTATCAGTCAATCTTAAGAAAGTTGCCTACGTACTGGAAAACTAAAATCAACCAAAATAATTTTGTATGTAAGAACAGGAAACAATATGTTGCTCGAAATTGTTATCTTAAATTATTATGTAAAGACAAAAAAGGTAGTAGAACATTATATAATATTATTGTTGGAAACCAGGATTCAAGTCCACCATCTCAAAAGTGGGTTAATATATTAGGAAATATTACACAGGAAGAATGGAATAGTTATAATGATACAATTAAAAATATCAAAGAAGTAAAATTACAAGAGTTTCAATTTAAAGTAAATAACCATATACTAGTTACAAAATCTTTTCTTCACAAAATAAATAAAGTAGACAATGACAGATGCACTTTTTGTGGCCTGGAAACAGAAACAATAATACATGTGCTTTTCAACTGTAATAAGGTGAAAGAATTTTGGTTGGCTATGAAGAATTGGCTAAGAATTCAAGCTAATATTATACTTCATTTAACCATAAAGAATGTTATTTTTTCTAAACAAGAAAATAATGAACTACTTAACTACATACTGCTATTAGGTAAGTACTTTATCTACAAAACAAAGTTTTTGGCAAATAGCATTAGGCTGGAAAATTTTATTATCTACCTGAAAAGAAAATATCAGAATGAGAAATACATCTCAAAAATTCATAATAAACAGAATAAATTTCAAGCCAAATGGTCACTTTTAAGTCACATAATGGAAGATACAACTTGATACGCCATAGCCAGAAAAAACAAAACAAAAAAAAAAAACAACAAAAAAACAACAACATTTTTCCACAAACATCATCTTGAAAAAAAGCAGTTGCAGGGACTATTAAACCATTAAACTTAATATAGATGTAGCCGATACCCAAACTCTTAAACTTAATATTTTTTGTAGCCATAAGCCATACAGCCCTATGTTTATGTTCAGGTAAGCAGACAAGCAATGCAGAGCAGATTAGAATGTTTATGTCTTCATCAAGTTCGGTTAGTATAGTATAATCAACTGCATGTATATATATGAACATGATCCTTTTTCAAGTCACAAAGACAGTTTTGATAACTCATGGTTCCTATATCAAAATAAGCAGAAAGTATAAACAGTTTTTGTGGTTGCGAAGAGGGACTATAGCCAATGAAAAGTTGTTTCATATACAAAAGCAGACATTATTAATTAAAAGAGTCTCCTTGTATATGAATACTGAAATATTAGTGTACTCTGACAGACAAAACAATAGTTCATATAGCTTAAGAAGGATGAGAGATAGAATGAAAGATTATCAATATATCATTATCTATTATGTATATGTATTACATGCATAAATTAATAAAATAAAGATGTGGACAAAAAAAAACAACAAAAAACATTTGCATAAGAAAAAAACAAAAAAACAAAAAAACCTGGGAATTGTCGATTGACACCCAACTGTCTGATGAGGCCATCCACAATCCTCTCCAGGATTTTCATAACCTGCTCTGTCAGCTTGAGACCGCGGTAGTTGCCCCTTTCCAATGCATCCCCTTTTCCCTTGTAGAGGCAGACAATGAAACTCTGCTCCCAGTCAGAGGGTACCTTGCCATCACGAATGATTGCAACTGCGAGGTCACGGATCATGGAGGCGCCCATGTCACCGGCCGCTCTTATCATCTCCACCACTATACCAGATGGGCCCGGTGCTTTGCCTGCCTTCATCTGCGAGATAGCCTTCTTAACCATATCAGTGGTCATTGGGATGGGCGGGCCTTCCACTGGTGATTGATATGACAGGTGGTCTGGGTCCCAGTCAAACTCAACATTGAGAAGCCTTTGGTAGTGCTCCAGCCAGGCTTTCTGCTTTGAGTCTTCGCTCATTGACATCTCTTCTGCATCATTCTTCACAGGTTTGTCACCAACAACATCAGTGTTCTCTCTTCTAAACTGGTTAGCAAGGCAGTAGACTTCTGAAGACTTGGGGTCAATATTCTCGTAGACCTTCTTGTTGGCTTCTTGACGAGCATGGTGCACTGCATGTCTGGCATTTCGTT
This sequence comes from Anodontia alba, assembly GCA_964016985.1. Lineage (NCBI taxonomy): Eukaryota > Metazoa > Mollusca > Bivalvia > Lucinida > Lucinidae > Anodontia > Anodontia alba. The sequence goes on from OZ024826.1 coordinate 226,841, forward strand.
TGGCTGCATCGTATGATGCCCTAGTGCCTTTACCAGCCTTCCAGGCCGTGAAAGCTGTTCGCTTGGCAGTAATGGCCTTTTCCACGTGTTCGTTCCACCACCAGGTTTCATGATGCCAACGGTGTGGCCGAGTTGTGCCACATACCTCCTCAGTTGTCTTGAGCAGTCCAGTCTTGATGTTGTTCCAAATATCCTCAGTGGCCCCATCAGCTACACCTGCAGATGTGCTCACATGCAAGTTGAAGACCTCCTGGAAATGATTGCTTGTCTGAGGGTCTTTAAGCTTCCAAACTTTGAGGCGAGGGGTGAACTTGCGCTTGGATTTTGGAGGCACATCAGTCCTCATGTCACATACAAGAAGCTGATGTTGCAGAGCTACTTCCTCACCAGGGATCACTTTTACATCTGTGACAAGTCTGCGCTTGGTCCTGCGGAAAAGGATGAAGTCTATCTGTGTGGCTATGTTTCCAGACTTGTATGTGATGAGATGGTTGTCACGTTTCTTGAAACATTGTTCCGTACTCTAGGATTCTTTCACCCTCAACATCTGGTTCCAGCCTGCCATACCCCATCCCACCATGCACTTCCCTGTATCCAGTGCCTGCACGGCCAACATGGCCGTTCCAATCTTCACATGGGATCAGAAATTCTGATGCTGGGATCCTGGCAGTCACAGCACGCAGCTGATCAAAGAACAGGTCCTTAACCTCATCACTTAGACCACTCTGTGGGGCATACACAGACAGAAAGGTAACCACATGCTGGCCGATTACGAGTTTCACTAAAATAATTCTGTCGGAGACTCTCTGAACCTCAAAAACTTTCTCTATCCACTCTTCTGCCACAAACACTCCTACACCAGCAGTCCCTTTGTCATTTCCTGACCAGTAGAGCGTATACCTGGTGTCCTTGCCCTTGATTGTGCGGCAGCTGCCACCATGGTATCTGGTCTCCTGAATGCAGCAGACATCCACTTTCCTGCGGGATAGTGTTTCCACTACCTCGCAAACTCTTCCTCTCAGGGTGTTCACATTGCGTGTTCCCACCCTGAGTTTCCTCAGGTGCTTGCTGGATTCGCCACAATGGCCCGACCCTGCCTCCCACACCTGACAGGAGGCCAAGCCGGAGACGTTACCAACAGAATGTCTGTTGGCACCGCCTAACTCTGAACCTATTTTTCTTCTTGCCATGTAAAATTTTTTGGAACAATTGTTTTTTACGGGATCGCCTGTCCTAGCTGACATCCCAACTCAGTTCTTTTACGGCATCTGAGTATGCGCGCTGTTCCCGCACTCAGGCAGTGTGCTTTGCCGTTGTCCTTATAAAGAAAGGATTGTCTGCCAAACCACAATAGCTAGAACACCAAGCCATCAGTCTGTAGATGATTGCTGCCTAGCTCTGCCGCCCAGGTTGTGGCAGCCTCGTTACCCTGAAGGTGGGGAGGCAACTGTGATAGAGGGCAGCCTCACATTCCCACACTCATGTTGAGTGTCACAGCTGGATGCAGTTTTACGTCATACCCAGGATCAAATCTCTGTGAAATAATGTTGCTGACCCGATGGGGGTCAAACCTGTAACCTAATCAGAAGTTGGAAGTGCATCCACTGGAGCCACCTAGTCCGGCCTCTGAATGAACATAGCAAGCACCTCCAGGATTTCAGGGTAGGGCAGTAACAAAATTATTATGAGAACTCCATAAAGTATGCTTTTTCTACCACGAAATGAAGCATAACGTAAGTTTATTTTGTATTAAAGCATTTTGTATTTACAAAAAGGTTATTAGTCATTGGAATATACTTAAAAAGTTATGTACAGGTGTGGGGTGTTTTGTATATCTGTTAACAGTGATGGAAAAAAAGATTTTACAGCAGTTCTATTGAAGAAAAGCATCATAATGCATTGTGAATGAAAAAATAAAACGTGTAAGACTTAGAATTCAACTTTTTGATTTGCTTATATTCTGTTGAAATACATGTAATCAAAAGAGACCACCAACCTTCTATCCAAACCACTGAAATCAGCAATCACATTTCCATGGACTAAGTCATTTAGACTATTCCATTTTACATGTAAAACACAAAAACCAAGTATATGTATTTCTAATCCATAATTTAAATTCACTAATGACCTAGTATTATAGCTATGTTGCCTCAGAGTAGCTCTTTAAATGACTGAACTTTTTGGTTTCAAAGCAATAAAGCAACTACTTTTATGATATCTTAATTGATACCATTTTGTATCCATGGCAACAAATTCTTCTGTGAATCTGTTATAAATTACAAAGGTCTCTAAGCACACTCCGAATGCTACGAAAGACTACGAACCAAAAATTGGTTAAGTTATATCCTATATTCTCATTTGGTCTGAAAAATTTCTAAGTCCAGTAATCTCCATACATATACAAACCAAAATAAGTTTAAGTCTATATTCTACGAACTGTTCCGCACTAAAAACTGTTAAGTCCACTGTTTTACGAAGTAATCCGTTCAGAGTGTGGAGATTGCTTCGTTTGTTTGTAGACAGCTACGAATATATTTCTACTTATGTCCGGAAATTTGTTCGTAAATACGCAGATTTCCGCAAACCTTCGTACCAAACTACATGAATATACGCAATCCCTGGACAAAATTACACAAAATTACGAAAGAATCCACTCATTTACGAAGAGAACTGTTCGTAGTTTGTAAATTTGAGGTACGGGCATCTTGAAAATCTATTTTTCGTTTCTTTTTCTGAGCCTAAAGGCCAATTGACTCAAAACTTAGTAGGAAGCCACCATGGGGGCCATCTTGAAAATCTATTTTTCACTTCTTCTCTTAAAACCAAATGCCAATTGACCAGAAAATTGGTTGGAAGCATCGGTGTGACTTGTAGATCAAAAATGGCCACCATATGAAAATCTTTTTTTCGCTTCTTCTCCTAAATCCAAAAGCCAATAGACTTGAAACTTGGTAGGAAGCATCGGGGTGACTTATGGATCAAAAATGGCAAAAATTGTTTCAATTAGAAATCCAAGATGGCTGGTATGGCGGCCATCTTGAAAGTCTATTTTTCACTTCTTCTCCTGAACCAAAAGGCTTATTGACTTTAAACTAGGTAGGAAGCATCAGGGTGACCTGTAGATCAAAAATAGCTAAAATCGTCCCTATCAGAAATCCAAGATGGCCACCATGACAGCCATCTTGAAAATCTATTTTTCACTTCTTCTCCTGAACTGAAAGGCCATTTGACTTGAAACTTGGTAGGAAGAGTTTGGGTGACTTGTAGATCTAAAGTAGCTTAAATTGTTTGGATCTGAAATCCAAGATAGCTGCCATGGTGGCCATCTTGTAACTCTTTTTTTCGCTTAATTTCCTGAACCAAAGGGCCAGTTGATTTGAAAATTGGTAGGAAGCATCGGGGTGACTTGTAGATATAAGAATAGCTAAAATCGTTCAAATCGGAAATCCAAGATGGCGGCCATCATGAAAATCTATTTTTCCCTTTTTCTTCTGAACTGAAAGGCCAATTGACTCAACACAGCTAAAATCATTCCAATTGGAAATCCAAGATGTTGGCCATCTTAAAAATCTATTTTTCCCTTTTTCTTCTGAACTGAAAGGCCAACTGACTCGAAACTTGGTAAGAAGCATCGGGGTGACTTGTAGATAAAAAATAGCTCAAATCGTTGCGATAGGAAATCCAAAATTGCGGCCATGGCGGCCATCTCGAAAATCTGTTTTGAACTTTTTCTCCTGAACCAAAAGGGCAATTGACTCAAAGTTCATTGGAAGTATTGAGGTGACTTGTAGATCAACAGTAGCTAAAATCATTCTGATTGGAAATCCAAGATGGCTGCCATCTTGTTTATGTTTATAAGCTCACCTGAGCACGAAGTGCTCATGGTGAGCTATTGTGGTCAGTCAATGTCCGTCATCCGTCGTTCATCGTCCGTCGTTTGTCATTTGTTGTGCGGCATCAACAATTGCTTTAAAAGCCTACTCCTCATACACCCCTGGGCCAATTGACTCCATACTTGGTAGAAGCATCAGGGTGACTTGTAGAACAAAAGTAGCTAAAATCGTTCCAATCAGAAATCCAAGATGGCAGCCAAGGCCACCATCTTGAAAAACTTATTTTGCCTCTTCTCCTGAACCTAAAGGCTAATTGACTCCAAACGTGGTAGGACGCATCGGGGTTGACCAGGCCAGTTGACACAAAACTTGCTAGGAAGCATTTGGGGGACTTTTAGATAAAAAATAGCTAAAATCGTGCTGATCGGAAATCCAAGATGACCGCCATGGCTGCCATCTCGAAAATCTTTTTTTCGCTTCTTCTCCTGAACCGAAAGGCCAATTGACACAAAACTTGCTAGGAAGCATCGGGGTGACTTGTAGATAAAAAATAGCTAAAATCATGCCAATCGGAAATCCAAGATGGCCGGCATGGCAGCCATCTTGAAAATCTATTTTTATCTTCTACTCCTAAACCCAAAAGCCAGTTGACTCCAAACTTGGTAGGAAGCATTGGGGTGACATAGATAAAAAATAGCTAAAATCGATCCAATTGTAAATCCAAGATGGCCGCCATGGCGGCCATCTTGAAAGTCTATTTTTTGCTTCTCCTTAACTGAAGGCCAATTGACTCCAAACTTGCTAAGAAGCATCAGGGTGACTTGTTTAAGCAGTCATCAGGAATCTTGCTCAAAATGTTTGTCTTGGTGATTTATAGGTCAGGTTCGAAACTGGGTCACCTGGCCAAATCAGTGGAAAACCTTATCACTCTAGCGGTCACATTTTTCAAGCAGTCATCATGAATCTTGCTCAGAATGTTTGTCTTGATGATTTTTAGGTCAAGTTTGAAACTGGGTCACTTGGGGTCAAAAACTAGGTCACCTGGCCAAATCAGCTAAAACCTTGTTAACACTCTAGCAGTCACATTTTTGAAGCAGTCTTCATGAATCTTGCTTAAAACCTTTTGTCTTGATGAGTTCTAGGTCAAGTTTGAAACTGGGTCACTTGGGGTCAAAAACTAGGTCATCGGGCCAAATCGGCAGAAAACTTTGTTAACACTCTAGCGGTCACATTTTTTTCAGCAGTCATCATGAATCTTGCTCAGAATGTTTGTCTTGATGATTTCTAGGTCAAGTTTGAAACTGGGTCACCTGGAGTCAAAAACTAGGTCACCTGGCCAAATCAGCGGAAAACCTTGTTAACACTCTAGTGGTCACATTATTCAAGCAATCATCATGAATCTTGCTCAACATGTTTGTCTTGATGATTTCTAGATCAAGTTTGAAACTGGGTCACTTGGGGTCAAAAACTAGGTGCCCCGGCCAAATCAGCAGAAAACCTCGTTAACACTCTAGTGGTCACATTTTTGAAGCAATCATCATGAATCTTGCTCAAAATGTTTGCCTTGATGAGTTCTAGGTCAAGTTTGAAACTGGGTCACTTGGAGTCAAATCAGCGGAAAACTTTGTTATACTCTAGTGGTCACATTGTTTGAAGCAATCATCATGAATCTTGCTTAAAATGTTTGTCTTGATGATTTCTAGGTCAAGTTCAAACTGGGTCACATGGGGTCAAAAACTAGGTCACCAGGCCAAATCAGCAGAAAACTGTTTACACTCCAGAGGTCACGTTTTTTTTTTAAAATAATCATCATAAACATTGCTCAAAATGTTCATCTTGATGATTTCTAGGTCTAGTTTAAAACTGGGTCACTTGATATCAGAAACTAGGTCACCTGGCCTAATCAAAGGAAAACATTGTTGATGCTCTAGAGGTCACATTTTTGAAGTGATCATCATGAATCTTGCTCAAAATGTTTGTCTTGATGATTTCAAGGTGATATATATTTTTCTATCCAGTGACTTAAAGTTTTTCCGTTTAGGTCAGTTTCTCAGTAATTATTGGTTCTACAGAGCGATTTTAGTACTTGTGAAGCGTTTGTGTTTAGGTCAGTTTCTCAGTAACTGTTGCTCATACAGCCAGTGATACTTAGTACATGCATACATCTTAGCATGGCCTCTTGAGTGCAGTCATCCATATTTGACCTTGACCTTTACTTCACAGTCCATTAGACATGCTACATTGTCTTACTTGTTAATATAATCATTTTGAATTTTGATCATACTGTTTGCCTTGATCAGTTCTAGATCAGGTTCTCAAAGTGCTATGTTGCTCAGGTGAGCGTTACAGGGCCATCATGGCCCTCTTGTTATATTTCTCTGGCACTGAGCTGTTTACATGTATAAAATCAAGATTCTTCAGAAACCACTTTGCCATTTGCCACCAAATTTCACATTGATCCTACTGTTGAAATGTGATTGAGAGTTTGTTCAAATGATCATGCTCCATTGACTGTCATGTCATGTATATTCTTCTTCAAAGTTAAGAACTGCTTAATTGATGATCTTTTCATTAGTTGAGATGACAAGATTGGAAAAATGTTGCATAACATCTGCATATCTGCAGTGGCTATGTCACTCAGGTGAGCGATCCGTGGCCCGTGGGCCTCGTATTTATTTTTCTATTTTTCTCCAGAAAGAACAGGATGACGGGCCTGTAATTTTAAGAAAATATAGGTATTTTGTAGCGGGACGGTGCTTTACTTTTGCATTTTGCATTTTACTGGTAAAAAAAAAAGAAAAACAGAGTCGGGTGTTTGAAACAGGGTCAGTTGGGTTAGCAGAAACACAGCTAATATTTCTTTACGCCTAAGTAAGTCTAAATTTATGAACTTCCCACTGTTCAGTTCTGGAGAATTCTGCGCAGGAATCCGGATACTACTAGGTTATATAAATTTTAATGCACCGATTGAAATCATCATTGAGACCTTGCAATGAAGACCCTAACAAACCTTACATTGACTGCATCTTTACACTGATTTTGCAGTGATCAGACATATGTGAAGGTAGAGGAGAGTGCACTGTCTGTTCAGATGTAAAAGAGAAAGTGCTGCAGCCACAATAAATTAAAACTAATTAATTAATGCATTACTATGTACAAGATGGTGTTACGGCTGAGCACTCCTACCTTCTATTATCTGCCTTGGCAGATAATGCATACATAGCTTCTAAGTATAAATTCAGTCTCTGACAACTGCGTCAGGGAGTTGACTCTTTGGCTCATTGGTTAGAGCACTGGATTTTTATACACCCGTTTGAAAAACGGGACGTATTATGTTACGGGGTATGGCGTTGGTCCTTCCGTTCATCCGTCCGTAAACTTTTTCGTTTCCAGCTAACTCCTCCTACAGTTTACATCCGATCAAGCTGAAACTTGGTATATAGTTAGACCATGATGTGGCGCAGCGCATATTGTTTCGGGGTTATAGTCCACCAAATGTTTGCAGAGTTATGCCCCTTAGAAAATTTCTGTAAACTTTTCATTTTCGGTTAACTCCTCCTACATTTTACATCCGACCAAGCTGAAACTTCATGTATAGCGGATGCGCATACTGATCTGAGTCTTCATTTGGCACACTTGCCATTATATTGGTTTTGTCATGTTGCGTTAGAGAGAGAGAGAGAGAGAGAGAGAGTAATTCCTTTTACACTTGTATACTTCGGTGTTGTCTACAATCCCATCCTCATCCCCGTCCCGTAACCCACAGGAACATCGTCATACATGTTAAACAAGCAGCTAAAAAGGTAAATAAAAGGTGAACGGACACTGTCACATTGACACGTTTTCTATAAGATGTATTTACACAGAACCGGCATTTTAACTTCATAATACATTAACCTATAGATAATGTGCTATTCTATTCTGTTCTCACACCTTCCACAGAAAAAACGACCTTTCAGTCGTTAATTAAAGTCTTAAACCAGAAGGTCCCTTAGGCAGTTACCTGTGTGACGTAACTCTTCCCGCTCAATTGACCACGTGTCAGTTTCTTTTCTGTGGACAAAGAAATTCAACAAGGATTATTTACCTGTGATAGAAATTTGGATTATTTCTTTCCTCACGGATAAATTTATGTATCCTTGTGTTTCTTTTGTTTATTTATCACTCCTTTCACTTTCTGTGTTATTATTTAAAATTTTCAATTTTCGATTTCATGTATTTTTGACTGGTCTTTTTCCACTTGCGTTTTGGCGACTCTCGCTATTCGGCACAACGCTCGTGCGCGATCGGTTCGATAGTCGTGTTTATATATGCAGAATATTTTTGTTCTTTTCGTTCCAGGTTATTCAGCAATTACGATATGTTTTTTTCCTGGACTTTTGTTTGCAGAGATCTTCAGTTGGCTAAAGATTCTCATGGTGGAGAAGCTGATTGTAAAGAACTTGTCAACCCTTGATGGGTTATAAGACAATTCTTTACTGATGGGAGCCCCACCCCATATGGCTATACTGCCGGGGTAAGACCCATCAAGGTGGCATCTTTGGGTACTTAGTATCCTATAAAGTCTAAGTCCACCAGTCACCAGTCACCAGTCACCAGTCATCCAGTCACCAGTCACCAGTCAACCAGGCACCAGTCAATCAGCTTCACCAGTCACCAGTCAATCAGGTGCCAGTCAACCAGGCACCAGTCACCAGTCATCCAGGTGCCAGTCAACCAGTCACCAGTCACCAGTCACCCAGTCACCAGTCACCAGTCACCCAGTCACCAGTCACCCAGTCACCCAGTCACCAGTCACCCAGTCACCAGTCACCAGTCAACTAGTCTCCAGTCAATAATTTAATTATTTTCTGGAAAGACTTAGTTTCTGACATATTTCACCGGACAAAATAGTCACGTATACTAACTTCCGGTCATTATGTCTAATTATTAAAAAAAAAAAAAAAAAAAAAAATTTTCACTGGGCAAAGTATCAGTAATATTTCTGATACTTATACCCGGTCATATTATTATATTATTTCTGATTTTTCACCAGGCAAACTTTTACAGAAAGTGTCTGGTCAATTTTTGCCTAATAATTAATTATCTTCGGGAAAAAGTTTCGAATACTTGTGCCCGCTCAGTTTTCATATATAATCTCCCTTTTTCATCGGACTAGAGTTACGAATACTACTATCCGATCAATTTGTCAAATTACTTGTAACTTTACCGGGCAACAGTTACGAATATTAGTGTCCGGTCATTGTGTCGGGTAACTAGTGTCAAAATAATGATTACTAATTCCCGAACAATCTATTATCGTTCATAGAGCTCCATTCACGTTTAAGTCAATGGATATAGGTTATTAAGTGAAATACATAATAACTTTTTATACAAAAAAATTCTGTACAGTCTTTCCCAAATCAGACTAGAATTTTTAATATTCCATTGACTTATTATAGGTGTGTAATTCCATTAATATTTTAAATTAACTTATGTTTTATCTCTTTTATCCGCTAGAAAGAGTTAAACTTCCGACTATAACAAAATTCTTACCGGGCAGCAGTTCGTAGACTAGTGCCAGGTCATTCAAATGATGTTTTATCTCTTTAATTCGCTAGAAAGCGTTTAAATTCCGGCTCTAACGAAAATTTCATCGGGAGGCACTTCGTAGAGTAGTGCCAGGTCATTCTAACGAAATTCCACCGGGCAGTAGTTTCGTAGACTTTGTGTCGGATTACTAGTGTGTTCCAGGCTCAACATATATTCATATATAACCACTATAGACATGTATAGTCTTGGATTATAGGTTATTGAATGACAGCGATGGGTTCTAATACCTAGTAGCCATTTATATTGTTGAATTCTGTCCAGTTACTTTTGAACTTGACTTAAATTCTATATATATATTTATTATTGAAAATGAATTAAGAATTATCGGTTACGATCAAATTCGCAATTCATTCACTAAGTGTAGAAGATACTTCCAGCTATAATTATATCTCGTTTGTTCGCTACAAAGAGATTAACTTCTTACATATTCACCTTATTCGGCTCTAAGGCAAAGGTGAACTATAAAACTATCGTTATTTATAAGAAGAAAAATATACACGAAATATAAAAAATTTTTCTTCTTTCCTCCCCTGTTTTTTCTTCTACATGCTCCGATATGTAATCAGCATGTAATCTAAGGAGTAAATTGACAAGAAAGTAGCAATCGATCTTTTCTACTTTCTATTAATTTTTCATTCTTAAGGTATCGGAAATTTACACCAACCAGATAAATAAATTAACAGTTTATTTATTTATTCGCTACCTCTCTAGATTACTACGATTTAAAATTCTAGTTGAGGTACATATTTTCCTTTTGCCTTTTCTACATGGAAAATAGTTGATCCGATAAGCTATTATTCTATTTTATACTATCTTTTGATTGATTATATTAGAGTCTAGGTCAGTCGTGCTCTGTCTAAACTCTGCTATAAAATAATAAATAAGAAAAAAATCTTATATTTAGGCATAGATATAATTCGATACGTTCTTTACTTTGCCTGTTTTATTTTTTCTTCTGGATCATTTAAGACTACGATAGCAATATACCAGATATTTTTGCCTCAGTAAGAATCTATTACGCTGAAGATTCTTCATATTGGAATAATAATTTTATTATGATTATAATTCTAGACCCAATTAATCCTCGTATATTATAGGTCTACTTTATCTTATTGAGGAATAGTTTTGCTTCGACTAGCTCTATACCTCTAATATTCTATTTATAACTAGAGTCCATGTCAATCAAAATTTTCTTGCACTTTGGTATTGACAATGGATACATATTTAGTAAAGGCATTAATTATTCAGTACGTGACAGATTATTATTGCCTAAATTAGATTTTATATACAATACTTTCCTTTTGATATTTTGTTTTATTGACTTTGTAACTATTCAGAAACTGCCAAAGTCAATCATTTCCTTCCTCTAAACTTACCGAAGCTCTAGATTATGTTGATATATATTTTTGATATATGCTTAGAGGTTAATTAACGAGAGTTTACCTCATAATAGCAGATATTATAATTATATTAATCAATCTATAGTCTAGGCTTAGACAAAAGGGAAAACATCCTTAATTATTAGTATACGAGCCGGTAAAGAATTAAGACACTCTTAATTATCTCTTTACCCCTCCTTTATGTTTACATTCGTTAAAGGGATCATAGTAATTCTCGCTAAGAGTTCAAGTTCAGTTTGCGAATAATGCAAAGATTAATATCTTGATTTCCAGTCCGCATCAAAAATGGTCTATATATATAGATAAATATCTTTCCGAAACTGGATATTTATTTATTTTTCCACACAATAAGTCATTTCAAGATGTCGATGATTTTGAAATGCACTGCTTCAATTTATAATATAAAATATGTTTATATTAACTTCACAACTTAGTAAGTGCTGCACCTACGTTCCTGGTCAGATCTTACTTTTGTGATACGTTTTTGAACATACTGAAAGTTTTCTCCGATTATACATTCGGTAAATAAACTTTCGAGTAGTATTTATGCCTTTAAACATTCAGATTATTTGATAATTGTTGGAGATAATATATTATTCCGATATTTATATATCTATCTTCATTATTTATCTTTCTCATCTTACTTTTAAATTAGATTGACCTTCTCGCTACGTTCCAGGTTTAAATCTAGCTAACATTGTGGAACAGTCACTTTTTTATTTCCTAAACAATATTTTAACATTTTTCTCAGTATTCAGAGCATAACGACTTCATGAATACTTGAAAATAATTCAGTTCTACGCTTGTTAAACTAAGCCTAAAACAAGCCCTAGTTTTTTAGAATGGATATTATCCTTCGATTCAGTTCATGGAGATACATCCTTTTAGATCCCATTATCTCTATTTCAATCATTCAAAATTCTAATGACTAAGTACTCCTTTTCTACGTACGAATACAGAATATCGAGTCACTGTTGCTGCATATTGGTTAAAGATTAAACAAATTTTATCTTAAACCTATATGACGTTAAATTAATTATTATCTCTTTCATATACATGTTTTTACCCTTCCGTCAGGGATCGCGGTAATAATATTATTACTCTCTATGGTTTACACATAGATCTCGAGAGTATATATATGTATTTTCTTCCTGAACTCATTTGCGAGTACGTAATTTGATATTTCAGGAATTACCAATTATGCAGACATAGATTTTATTCTATTAATATTCAATTCTAAAAAAAATTTGATTGAATGTTTATCTATAAAATTTCCGGGCAGTAATTTTATAGAGAGTTATATGTTTAATAATTCCTTGCTTAAATAATAGTTACGCTTAACCTATGATTTATAGCGGGAATTTTGTTCAGTAGTATAATTTTTATTTAGTATTAATATATTTCTTACTATTCTTAAATATGCGTATAGAATAGTAATACTATCTCTTAACTTTTAAATTAAGTGTTTTTTGAGATTAATAATCAGTATTATTGTATAATCTTTCTTCAGAGATTATCACACTATTACTTTTTCTCTGAGTCCTTCTCTTTTTATGAACATTTTGATTTGTATCAAAGTGGATTTTTAACATTTCTTGATTTCCATGATTATTTACTCAGGAGTACTTTTCATGGCAATCTTCTGGTATAGAAAGATTCTATCCAGCTTATTTATTATTGTTTAATCTTATCAATACGGTAAGATTTAGCCAAACTATGACCGTCATACAGTTTGCTGCGATCAACCTTATTCTTATCTCTCTTATTCTCTGTCAAACTCTTTAGTTATGATGTTGACAGTTTATTCTTTATTTTTTGTCAGGACATCAAACGCTTTTATATGTCTATGACAAAACTAATTATCAATGGTTTAGGTTGTTTTTTCTTCCCAGCAGTTATATGCAAACTGTATTATTTTATTGCTTGACTAAAAATTCGTTATACAATTAGTCTAGCAATAGTTTTAACCATTATGTTTGTCTATACTTTTTTTTCTTCTGATGGATAACTTAGTTATAGTTAAGTTAACTCCATCTACTTTTATTATCTCCCCTTCTTTAATTTGATCAAGGGAAATAATTACACATTATGGTTATTTTAAGTCTGTGTCTGTTCATCGGAAACTGTCCTGTCGCTCCAATTAACAGAATTTAATTAGTTTATAATTCTAATAGCTTAGACTATTACAATTACATAGCTTCACATATCTAGAATTTTATCCAAAATATCTACATATGTCAGTTATCTATAGGAAACTCCACCGAGTAGACTTTTCCTCATTTATTCAAGATCCTACATAGACTACTTACAGTGTATGGTCTTGGCTTTTTGTTTTACAAATTTTGTTTTCAAAATTTTCTATATTCCTAGCTTACTTTGCACTGGAATATTTATGTTATGTCTCAATGACTCCTTTTCTTTTTGAAGCCAATTGTTGTTACCCAAAAAGAAAAAAAGAGGGGGGGGGGGGGGGGGGGGGGGGCCAATGTTAGGTCTCTGAGACTTAAGAACTGGCTTCCTCTAGAGTCTACTAATATATATAAGGTTGTTAGATCATAACACCTTAAAGCTATTTTGTGAATCTAGACCATTCTTTCTATTAAATATAGAATTAGAATGTATCTGATTCCTTTGAGTTTCCTGAGTCTTAACCAGAAGTGGTGAGATATTATTGGTGTTAGAATTAGGAGAGCACCTCCCTCCTATTCTGCAAATTCTAGCACATTATCTATAGGTTAATGTATTATGAAGTTAAAATGAAGTTTTTTAAAAGTAAAACATATTTTAACGAGTAATACTTAACCTATAGATAATCAATTATCTCCCTCCGCCCACCCTCGCTTATCTCTCCTAATTGTGTCTATTGTTTTACACATAAAAGAAACTGACACCTGGTCAATTGAGCGGGAAGAGTTACGTCACACAGGTAACTGCCTAAGGGACCTTCTGGTTTAAGACTTTAATTAACGACTGAAAGGTCGTTTTTTCTGTGGAAGGTGTGAGAACAGAATAGAATAGCACATTATCTATAGGTTAAGTATTACTCGTTAAAATATGTTTTACTTTTAAAAAACTTCATTTTAACTTCGTAATACATTAACCTATAGATAATGTGCTATTTTCTGTTTTCACACCTTCCACAGAAAAACCTTTCAGTCGTCAATTAAAGTCTTAAACCAGAAGGTCCCTTAGGTAGTTGCCTGTGTGACGTAACTCTTCCCGCTCAATTGATCACGTGTCAGTTTCTTTTCTGTGGACAAAGAAATTCAACAAGGATTATTTACCTGTGAAAGAAATTTGGATTATTTCTTTTCCTCATGGATAAATTTCTGTATCCTTGTGTTTCTTTTGTTTATTTATCACTCCTTTCACTTTCTATGTTATTATTTAAAATTTTCAATTTTTGATTTCACGTATTTTTTGACTGGCCTTTTCTTGACATGCGTTTTCGAGACTCTCGCTATTTGGCACAACGCTCGTGCGCGGTCTGTTCGGAAGTCGTATTTATATATGCAGAATATTTTTTGTTCTTTTCGTTCCAGGTTATTCAGCGTTTACGATATGATTGTCCTGGACTTTTATTTGCAGAGATCTTCAGTTGGCTAAAGATTCTCATGGTGGAGAAGCTGATTGTAAAGAACTTGTCAACCCTTGATGGGTTATACGACAATTCTTTACTGATGGGAGTCCCACCCAATATGGCTATACTGCCGGGGTAGGACCCATCAAGGTGGCATCTTTGGGTACTTAGTATCCGATAAAGTCTAAATCCACCAGTCACCGGTCAACCAGTCACCAGTCAACCAGTCACCAGTCAATCAGCTTCACCAGTCACCAGTCAACCAGGCACCAGTCAACCAGGCACCAGTCAACCAGTCACCAGTCACCGGTCAACCAGGCACCAGTCAACTAGTCTCCAGTCAATAATTTAATTATTTTCTGGAAAGAGTTTTTTGACATATTTCACCGAACAAAATAGTCACGTATACTAACTTCCGGTCATTATGTCTAATTATTTAAAAAAATTTCACCGGGCAAAGTATCAGTAATATTTCTGATACTTATACTCGGTCATTTTATCATATTATTTCAGATTTTTTCCGCTTAGAGGACTAAGCCGGCCCAGTAAACGTGTGGTTAGGTAAACTTTAGGTAAACTGACTGCGCTCGACATGACCCCATTGGGTTGACTGGGCCGTAAAACCTCAACACAAACAAACAAACCAGGCAAACTTTTACAGAATAGTGTCTGGTCAATTTTGCCTAATAATTATCACCGGGAAAAAGTTTCGAATACTTGTGCTCGGTCAATTTCATATATAATCTCTCTTTTTCATCGGACTAGAGTTACGAATACTACTATCCGATCAATTTGTCAAATTATTTGTAACTTTACCGGGCAACAGTTACGAATACTAGTGTCCGGTCATTATGTTGGGTAACTAGTGTCAAAATAGTGATCACTAATTCCCAAACAATCTATTATTATTCATAAAGCTTCTTACACAATTAAGTCAATGGATATAGGTTATTAAATGAAATACATAGTAACCTTTTATACATAAAATTCTGTCAGTCTTTCCCGAATCAGACTAGAATCTTTAATATTCCATTGACTTATTATAGGAGTGTAATTCCATTAATATTTTAAATTAACTTATGTTTTATCTCTTTCATTCGCTAGAAAGAGTTAAACTTCCGCCTCTTAACAAAATTTTTACCGGGCAGCAGTTCGTAGACTAGTGCCAGGTCATTCAAATTATGTTTTATCTCTTTCATTCGCTAGAAAGAGATTAACTTCCGACTGTAACGAAATTTTCACTGGGCAGCAGTTTGTAGACTAGTGCCAGGTCATTCTAACGAAATTCCATCGGGCAGTAGTTTCATAGACTAGTTCCAGGTCATTGTGTCGGATTACTAGTGACCGAGTAGTAGTCACTAGTACTCGCTCATTATATTTTTATCCATTAAGCACTATAGACATGTCTAGTCTTGGGTTATAGGTTATAGAATGACAGCGATGTGTTCTAATACCTAGTAGCACCTTATATTGTTGAATTCTGTCCAGTCATTTTTGAACTAGACTTAAAATTCTATATATATATTTATTCTTGAAAATGAATTAAGAATTATCGGTTACGATCAAATTCGCAATTCATTCACTAAGTGTAGAAGATACTTTCACCTATAATTATATCTCTTTTTATTCGCTACAAAGAGATTAACTTCTTAGATATTCACCTTATTCGGCTCTAAGGCAAAGGTGAACTCTATAAAACTATCGTTATTTCTAAGAAGAAAAATATACACGAAATCTAAAATTTTCTTCTTTCCTCCCCTTTTTTTCTACATGCTCCCGATATGTAATCAGCATGTAATCTAAGGAGTAAATTGACAAGAAAGTAGCAATCGATCCTTTCTACTTTCTATTAATATTTCATTCATAATGAAACCTCTCTAGTTTACTACGATTAAAAAATTCTAGTCGAGGTACATATTTCCTTTTGCCTTTGTACATGGAAAATAGTTGATTCGTTAAGCTATTATTCTATTTTATACTATCTTTGATTGATTATAAAGAGTATAGGTCAGTCGTGCTCTGTCTAAACTCTACTATAAAATAAAAAATAAGAAGAAAATCTTATATTTAGGCATATATATAATTCGATACGTTCTTTACTTTGCCTTTTTATTTTTCTTCTGGATCTTTTAAGACTATGATAACAATATACCAGAAAATTTTGTCTCAGAATCTCTTACGCTGAAGATTCTTCATCTGGAAATAATAATTTTATAATGATTACAACTAGAAATTATTTAGGAAGGTTTAAAACTTTATTTAACCAGTGGGTTGGGGCTTGACGATATGTCTTTGGCTTGGCCCGCCGTGGTTCAACTATTGGTTTTCATTTACTCTGGCATACAGTAGAATTAGCCATGAGTACTCGTCTTTGTTTATGATAGTGATTAATTTGATTTTTGTGTTTTCGCTTTGATGCATTGACTGAGTTGGGAGCCTTTATGTGAACCAAATTTTTATGTATTTCTGTATTAAGAGTAGCATCGGGACCCAGGGTGAAGTTAGCTAGCTGTAAAAGTGCTTTAAACCCCCCGGTGGTTTGCTCTACCGACCGTTCTAAGGCGGTGGTCCCGGTGTTAGTCTTACTCTTTGTTGCTTTGTGGTTTATTCTACGAGGTGATTTGTTGTATGTCTTTCAGTGTGTCATTTTGTTCTTGTGTTTTTCAGTCCTTTTAGTATTGCGATTACCTCGCTTGGGGAAGAGAGAGCTAATCTTAGTGCTTTTCGTACGTTTATTCGGTTTGTGCTTGTTTAGATTTGTTGGTTTCTTCTTCCTCTTGGGGTCTGGGAAGGGCTGCGGTTTGTGATTGTGGCACTCCCTGGACTTTTCTCTTACCTTGTTTTTATAATCCCTAGACCCAATTAATCCACGTATATTATAGGTCTACCTTATCCTTATTGAGGAATAGCCTTGCTTCGACTAGCTCTATACCTCTAATATTTTACTTATAACTAGAGTCCATGTCAATTAAAATTTTCTTGCTCCCTTGATATTGACAATGGATACATATTTAGTAAAGGCATTAATTATTCAGTATGTGACCGATTATTATTGCCTAAATTAAATATTATATACAATACTTTTCCTTTTAAATGTTTTATTGACTTTGTAACTATTCAGAAACTGCCAAAGTCAATCATCTCCTTCCTCTAAATTTACCGAAGCCTTAGATTATGTTTATATATATTTTTAATATATGCTTAGAGGTTAATTAACGATATTTTACCTCATAATAGCAGATATTATCATTTTCATTTTAATCATCCCTTTGTTCTACTATGTGTGTTCTAGGTTTAGAAAAGAGGGAAAACATCCTTAATTACGAGTCTGTAAAGAATTAAGATACACTTCTTTATGTCTTTACCCCTCTTTTTTTATGTTTACATTCGTTATAGGGATCATATTACTTCCCGCTAAGAGTTCAAGTTCAGTTTGCGAGTAATGCAAAGATTAGTATCTTGATTTTCAGTTCACATCAAAAATGGTCTACATATATAGATAAATATCCTTTCCGAAACTGGATATTTATTCTTTCCACAAAATAAGTCATTTCAACACGTTTCAATGATTTTGAAATGCACTGCCTCAATTCATAATATAGAATTTGTTTATATAAACTTCACAACGTAGTAAGTGCTGCACCTACATTCCTGGTCAAATCTTACTTTTTGTGAAACGTTTTTGAACATACTGAAAGTTTTTTCCGATTATACATTCGGTAAATAAACTTTCGAGTAGCATTTACGCTTTTAAACATTCAGATTATTTGATAATAGTTGGAGATAATATATTATACTGATAGTTATATATCTATCTTCATAATTTATCATTCTCAACTTATTTTTAAGTTAGATTGACCTTCTCGCTACGTTCCAGGTCTAAATCTAGCTAACATTATAGACTAGTCACTTTTTTGTTACAGATAAAATATTTCCAAAACAGTATTTTAACAGTTTGCTTAGTATTCAGAGCGTAACGCCTTCATGAATACTTGAAAATAATTCAATTCTACGCTTGTTAAGCTAAGCCTAAAACAAGCTCTAGTTTTTCGAATGGATATTATCCTCTGATTCAGTTCATGAAGATACATCCATTTAGATCCCATTATCTCTATTTCAATCATACAAAATTCTAATGACTAAGTACTCATTTTCTACGTACGAATACAGAATAACGAGTCACCTTTGCTGCATATTGGTTAAAGATTAAACGAATTTTATCTTAAACCTATATGACGTTAAATTAATAATTACCTATATTATTTCATATTTATACATGCTTTTTCTTCCTGATTTTCATTTGCTATATATATATATATATATATATATATATATATATATATATATATTCTTCCTGATTTTCATTTGCGAGTACGTAATTTGATATGTCAGGAATTACCAAATATGTAGAAATAGATTTTATTCTATCAATATTCAATATTAAAAATTTAATTGAATATTTATCTATAAAATTCCAAACAGTAATTTTATAACGAGTTATATGTTTAATAATTCCTTGCTTAATAAATAGTTACGCTTAACCTTTTATTTATAGCAGGAATTTTAATTTAGTATTCATATATTTCTTACTATTCTTAAATATGCGTATAGAATAGTAATACTATCTCTTAATTTATAAATTAAGTGTTTTAGAGATTATTAATCAGTACTATTGTATAATATTTCTTCATAGATTATTACACTATTACATTTTTCTCTGAGTCCTTCTCTTTTTCTGAACATTTGATTCGTCATTACAAAATGGACTCTTATCATTTCTTGATTTCCATGATTATTTACTCAGGAATACTTTTCATGGCAATCTTTTGGCATAGAAAGGTTCTGTCCAGTTTATTTATTTTTGCTTAATCTTAGCAATACGGTAAGATTTAGGAAAAATATGACCGTCTTACAGTTAGCTGCAATCAGTCTTATTCTTATCTCTTATTGTCTGTCAAACTCGTAAGTTATGATGTTGACGGTCTCTTCTTTATTATTTTGTCAGGACATCAAACGCTTTTATATGTCCATGACAAAACTTATTATCAATGATTTAGGTTGCTTTTCTTCCCAGCAGTCTTACGCAACCTCTGTATTATCTTATTGCTTGACTAAAAATTCGTAATACAATTAGTGTAGCAATTATTTTAACCATTATTTTTGTGTATACCTTTTCTTTTGATGGATAACTGAGTTATAGTTAAGTTAACTCCATCTACCTTTATTTTCTCCTCTTCTTTAATTTGATCAAAGGGGAATAATTATACAACATTATGGTTATTTTAAGTCTATGTCTGTTCATCGGAAATGGTCCTATCGCTCCAATTAACAGAATGTATTTAGTTTATAATTCTAATAGCTTAGACTATTACAATTAGATAGCTTCACATATCTAGAATTTTATCCAAAATACCTACATATGTCAGTTATCTATAGGAAACTCCACCGAGTAGACATTTCCTTATTTAATTCAAGACCCTAGATAGACTACTTATGGTCATGGCCTTTGTTTTACAAATTTTATTTCGAAAATATTATCTCTATATTCCTAGCTTACTTTGCAATGGAATATTTAGGTTATGTCTCAATGACTCCTTTTTCTTTTTGGAGCCAATTGTTGTTTCCCAAAAAGAAAAAAAGATGCGGGGTGCGGGGGGGGGGGGGGGGGGGTGCGGGGGGGGGGGGGGGCAATGTTAGGTCTCTGAGACTCGGTGGCTCAGTTGGATGCGCCGTCCGACTGGAGACCAGGAGGTCGCGGGTTCAACCCCCGCCGAGGTCGGCAACATTCTTTCGTGGAGATTGATCATGAAATATTTTCTACAGTCATTCTCTCCCTTCCGCTGATTCAAGAAGGACAGTTGTCAGTTTCTGGCGAAAGAATGTGCACAGTACTGGTTAACCGCTTAGAGGACTAAGCCTGCCCAGTAAACGTGTGGTTAGGTAAACTGACCGCGCTCGACATGACCCCATTGGGTTGACTGGGCCATAAAACCTCAACACAAACAAAGGTCTCTGAGACTTAAGAACTGGCTTCCTCTAGAGTCTATTATTATATATAAGGTTGTTAGATCATAACACCTTAAAGATATGCTATATTGTGAATCTAGATCATTCTTTCTATTGAATATAGAATTAGAATGTATCTGATTCCTTAGAGTTTCCTGAGTCTTTAACCAGAAGTGTGAGATATTATTTATTGGTGTTAGAATTAGGAGAGCACCTCCCTCCTATTCTGCAAATTCTAGCACATTATCTATAGGTTAATGTATTACGAAGTTAAAATGAAGTTTTTTAAAAGTAAAACGTATTTTAACAAGTAATACTTAACCTATAGATAATCAATTATCTCCCTCCCTCCACCCTCGCTTATCTCTCCTAATTGTGTCTATTGTTTTACACATAAAAGAAACTGACACGTGATCAATTGAGCGGGAAGAGTTACGTCACACAGGTAACTACCTAAGGGACCTTCTGGTTTAAGACTTTAATTGATGACTGAAAGGTCGTTTTTCTGTGGAAGGTGTGAAAACAGAAGAGAATAGCACATTATCTATAGGTTTACTTGTTAAAATACGTTTTACTTTTAAAAAACTTCATATTCTTTAAGGTGCGTGCCTGAACTGCTTAATTTTCACTGGTGGCATGTTGGAATTTCAACAGCTTTTCCAAACTTCTAAGAATTTCTAAAATATTGCTTTTGAAGAGTGCATAATTATGGTGATGAGAATTTTTTTTTTTTTTTTTTTTTTTTAGGATATGGGAAAAAAAAAATCAAAAAAAATCTCATCACCACTCTTCAAAAGTGATGTTTTAGAAATTCTTAGAAGTGAATTCTTCTTAGGCCACATATTAAAACATGGCTGTTTATATGAATTCAATTTAAAAAAAAAATGTTTTCATGCAGTTCTTCCATTATTGTAAATTATTTTTCACTAATGAACATCTTTTTGTAACCTGTGTTAGTAGCCAGGATTGAATTTGGATATGCAGTTAATGTTTTCAGGTTTTCTGGTTCACAACTACGTCTCAGTACCATTTCATAACAGAGAGAGCGAACAACAATGTCACCTGTCAATACAAGTTTCAGATAAAGGATTAAAAAAAATCAGAAAAAAACTTCAGATTCCCACCTTTAAATTAAGTTGAGTCATATCATCCGTTTATTCCTGACTAATCCTGAGTATGCCAAAAGTACCTATGTTAACCCTTAAAACACCAAGAAAATCTGCATCTGAAAATATCCTCTGTTTATGTCAGCTGCTGAATATTCTTGCAAACTTTTCAAAGTCCAGAGAAACGCCAAAAAAGATCATGTAACTATTCATCCAGACAAGTCAAACGTAGTACTGTTGAACAATCATAAATCAGTGTCTAAAAAGTCATTCTCGCTGGAGTTGAATGGAAAAGATGTTGACACCCAATACAATGCACCACAGCATTTTACGTTCAGAGACAAATGAAAATACCATTAACATTAAAGAAAGACTTAAATTAGCCAGAAGAACTTTATACGCTCTTAGTGGTGGTTGGGTGGTGCGAAGGTGTCGTGTATCTCTCGTCACCAGGGCGTCCAACTGATATTGGCTTACAGTTGAGCAAGGCCTGCTATCCTTGTAGCAGGTAAGATTAGAGGAGGAATGTTTTTATTTCTTCTATTTCTTCCCTTTCACTCCTCTTCGTCTTTCTTCCCTGTCCCTCTCTTTCATCTCTTCTACTATCTCTTCTATCTCTTTTCTCCCTTTCTCTGGGAGACGACACAAAATGACCCACAAGGGTTGACGTGTCGTTAAACCCCAACTCAATCAATCAATAAATACTGGTGTTCACGGATCCAACGGTTTAAACCCGACAGTCTCATTATGCCCACAACTTCGAAGAAGTTGGAGAGGCATATTGCTTCTGGGACGTTTGTGCGTGCGTGCGTCCGTCCGTGCGTCCATCCGTTACGCTTTTTGATGCATAGCATTACTTATGAACCATGCATGCTAGGGTTTTGAAATTTCATATATGGATTCCTCATGAAAAAATAGCTGACCCGTATTTTTTTTCCCATCAGGATTATGCCCCTTTCCTGAGTTATGGCCCTTTGAAAAAATATAGATGAAATCTTGTCAGCAAAATATCTCAAAAGCTATTGAAGCTAGAGCCTTGAAACCTAGTGAATAGATTGGTATTGATGAGTAGATGACCTGATCAACTTTTGAATAAATTTTGAAAATTACTTCATGAGTTATGGCCCTTTATAACTTTGGGCATTTTTACAATTGCACACTTTTTGATGCATAGCATAAGTTTTGATCTGTGCATGCTAGGGTTTTGAAATTTTATATATGGATTCCTCATAAAAAATAGCTGACACATATTTTTTTTCTTATCAGGATTATGCCCCTTTCCTGAGTTACGGCCCTTTGAAAAAAATATGGATGAATTCTTGTCAGCAAAATATCTCAAAAGCTATTGAAGCTAGAGCCTTGAAACCTGGTGAATAGATTGGTATTGATGAGTAGATGACCTGATTAACTTTTGAATAAATTCTGAAAATTACTTCATGAGTTATGGCCCTTTATAACTTTGGGCTTTTTTATGTTGCACATTTTTTTATGCATAGCATAAGTTTTGAACGGTGTGGGCTAGTGTTTTGAAATTTCATATATGGATTCCTCATGAAAAAATAGCTGACCCGTGTTTTTTTTCCCATCAGGATTATGCCCCTGAGTTATGGCCCTTTGAAAAAATATAGATAAAATCTTGTCAGCAAAATATCTCAAAAGCTATTGAAGCTAGAGCCTTGAAACCTGGT
Organism: Anodontia alba; assembly: GCA_964016985.1. Classification (NCBI taxonomy): domain Eukaryota; kingdom Metazoa; phylum Mollusca; class Bivalvia; order Lucinida; family Lucinidae; genus Anodontia; species Anodontia alba. The sequence continues at coordinate 250,046 of OZ024826.1, forward strand.
GAATAGATTGGTATTGATGAGTAGATGACCTGATTAACTTTTGAATAAATTCTGAAAAGTACTTCTTGAGTTATGGCCCTTTGTCATTTTGGGCATTTTTACATTGCATACTTTTTGATGCATAGCATGTTTTGAACTGTGCATGCTAGTTTGAAATTTCATATATGGATTCCTCATGAAAAAATAGGTGACCCATATTTTGTTTCCTATCCAAATTATCTCCCATTGATTCCCTTTATCTCCCAGAGTTATTTCCCTTTTAATAAAATAACATTGAAATCTCGTATATTTGTACTGTTGTTACCGTCATGGGCAAGCAGTGTTGGAGTCAAGCAGTGTTAGAGTCAGGCAGTTGGGGGCATAGTGTTTTACAAACACCACTTCTAGTTCAAAATATATCAATGTTACGTGCTACCCAGATTGTTATTTGGACTAGAAGGATTACCCATTACAAAATCACAGTTGGATCAACTGACTAAGTTTCATGTGGACAATCTTAAACGTTTCCAGTCATTGCCGACAAGAACAGCTACTTGTGCGGTTTTTCTATTACTTGGTGCTCTCCCGGTTGAAGCTGAATTGCTCAAAAGACAATTAAGTCTCCTTTACAATATATTAGTATCAACAAATGAAACTATTGTTGAACTCACCAAACGCCAGATCGCTATAAACCCAGACAATGAATTAAGTTTCTACTGTAGAGTTCATGACCTCTTGAATTTGTACAATCTACCACCTCTTACAGAATTACAAACTGACATTCCGTCTAAGGATCAGTGGAAAAGAACTGTAAAGCAAGCAGTAAAACACATACTGGACGGATAAACTCCAAGAAGAAGCAAGTCAGAAATCAACACTGGTTTATCTAAAATATGACTCTTTGAAAATTAGTGAAAGCCACTCAGTATGGACATCCCTAGAATCAACAGAATCTCAGACGTTCGAAAAAGTATTACAAAATGTAGAATGCTTACTGGAACTTACCTGCTTCAATCTTCCAAACACAAATTTAATATGTCAGCAGTCAACAGTCAGTACTACCTGTAAATGTTGCGGAATAGCAGATGAAGACTTACCACATATGCTTCTTGAATGCTCAGCTCTGATAAGTCAAAGAAAACTGTTTTATCCTAGGATTAAAACCCTAACTATTGACTGTGTTAGTCTTAGTCAGTGGAAAGAAAAATTTCCAAGCAGAGAAATCTGGTCAAGTTACTACTAGACCAGGGCTCGGGAAAACCGGAAAAATAGCCGGTCTGGACCGAAATTAAGAATTCTGGACCGATTTTAAACACCCCAAAACGCTAATAAATCGGTCCAACAGGTTTGTGCCTTGAACCCCATTTTTCCCCAACCAACCAATTTTTACGAATCAATGATGTCTAAAAAAATCACAAACGGTCAAATCTTCCTAAACTGACAACATCCGCGCACCTTTTAAATGTGATATTATGGTAGTTAAAAGGCTCTAAACGGTCATTTGACATGTATATTGGAGAGACAGCTGAATAACGGCAATCAACCGCAGCACAAATTGATTACGTCATTATCCAAACATTGTCAAAAAATCAACACTTCACTGACCTTTGTGCGGTAAACAAGCGATTAACACGAATCATCAGTAATTAATCCGTTTGTGTGACACGTGTGAATACACTGATACTGCAAAACATCCAGGTGCAGTCGGCTTGTCCAAAAAGATCAAAGGTCGCTTTACTGAGCGTGATAAAAGAATGCACCGCTTGAACACACCCGTTTTCTTCCTCTTCTTTTTTGTTTTGATCAACACGGTTTGTCGGTCCCAGATTCGATAAATAAATTCTCAAACCGTGTATGTCCTGATCAGATGTCGCATACAACGGCGTCTGATCTGGGTATTATTGATTGCTTTTTTTTGTTGTTGTTGTTGATTGCCGTAACACACGAGTATAATTCAAGGTAGATTTCATGGTAAAAATAAGTAATGCACCACTTGCGCTAGACAAGATTGGTCAGTGCTTAAAATTTAAGCAGTCTGATCAAATCTTGAAACATTGAAAACCGCAAAACCGCCCGTGGCGCAGGCCTTTTTTCTTGGACCTAATTAGGTCCATGAAAGTCGTTTCGTTCCGTCTCTCCTGTTTCCCGCCGTCTTCGCGCTTATACAAGACGGGAATCAGTTGTTTATAAATAGTTTAGGAAAACCCTGCGGAGGTGGAAATAGAACAAAATCGTTTTTTTTTTTTTTTTTCTTTCTTTTTACATACCGGACTGTATTTATTGATGACGCCAGCTTTGATCATGCTCGTTATACCCGGACTTCCGTCATATAACGGAGTTGAGGTGTATTATTTAAAAGGAGTTATAGGACTGCCAATTGTCATTAGTTTTCGTGACAGGTGATATATACATATTTTTTTTTTTTGAAATGGGCTCATTGATGACGTCATCGTCATCGGCTGGACCGATTCAGATTTCAAAATTTCCAGAGCCCTGTACTAGACTGTACTGTTTACCCTGAAATAGCAGAGAAGAAACAGTGTAAAGAGATTCTACGATTGTCAACAGAATTGTGTCATAGGCTCCACCTAACGCGACTTAATAAACTGAGGTAGTGGCTTCAAACTAGACGTCAACAACCACCAGCAGCCAACAGTGTTAGTGTGGTCCTCTTGTGTGTATATATGTACAGAGACTTTTGTGAATATATTCATCCTGTGAGTTTTACTACAAGCCCTCTTATCTAAGTTTTATGAACTTTTAAAAGTATAAGTACACGCCTAAGAAGATACTCAAGAAGATTTCTACATGACTACGTCATGGTGTCCCTCAACTGGGAGTTAATACAGAAATAAAGAAAGAAAGATTTATATTTGCATACAGGCAAACAGTGTGGACCCAGATGAGTCTGCTTCTAGAGGAGCAGTCTGATCTGGGTCTACACTGTTTGCAAAAATGACTTTTAAAATCACAAGCAGATGACAAAGCAGATGACAATTGTTGTGATTGGTGTTTTAAGGGTTAAAAGATTAGTGCAGGTGGTGGTTGCATGGTTCGAGAGGTGAGACAAAATACTGTGATTTCAGTTTGAGCGAGAAAGTTCAATTTCTTCACTTATCAAATTTTTACAACTGAGTGAATATTTTATATAGTGACAAGAGTGAGTGAGCAGGGGTTATACCAAGTACTTTAGCAGCAAATGCTAGTTTTTATACCCCGCCACTATATAGTAGCAGGGTATTATGGTTTCACATTGGATGTCCGTGTGTCTGTCCATCCGTCCGTCAGTGGTATGTTCATCCATTTTTCAGTAAACATCAGTGGATTTTCACCAAATTTGGTATGTGCCTTGATATTGTGGAGATCTGGTTTAGGATTGCTAATGGCCTAAGCCTGTCCAATGTGACAGTCACAAATCGGCCCAACCAGGTAGCCCCCTTTATGAACAAGCAACTGCGCAAATCCTCAAAGAGGTCCAAACTCGGGTCCAAATGGGCAATTATGAGGTGGTCTCTGAACCCCCTTTAATAGTCAGTCCGATGGGAATCATCCCTAAGCCAGACGGGGGGTGAGACTGATTCATGATTGCTCATTGCCTCGAGGTAGCTCAGTCAACGATTACTGCTCTTCTCACTGGCATCAAACATTTTCACGGGTTGATGATGCTGCAGCCTTGGTCACCGAAGGGTACTACATGGCAAAGGTCGACTTGCAATCCGCCTATAGATCTGTCAAGATCTCTGATCATAGTATACAGGTCACAGGTTTGAAGTGGCAGACGTGGATTAAAAGCATTAGTTGTCTACCTAGACGACTTTTTCATCAAAGCTGATACCTTGAAAGAATGTGCTGAAGCTATGAACATCCTCATAGCTTTACTTAGAAAATTAGGATTCCAGATCAGTTGGAAAAAGGTGGTTGACCCTTCCACAAGAATCACATTTCTTGGCATAGAAATTGATTCCATTGCCATGTGTCTCCGACTACCTGAGGATAAGCTAACTCAGGTTTGCCTGGAACTGTCTACCTTTTTAAATCGCAAGTGAGCATCAAAAAAGCAATTGCAGTCCCTTGCAGGGAAGCTGAACTTTTGCACAAGTGTGGTATACGGTGGTAGAGTTTTTTTGCGCCGCATTATCGACACAATCAATTTGCTAAAAGAAGATAGGCAATAAATCAAACTTAGCGCTAGCATAAAATCAGATATCTTGTGGTGGCATAACTTCATGGCTTCCTTCAATGGACGCTCTATGCTTCTTGATAAACAGCCCATAACTTATTCACAGACAGTTGTATCTTAGGTGCTGGTGCCATCTATGATGGAGATTGGTTCTATACAAATTGGCAGCTGGATTGGCCGATAGTGGCTAACCTTCACATTAATTCCTAAGAAATCTTAGCTGTGTTCCTTGCTGTGTGTCGTTGGGCTCCGGCATGGTCCAATAAACGTATTTACATCCAGTCAGACAACAAAACTTGAGTGGCCACCATTAACTGTGGCACGTCTAGGGATCCTTTTGTCATGTCATGTCATGCCTCCGAATCCTGTTTTGGTTGTCTGCCAAATATAACTTCCACATTACCACCAGGTACAGACCAGGCCTAGTTAACACTGTTGCGGACAACATTTTGAGAGCTCATGAACCTGGACGATTTGATCAATTCTTGCCATTTGTCATCCCCTCAGATTTATCTCTGCATATGTCTAAGGCTAGCTTATCTTTTCTTTTTGGTAGATTCTTTGGCCAGAGAGAGAATGATGACTGCATTGGATCAAGAAGTTTCCACCTTGAGAGCGCTCACTTTTGCTGAATCCACCCGGCGCACTTAACAGTGCCAGCAGTCTGTTTATCTTCGGTTCTGTGCAGACTTGAATATTGCACCTGTCCCTATCTCCTCTTGTAATCTCGGACGTTACATTGCATATTTAGGGCAAAAACTTAGTTACTCTTCTGTTAGGCAGTATTTGAATGTTGTGCACATAATGCATTTAGATGAAGGCCACTGTAACCCACTTGCCAATAACTGGTACCTAAATTCAATATTGAAAGGGTTGAGGAGACACAAGGGCGATGGAGTCTGTCAGAAGCTGCCCATAACTGATGTCATTTTACATGGAATTTTAGCAGTTCTTAACTTTAGTAACCCTCTTGATGTTTGTTTTTGGGCGGCCTGTTTGGTCGCATTCTTTTCTTTTTTCTGCAAATCAAATTTACTTGTTCCCTCTCCGCCCCAATTCAACCCTTCCAAACACCTTTGTGTCTCTGATGTTTGCTTCAGCCCCACGGGTGCTATCTTATCTGTCTGTTGGTCAAAAACCATTCAGTACAGGCAGCGGACACTGCATATTCCTCTGCCACATATTAAAGGCTCCCCCTTTTGCCCCTCCTCCATCCTTCTGCTGTGTACAAGTGTCCTCCCAAAAGCTGCAGGACCCTTGCCCCTGTTTAGCTACCCCACCCAAAAGGGAGCCCAGCCGATAACATATAGCATGTTTATCCCCCATCTTCGCCTGTGTCTATGAAAATTGGGCCTGAACCCTTCGCTCTATTCAGGACATTCGTTTCGTCGGGGAGGGGCCAGTTTTGCATTACAATGTGGGATACCAGCTGAATGGATAAAGTTGCAAGGTGATTGGTGGAGTGACGCCTACCAGCGCTACCTCGACCCTGCGTTTGACCTTAGGCTGCGCCTTGCAACTGCCATGGGAAACTCCTTTCCACATTCCTTGCATACATCATGTAATGGAAGAGGCTGACTTACTACATACAGTGCATGTTTTATGTTGCTGGCTCGGGTGGCTGTTGGTTATAGATATACATGTATATATATGTATTTGCGTTTTAGGTTATATATACATACTTTGAAGAAGTTATTATCATTATCAATCTTAATACTACACCTACCTGGGTTTGGGTTTTTGGAGATCATTTGCCCTAAACAAATGAATTACCTTTGCTTTGCTGTGTCTATTTTAAATGCAAGTTTTGCCAGCTGCATGTATCATATTTTAGTACTTGCTTTTGCATAATTAAATGGTCTACATTGTACCCAAACCCAGTCTTTCTCATCATTACAATCTCTGTCTTCAAGTTTAGTGCAGTGCATCTAGTAAGAGAAAATTAATGAGAAGATTAAATTGTTTAATCTGTTATTAATTTTATTGACTTTATTCGCAGGGCTCCCCCAAGGATCCCTTTTGGGACCCCTATTCTTTGCAGTATTTTCAATGAATAGGATACTTGGTATTACACAAGGTGACCCTCAAAAACCCCTTGCTTATCTTTACTGATCATGCTTTTAATGAATGACCCTTGTGTAAGCCTGCATCTATTTTTAGATATTGTTGATACCCCGGTTTCCAGGAACTAGCTTATCTCGGCCTCATCTGTCATGTGATAATAATCCACCAATAGGCAAATAGCTTATCCCTCTCAGGAGCATTGGTTTTTGGCTTCTGTCTTTGGCGGCCCTGCAGCATTAATCTCAGCAGTGCGCAGCCAGCAGCATCGCTATCCACCATATTGGAAAATTTTTGCAAATTGTTTCCCCATCCACCCTCCACTTTTTGTGGTACAAGATGCACTGTACACTTGTTTTTTACTGATTTTATCTGTTGTTGTTCATACATTTATGTTGTAGTTTAGTCATGTAGAGTAGGTAGACCAATACATTCGCTGCATCGCTATTACAATAATCATATTAAAACATTTAGCATTTGATTATGTGATAGATTCTGTGATGATTACTGCGCTATAAACAGCCCTATGGACACTGGTTCATATCTAGTGAAATAAGGACATTGATGTGAATCTTGTGACTGTGACACTTAACCAGCAATTCAGGGATTATTGTTTATGTGGCATATAAACTGTGGAAAGCCCTTGTTCAGGGCAATATGTTAATGAACACAAGTGCTGGATTAACCAATGACATTCTTCACCTCATCATCATCTCCCTTGGGGAGATCATTTGCCCTAAACAAATGAATTACCTTTGCTTTGCTGTGTCTTCATTTTAAATGCAAGTTTTGCCAGCTGCATGTATCATATTTTAGTACTTGCTTTTGCATAATTAAATGATCTACATTGAACCCAAACCCAGTCTTTCTCATCATTACAATCTCTGTCTTTAAGTTTAGTGCAGTGCATCTAGTAAGAGAAAATTAATGTCAAATTTTGACGGAATTGTCTGCCCGAGACACACCCATATTTTCGTTTCCGGATGATAACTTGAGTAAATGTCAATGGATTTTCACCAAACTTGGTATGTGCATTGATATTGTGAACATCTGGATTGGGATTGCTAAAGAGCAAATTTCATTAAATTTTGACAGAGTTATCTGCCCGAGACACGCCCATATTTTCATTTCCGGATGATAACTTGAGTAAACGTCGATGGATTTTCACCAAACTTGGTATGTGCATTGATATTGTGGACATCTGGATTTGGATTGCTAAAGGTCAAATTTTTATCAAATTTTGACGGAGTTATCTGCCCGAGACACGCTCATATTTTCGTTTCCAGATGATAACTTGAGTAAACATCAATGTATTTTCAGCAAACCTGGTATGTGCATTGATATTGTGGACATCTGGAATTGCTAAAAGGCAAATTTTATCAAATTTTGACAGAGTTATCTGCCCGAGACACGCCCGTATTTTGGTTGCCCGTATTTTGGTTTCCGGACAATAACTTGAGTAAAAGTCGAGGGATTTTAACCAAACTTTGTACATACATTGATAAGGAGATCTGGTTTGGGATTGTTAATGGGCAGATTTTGTCATGTTTGACAGAGTTATCTACCCCGACACGATAATGGCGGGGTATTATAGTTTAACGTTTTTATTTTCAGTTGCCTGTAGGGAAACTGCATTAGATGACCCAAGAAAAATTATTGTGTTATATGTAGATAGAGAATCAATAATAAAATTAATATTCTCAGTCGATTTGCATTGGCAATAAATTGTCGGCCTCGGTGGCTCAGTTGGATGCACCGTCCGACTGGAGACCAGGAGGTCGCGGGTTCAACCCCCGCCGAGGTCGGCAACATTCTTTCGTGGAGATTGATCATGAAATATTTTCTACGGTCATTCTCTCCCTTCCGCTGATTCAAGAAGGGCAGTTGTCAGTTTCTGGCGAAAGAATGTGCACAATACTGGTTAACCGCTTAGAGGACTAAGGCTGCCCAGTAAAAGTGTGGTTAGGTAAACTGACCGTGCTCGACATGACCCCATTGGGTTGACTGGGCCGTAAAACCTTAACACAAACAAAACTTGGCAATAAATTAGCGTAAATCTGCAAATTTATGTCCAGGTCTTGTCCTTTAATTTTTGTAAACGTTTGCTTTTCAGAGTCATCAAATGTGTGATGGTTGGGGATGAAGGGGTGGGGAAATCGTATGCTGCTGAGGCTTACAGGAAAAAGTGTTTCCCAACCACCTACTATGTACAACCAACGGTAAGTTTATACATCAAATTTGTCAACAAAAACTAATAGAAAAGTCCATCGAGTGCCACAAGTACAAGTTGCAGCCATTCTGTCAAACAACAAGATAAGAGAAAAGTCCAGGGAATGCCAAAGTCACAAACCACTGCCCTTCCCAGACACCAAGAGGAAGAGGAAACCAACAAAACCAAACAAGCACAAATCAAACAAACGTACATTGTCAAACCAAGAGGAAGAGAATATTCATTTCGAATATAATTTTATTATACATTTTAGTTGACCTGTAATTGAATATACTAGTAAGATATACAGAAATATAAATATACAAACACACAAATTTGTATTTTATCTAAAACTAATATGAATTTAGGCACTGCCTAGAAACGGGCATGGTAATTGCTTAATTTTCATTAGCTGAAGTGTTATTATTATTGTTGATGCAGGACAGGGTCACAATCTGTAACGATGCAGGCGAAAAAAAAACAAAACAAAGAAACTAGACTGGCTTACAATTTCTGCCCAGTGTCACCATGATTAACTATTTGTTTCCAATGAGCATCTCTTCAGTGTTGAACAACATTATTGAAGTAGTAAAGAATAAATATATTTTCAAATGCTTTATGTAGCCTTGAAATATCTGCATTTGCTTCAATTATAATGAAAAGAAGTTATAAACGAGTGTAGAAAAAATGTGTATAAAAATGATATCCATAATACAGTGTAAAATCCGACTGGTTCTATAGCTTTACGATTATAAGCAGACGCTTTGAGTTATAGAATCTGATATGCTTCTGATGAACTGAGATGAAAGCACCAGGTGAATCATTCTGTTTCTTGCCAGTTTTCAGTTCGCGAGATTGGGTTCGCAAGATTGATAACTTTGGCACGGATTGGCTGAGAGACATGGACTGGACACAGAGGTGCATTTCATGCTTGTTAACTATAGGCATGCAGGGCAACGTTGCCTGCTGCCGTTGACGCCGGCAAAGCCAGTGTCAACGTTGCCTTTGGCTCGCAGTGGGTGTATAATTTGCCATGAGGACGAGTCTTTGTTTATCATAGTGATTTATTGTCCCCCACTTTTCGAAGAAAAGCTCGGGAACATGGTATTTTGCTTTCAGTGGTACGTTATGCATGGCATGTTGTTTCGAGTTTGAAGTAGGTACCTTTCTCCTACAGTTTTAAACCTATCCTTCTGAAACTTTACAGGTGTTTTAATCATGGTCTGAATATATGCATGTGCTTTTTACAGAATCTTAATTTTTAGCTCACTTGTCATGTGGGGACAAGGTAAGCTATTGTGATCTCATTTTGTCCATCGTGCGTCCATGCGTCCATAAACAATTTCTTCCAAAGACATCTCCTAAACCACATATTGGATTTTGACTAAACTTTGCAGGAATGTTCCTTGGTTGGTCCTCTTTTAAAGTTGTTCAAATGGTTCTGGTCCATGCACATGTAGGTCACAGGAGCTAAAAATAGATTTTTAACTGAAAACTTAAAAAAATATCTTCATATCTGAAACCATAAAGCCCAGGTCTTTGATATTTGGTATGTAGCTTCATCTAGTGAACCCCTATCAAAGTTGTTCAAATTATAGCCCTGGAGTCAAAAATGGACCTGTGCCATAGGGCACTTGTTTTACATAGACCCATATAGGGAAAAACTTTAAATATCTTCTTGTCTGAAAGCAGAAGGCCCAGGCCTTTGATATTTGATAATAGCTTAACCTAGTAGAGCTCTACCAAGGTTGTTCAGTGTTTTGCCCTAGGCCCAACAATGGCCCAAACCCGGTCCGACATGACTTGTACATAGACTTATATAGAGAAAACCTTCAAAAAGTATCATATCTGAAACCAGAAGGCCCTGGCCTTTCATATTTGGTACATAGCTTCACCCAGTAGACCTTTGCCAAGATTGTTCAAATTGTAGCTCTGGGGCCTAAAATGACCCTGTCCTGGGGCAGACATGCTTTACATAGACCAGTATAAGAAAAAAAAATCAAAAGTCTTCGTGTCTGAAAGTAGAAGGCCTAGACATTATATATTTTTAGTATGTAGCATTGCCTAGAGGTCCTCTGACAACAGTGTTCAAGTTATTGTCCCTGGGGTGAAAAGAGGCCCCGCCCAGAGGGGGTGGTATGGAATGTCACTTTTTTAACATAGAGCAAAAAGCCATCAGCAATGATTAGGCCTTGGATTATCGAACTACTCGCAATAGGGAGGATGGACTTGAAAAGCAGATAGCCTTCAAGTCAAGGGTCAAGGTCATCATGACCTTTAGTACTGAAGAAGCTTATAATTCTGCAATGCTTATGGTTAGGACTGTCAAACTTAGTAGAGATACTAGTCCTTAACAGTAGATGATCCTGAGAGCAAAGGTCAAGGTCATCAGGACACGTTGTACTAAAAAGCTTGATAATTTGACATTGCTTAGGGCTAGGATCCTCAAACTTAGAAGGGTTGTTGATCCTTACCAGTAGATGACTCTGAGGGCAAAGATCATGGTCAAGGTCACCATGACCTTTAGCACTACAAAGCCTATAATTCAGTTGTGCTTGAGGCTTGAACCCTTTGATTTTAGATGGGATGTTGGTCTTGACCAGTAGATGAGTCTAATGGCGAAGGTCAAGGTCACAGTGACCTCTAGATCAAAACAACCTTATAACTCGGCAATACTTGGTGCTAGGAACCTTTTAACGTAGTAGAGATGTTTCTTCTGACCAGATGATGAACCTGAGGGCAAAGATCATGGTCAAGGTCACCATGAATTTTAGAACTGCCTTATGCAGTGGACCTCTTTCCTAAGGTTGTTAAAGTCATAACCTCAGAGTTGAAAATGGTCTTCCCTGGGAGTTGCATGCCTTAACATAGACTTAATTTGCAAGAAACCTTAAAAAAAAAACATCTTCTCTGAAACTAGAACTTACATAGATTGCCTATTTCATTGTTTATTCCACCTCTGCAAAGTTGATTGGTACAGTTTTTGCCAGATATCAGAATGTTTAAAATCACGTTAGTGAAAATTGAACCATTCAAAGAGCTTTTTACATGGTTTACCTTAATTGGAAATCTTCAAAGCTTTAGCGCTTTGATAATTGCATGGCTTCAAGTGAGATATATAGGGCCATCATGGCCCTCTTGTATATATTTTTTTTTTTTTTTTTTTGTTTTCACGTTTTTAATTTAAGACTTTTTACCCGTTTCTGAGTTTGTTGTAGGTACCCCTCTTACAGTTTTATTCTGATTCTTCTGAAAATTAATAGGTGTTTGAATCATGGTCTAAAGATATGCATGTGTTTGTTTTACAGAATCTTGGAATTATTTTGTTTTACTTTTTTTTAGCTCACCTGAGCAAAAGCTCTGGGTGAGCTATTGTCATCACCCTCTGTCCGTCGTCCGTCGTTCGTCGTTCGTCGTCAACAATTAGTTTGTTAACACTCTAGAGGTCACAGTTTTGACCCAATCTTAATGAAACTTGGTCAGAATGTTTGCCTCTATGAAATCTAGGTCAAGTTTGATACTGGGTTACTTTGGGTCAAAAACTAGGTCACAAGGTCAAATCAAAGGAAAAACTTAAAACTCTAGAGGTCACAGTTTTGACCCGATCTTGATGAAACTTGCTCAAAATGTTTGCCTCTATTAAATCTAGGTCAAGTTTGAAACTGGGTCACTTGGGGGTCACAAACGAGGTCACCGGGCCAGATCAGCAGAAAACCTTAACACTCTAGCGGTCACATTTTTGAAGCAATCATCATAAATCTTGCTCAATATGTTAGTCTTGATGATTTCTAGCTCAAATTCGAAACTGGGTCACTTGAGATCAAAAACTAGGTCACCAGGCCAAATCAGCTGAAAACCTTGTTAACACTCCAGTGGTCACATTTTTCAAGCAATCATCATGAATCTTGCTCAGAATGTTTGTCTTGATGATTTCTAGGTCAAGTTTGAAACTGGCCCACGTGGGGTCAAAAACTAGGTCAATAGGCTTAACCAGCAGAAAACCTTAACACTCTAGCGGTCACGTTTTTGAAGCAATCATCATGAATCTTGCTCAAAATGTTTGTCTTGATGAGTTCTAGGACATGTTTGAAACTGGGTCACGTGGGGTCAGAAACTAGGTCACCAGGCTAAATCAGCAGAAAACCTTGTTAACACTCTAGCGGTCACATTTTTGAAGCAATCATCATGAATCTTGCTCAAAATGTTTGTCTTGATGATTTCTAGGTCAAGTTAGAAACTGGAACACCTGGGGTCAAAAACTAGGTCACCTGGCCAAATCAGCGTAAAATCTTATCACTCTAGCGGTCACATTTTTCAAGCAATCATCATGAATCTTGCTCAAAATGTTTGTCTTGATGAGTTCTAGGTCAAGTTCAAAACTGGGTTACTTGGGGTCAAAAACTAGGTCACCAGGCCAAATCAGCAGAAAACCTTGTTAACACTCTAGCGGTCACATTTTTGAAGCAGTCATCATGAATCTTGCTCAAAATGTTTGTCTTAATGATTTCTAGGTCAAGTTTGAAACTGGGTCACCTGGAGTCAGAAGTAGGTCACCTGGCCAAATCAGTGGAAAATCTTATGTCTTGATGAGTTCTAGGTCAAGTTCAAAACTGGGTTACTTGGGGTCAAAAACTAGGTCACCATGCCAAATCAGCAGAAAACCTTGTTAACACTCTAGCGGTCACATTTTTAAAGCAATCATTATGAATCTTGCTCAAAATATTTGTCTTAATGATTTCTAGGTCAAGTTTGAAACTGGGTCACATGGGGTCAAAAACTAGGTCACCAGACCAAATCAGCAGAAAACCTTGTTAACACTAGCGGTCACATTTTTCAAGCAATCATCATGAATCTTGCTCAAAATGTTTGTCTTGATGATTTCTAGGTCAAGTTTGAAACTGGGTCACATGGGGTCAAAAACTAGGTCACCAGGCCAAACCAGCAGAAACCTTGTTAACACTCTAGCGGTCACATTTTTGAAGCAATAATCATGAATCTTGCTCAAAATGTTTGTCTTGATGAGTTCTAGGAGATGTTTGAAACTGGGTCACGTGGGGTCAGAAACTAGGTCACCAGGCCAAATCAGCAGAAAACCTTGTTAACACTCTAGCGGTCACATTTTTGAAGCAATCATCATGAATCTTGCTCAAAATGTTTGTCTTGATGATTTCTAGGTCAAGTTCGAAACTGGAACACCTGGGGTAAAAAACTGTCACCTGGCCAAATCAACGTAAAATCTTTTTATCACTCTAGCGGTCACATTTTTCAAGCAATCATAATGAATCTTGCTCAGAATGTATGTCTTGATGAGTTCTAGGTCAAGTTCGAAACTGGGTCACTTGGGATCAAAAACTAGGACACCAGGCCAAATCAGCAGAAAACCTTGATAACACTCACATTTTTGAAGCAGTTATCATGAATCTTGCTCAAAATGTTTGTCTTAATGATTTCTAGGTCAATTTCAAAACTGGGTCACCTGGGGTCAAAAACTGGGTCACCTGGCCAAATCAGTGGAAAATCTGATCACTCTAGGGGTCACATTTTTGAAGCAATCATCATAAACCTTGCTCAAAATGTTTGTCTTGATGATTTTTAGGTCAAGTTCGAAACTGGGTCACTTGGAGTGACAAACTAGGTCACCGGGCTAAATCAGCAGAAAACTTTGTTAACACTCTAGCGGTCACATTTTTTAAGCAATCATCATGAATTTTGCTCAAAATGTTTGTCTTGATGATTTTTAGGTCAGGTTTGACAACAAGGTATATCGGAACCCGAATTTTACAGTGACTTAGTGTACAAATTTAGAAAAATTGTAGGTAAATCAAACTTTTCGGAGCAATTCAGAAAACTTATTATCCGTTATAAAAGAATTGGCTATAGCCTGGATATTATGCGGCAGACTGCATGCCTAGTTGTCAATCCAATCATTGTTGATGCCTATGCTTCACTCTTTAATTGCACGACAGCGGTTCGGGCCTCAGACTCAATGACGGCCTCTTCGTAAAACTTTAACCAGTGGGTTGGGGCTTGACGATATGTCTTTGGCTTTTCCCGCCATGGTTCAACTATTGGTTTTCATTTACTCTGGCATACAGTCGAATTAGCCACGAGTACTCGTCTTTGTTTATTATAGTGATTAATTTGATTTTTATGTTTTCGCTTTGATGCATTGACTGTGTTGGGAGCATTTATGCGAACCGAATTTTTATGTATTTCTGTATTAAGAGTAGCATCGGGACCCAGGGTGAAGTTAGCTAGCTGTAAAAGTGCTTTAAACCCCACAGTGGTTTGCTCTACTGACCGTTCTAAGGCGGTGGTCCTGGTGTTAGTCTTACTCTTTGTTGCTTTGTGGTTTATTCTACGAGGCGATTTGTTGTATGTTTTTCCGTGTGTCATTTTGTTCCTGTGTTTTTCAGTCCTTTTAGTATTGCGATTACCTCGCTTGGGGAAGAGAAAGCTAATCTTAGTGCTTTTAATACGTTTGTTCCATTTGTGTTTGTTTAGATTTGTCGGTTTCCTCTTCCTCTTGGGGTCTGGGAAGGGCTGTGGTTTGTGATTGTGGCACTCCCTGGACTTTTCTCTTACCTTTTTTGAAACTGGGTCACCTGGGGTCAAAAACTAGGTCACCTGGCCAGATCAGCAGAAAAACTTAACACTCTAGTGGTCACATTTTTCAAGCAATCATCATGAATCTTGCTAAACATGTTTTTCTTGGTGATTTCTAGATCGTTTGAAACTGGGTCACTTGGGGTCAAAAACTAGGTCACCTGGCCAAATCAGCAGTAAACCTTGTTAACACTAGCGGTCACATTTTTGAAGCAATCATCATGAATCTGGCTCAAAATGTTTGTCTTGATGATTTCTAGGTCAAGTTTGAAACTGGGTCACATTGGGTGAAAAACTAGGTCACCAGGCCAAATCAGCAGAAAACTGTTAACACTCCAGAGGTCACATTTTTGAAATAATCATCATAACTATTGCTCAACATGTTTGTCTTGATGATTTCTAGGTCTAGTTTAAAACTAGATCACTTGATATCAGAAACTAGTTCACCTGGCCAAATCAAAGGAAAACCTTGTTGATGCTCTAGAGGTCACATTTTTGAAGTGATCATCATGAATCTTGCTCAAAATGTTTGTCTTGATGATTTCAAGGTGATGTATAGTTTTCTGTCCAGTGTTTTTCCATTTAGGTCAGTTTCTCAGTAATTATTGGTCCTACAGAGTGATATTTGGTACTTGTGAAGTGTTTGTGTTTAGGTCAGTTTCTCAGTAACTATTGCTCCTACAGCCAGTGATACTTAGTACATGCATACATCTTAGCATGGCCTCTTGAGTGCAGCCATCCATATTTGACCTTGACCTTTATTTCACAGTCCATTAGACATGCTACATTGACTTACTTGTTAATATAATCATTTTGAACTTTGATCAGAATGTTTGCCTTGATCAGTTCTAGATCAGGTTCTCAAAGTGAGCAGCAGGCGGGGGGGGAGGGGGGGGGGGACTTTTTTTTTTGGTCCCAAAAGGACCCACGTAGACAAACAATTCTGTATGTACATCTAGGCGGCTTCCTCGGGTGTGCGGACCTTCCTGAGGCCCGAGCCCCTGCGGCCTCCGAGTGAGCATAGTGAGAGCCCCTGCGGATGGCCCCCACCCTCGCCAGCCCAGGGGCACTTACCTGAACACGAAAACTATCCAATTTATCTGGTGCCCCGCATCCGTTCTGCTTTGCGTATATTACACGTCATAGGATTATGTGTGCTGAAATTAATCCCTGATTGTATATTTTAACGCTCTGAGTAAAAATTTCAGCAGACGACATATTGATATATTTTTCTCAGAAAACAGGATTTGGCACAGACAGGTGGTTCGCCCCCAGGACCGGGATGTGCATGTAAAAAATTCTACCCAGCTCCTGGGGTTTTAAAGTACCGTGGGCCAGCATCTGCTGAATCTACCCATTAGCATGGTAAGGGTTCTTATAAAATGTGAAACTAAATAGGAGGATTAGGTTGAACACCAGCAATTCATATAACTGACCGTCTCCATCGCACAGACCTCCGAGCCGAGCCCGTTATTCAGGTCCCTTGCCAGCCTCCAGCCCGCTCTGCTGTGGCGCCCGAGCCGCGTGGGGACGGCCCCTCTCCGGCGCGGGGGCTGAGCGCAAGAAAGAGGCACTTACCCGTAAGCCATACGTCGTGCGGCGCAAAAGGTTGGTCAGGCTTTGACAAACCGCTTCAACTTTCACATCCGGCGAATGTCGTCTGCTAGTAGGCTGTTCAGAAAAAGAAACGTCTCCAAAACTTGCCCATTTGCCTCGCAAAAATCCGATATTCGCTTAGAAAAAGGAGTATCGAGACATTTATTTTTCTGTGCATTGCGATAAAATCGTCAGTGTGATTAAAACCTGACAAGAAAAACTTTAACTGACAAACTTTATCGCTACTGACCAGAAAATCGAATGAACATAAGCAGACAATTAATATTTCAATGACATGTGTAAAACACATCAAGGAAGTTGTAAAACAGATATTTAGTTTCAAAAAACAGACGTGGTTGTCTACCTTTGATAATATTACCATTTACCAGACGAGAAGGCTGATGTCAGTGTGTGTAAAACTGAGTGAACAGGGGGAGGGGGAACCATCGTAGTAAGTGAGGGTGTGATCAAAGGTGGGTTTGGGATTGAACCAGCTCAAAGGGTCCTAACCAGCCTGTGCTCTTTTTTATAAGCCCGCGAACAAGATATATTTATCGAGAGGTGCCACTGTTTCCAGCAGCTCTTCCAAGAGCTTGGTACGGGCCATTAGCATCGCCTCATCTTTCATGAGCTGCTTTTTTCGTTCTCGGACAGACCCCCACCATCTTTCTGATGCCCACATCGAATCTCAGCCTTCATTTGGTCGTACTTGTCGACCTCAGAGTGAATCAGGCGAAAGTTCTCCTCGGAGATCTTATCGTCGGTCAGCGCGGCCGAGATCCTGTCAGCGATTGAGTTTAGCTTTGAGACGGCCAGGACCCGGATTTGGTGATGTTTCCTGGCTTTGGCTTCGCGCCTCCGACAAATGAACCTCCCGCCGGCTCCGAGCAACCCACAGGCAATCGCTCCGGTCTGTAAGCCAGTTGCGACAGGCGCAGGGATTATCGTCGTCAACAGCCCGACACCCGTGGCAGCCATGGCTGTGCCGGCTACCGAAAGCCCAGTGTCGAGTCCGTCTACGACATTAGTCCCCTGCCGGTATTTCTTATACAGCGATGCTCTGAAGTCCCGTTCCTTTTCCAGGTGGGATCTGACCTCGGCCACGTGCTGAAGTCGGTGATTGTCTCCAGTCGTCTCAAGTGGCGGGTAAAGTCCCATCGTGCTTAACTATCATCACTGTCGGACAAGTTCAAATGGACTGAGGACCACCAAGCTTTGGTCTGGGGTGAGGTCTGTGGGCGTGAACCTCAGCCTTTTGAGCTCGACCAGGCCAACATGAATCTGGCTGATATCCAGAAAGCGGTGCTCAGTTTCGTGCTGGATTCCCCCCAAGGTAAAGCGCACCACAGGTCGCTCCTGAGCTCTGATGAAGGCCCCAAGTTCTTTTTGCGCGTGCGCGCTGGTCCACTTGAGCTTGAAGCCGGGCAAAACTTCGACAAAGTCGTCGGGCAGGTCTCCAAGGATCACCTCGAGAAGGATTGTTGATGCAGGTATTCCCGCACCGATGAGTCCCGCTGGAGAGAACTCGGATACCATTTTTAGAATTCCCTCCCGACTGTTGCTCGTTTTCAGCGTGTACTGCTTGGAAATGACCACGTTTTTGGTCTCAAGAACATAGGAACACAGCCGGGTACCGCTATTTGTCACCTTTCGAACCTTGTGATGCTGCCCCGTTGCGACGTAGGGAGAAGAGATTCGAATGTCAATCATCCAGCCTGTTTCTTGAACGGGGTCCGCGAAGGCGACCCACCTGCTCCCAGTAAATGCCAGCTGGTGGAGCCGTCTGTGGACGGCATATGAAACATCGACGCCGCTCAACTCTCCGAGCTTCTGCACCCCACCTCCCTCCTGGGTGGTGACCTTTTTTCATTTGTACACCCCATCGGACAGCTCAAAAGCGTACAGCTGGCCCTCTTCCCCACCCTTTTTGAATCCCTCGGTATGTCTGAGATCGGCTAAAGCCACCCCAGGGCATTTCCTGGCACTCCCTGGGCCACCCACGTCACCCATTTCTTCTTATGTGTAGGACTGCACTCAAATAGTGGAAACCTAACTTTCTGCCACCCGTGTCTAATATCGTGAGCGTCAGCTGGGAAAAAGGCCCCGATGCCAGCCGTTTGTACTGCAAAACGGTGTGCCCATCAAAGATGCCTTTCTCTAACTCGGCGCTGATATTGAGCCAGCAGTGGTAATACGTGAGCTCAAAGAGCGACCTCCAGTCCCCCGCACACAGTGCCGGGAACAGAGACCGGTTCCCCATTTTGAATGTCGGTGAGTGTGATGTACATATTGATGGACAAGAGAGCCTACTCGTTCAAAAGCTCTGCAACATATCGGGCAGGGGGCCATTTCAAAGAGAAGCAGGTGTCTCTGGCCAGCCAGAAGATTATGGTTGATGACGAGGGAGGTGACCTTCAGGCCTCTTTCCCAGACATCTTCGCCCAGTACCAGACCCCCCCACTCACCGGGGATATCGCTATGGCAAACAAGGCTTGGAATTCCTGGAAAACCACTCCTTTCGATTTGTGACAGTGCCAACTGAACTTCGCGGTGTGGTGTGCGACTGCTGGCTGCGGGGTCTCTGCTGATGACCATCTCGAAGCTAAAGACCCCCTCCTTGCGAGTCTGTATTGCTTCCATGTTTACTATGCAACGAGGCATCTGCTTGTGGAGCTAAAAGTTGCCCTTCCTGGAGACCAATCTCATTCTTGGTATCAGAACGCGTATGACGCCAGGGCCTGCAAGCGGCTCTGCACCGAGTTCGGAGTTTCGCCTGATACAGATTGGAGGCAAAAGGTAGACCACTGGTGCCAAGGCCTCTTATCTTGGAGCACGTAACTATATGGAGCCGTCGGGCGCCTACCGGCATGCGCACTACTCCGATGGCCCCTTCTTCCATTCGATGGACACCATCCGCCATAACCGGGATATATCTGGGGCGTGGACGATGTTCATTCCCGATATATCAGAAGGCTTCACGCAAGCGGGTGTGGAGCGCCTCAACAACAGTATACGGATGTATGTTTGGGCTATCCTGGGAGTGCAAGCCCAGACACGCTCGAACATTCTCAAGGCCGGGACGGGGTTCCACACTCAAAAGCAGTTCTAGCCAACGTCGAAGATGCAATTGCTTCTCCAGTTGACATCCCCAGCAGCCTGGCTTGCTACCAGAAGATGCTGCAATACGCCTCTACGCCGCTGGATTATATCTTGGGGTTAGGGCTCTACCTTGCCCCAAGCGACATGACCTTCCACCCGGGCAATGTCCAGGGCTACAACAATGAAATCATGATTGCTGGATCTGAAGCAGCCATTGGCCACAACCCGGGAATCAACGAGTTGGAGCAGATCAGCAAGACCACAGGCGATAAGTCCTTCGAAGGAAAAATTGCAGCACCGGCCGAGACTGATCACAAGGGGCCGCCGAGTGGCAAACCCGCAGCTGATGTTGCGGAGCAATGGGGTGATGCTGCAGGGGTCGGGGTTGGCCTAGTGGCGCTTTGGTTGGTGTCTCCCTAGCCAGTGTCTCGCTAGCCAATCCCTTGCGGCCACGAGAAGAAGGGCCACCACGCCGATGACCAAGGCCCACACGTTGTCAGCGAGCCAAGTCGCGGCCTTCCCTAACGTGCTCAGGAGCCAAGAGATGATTGAGCCTATGATTCCGGGCAGGGCTGCAGCGGCCTTGCCAGCCAATTTGGCCAGGGCACGCCCAAGGGCCTGTAGGTGCTTTTTTACCCACTCCTTGACCCCGCCCTTGTCGGATGGCTTTGGAGCCGGCGATGGGGTGCCCCCCGCTCCTCCGCCAGTGACAGCAAGGACGAGAGTGCTTATCGCCATGCCAATTGCTGTAAGGATGCTCGCGATCGTTATCCCCTGTTCGCGGAAGAGAGTTCGAATGCGCTCAGCCAGAGCCTTGTCTTCATGGAGGAGCCGCCTGATGGTCTCACGAATTCTGTTGATCTGTGACTGGAGAGCTGCTCTATTCGTGGAGAGGGCTTCGAGCCTCGCCTGCCTTTCAAGCTCGATGTTGGAGAGCTTGCCTTTAAGCTTCTCCATTCGGTCTCAAATGTTGAATTTCTGTGTCGTCCGTTCGGTCAGTTTTGGGCGTTCCCTGGCCAAGTGCTTTTTGACTTCGGATTTCCGGTCGTTGACGGCGCTTTGTTTCGCGAGGTTGTTAGCGAGCTCATCCCTCGATCTCGTCATGGCCTCCCAAACTCCGGCCAGTTCTCTTCTGGCCTGTGTGACCCATGCGACGTCAATTTGCGGATCATTAGTCGTCTTCAATGCGGTCTCGACGTCTTCTACGCCGGAGAGATCCTTCAGCTCGATTGCCTCAATGTTTTTCGGGAGGGTTTCCTCTGCACTCTGTTCTCCAGGACCTCTCTGCCGAGCCCCCGCGATGCCCCCGATCTATAATCAGGGAGCCCCAGTGGGTGCCACCAGCCCCGTATCTTCGGGCCAGCGTGTCAATACCCAGAAACCGGAATTTTCCCCTCGTCGCTGCAATGGAGGTCTTCCTGTCTTTAGGTCTCCATTAAAGTGTCTTACCGTCGGGGTCAATCCCGAACTGGCTTCGGGGCGCAGCCCATAGGTATGGCTCACTTCGTTGTAGAAACTGTCAACGAGGAGCTTCTTCTGGGCCTCAAGTTCCGCCTCACAACTCCTCCTGCAAGCCCTGCAAAATGTCGCCAGATGCATTGAGCAGCTGCTGGACGTCAAACGGTGGCTCCATAACGGGGGTGGGGGGGGGGGGGGGGCAGGGGGCTAAATCACCGTCTTCTCCAGGCCCGTCTAGAGTATGAGATCATCACACAGCCAGAGCTGGCTCGCATGATCGCTCGCGATCCTCTATGACCAGATTCTGAAGCACCGAAAAATAAGTAGAGACAATAGCGACAGCCTCTGGAATATTAACCTCAGCGTGCCTGCCCACAGCAGGAAGGGGGTCTTGATGCTCTTTGAGGACGTTACCGCGCAACAGCCCTTTGCTCGCAGCACGGAGTCCTTCTATAACCCGAAAATAATGAAGGTTGAGGTCAAGATTGAGGGGATCCCCATCCAGCTCTTTAGTCAGGGGATGCGTGCCTATCAGATGTGGGACGAGGCGGGAAGTTATTTGTACCCGGCAGGAAACGCCACCCCGAGGTGGCAGTGGTGGCGAAAGACCTTGATCTCCCTGACGTCTCTCTAGGGGAGTTCTTGACCTCCAAGTTCGCTCTGTGGATTGACCTCAGGACAACCAATGATGACCGGCTTCATGGCAGTGGCCGCCGCATAGAGAATGCGAGCAAAGGAGTGACCATCCACTGGGGTCGCGGCCATGTTTCTCCCGATCGAAAACCAGCCAAGACTCATCGCCGACCTCGAGGGAGATCCCTTTGTCGGACACGCGCTTAGCAGCACCACCTGCGAGCTATATCACCGTTATGGCATGTTCTTAGCACCGTTAACCGCTGTGCTGACCACCTTGAAGCACTACCAATTTGGACACTTCGGCCCTGTTAGAGTACACGATGGAGGAGACGAAGCAGGAGAGTCCTCCAGTGGAAAGAGTTACGGAGAAAGTAAAGGATCAAAAAAAAGTGGCAGCCGGGCGTGCCGGCGCTGCCGCCTGAAAGGCAAAGCAAGAAGAACGACTTCTCGAGCAGCTTCGAGCAGCCAAGGAACCATTTCGCTCCCCCGGCACACCTGCCAATATTCCTCCGACAAAGCGGTTTCCCGGCCGGAACGCCATGAAGGACTAACCAACTGGACCCCATGGATCGTTGGGGCTTGTCTTGCGGGCGGGGCGCTCGTGTTTCTCCGACAAACGAGGTCCCATGGCATGCCCCGTTGACTCCGCGCCCAAGCTGTCTGTGGATAAGCCCCATCGGCCAGATCGGCATTTAAAGGCTAGCCCAGACCCCTTCTGTATGAAATAGTGCCGCCGCTAGCCCAGACCCCTTCTGTATGGAATAGTGCCGCCGCTATGACAACTGCAGCAACCAACGGGAAGATGATCATGAATGCGCTCTACCACAGCGCGGTCGTCTCTGGCTCGGGAAGATGGTGATGGGGGGTAGCCCCCCGAAGCTGGACTTCGCGCCCCGTGATGTCGGCATGGTGATATTAGACGTTGCTCTCGCAATGACAACGAAGGACGTGCTAATTAAACAGGGGATCATACCTGCTGATAGCATGAAGTAATGGCAAGCGTTGCAATGCTCGTTGGGGGCGCTCTGGTGAACGCCCTGACGTTCTCCGGATCGAACTACTTATTCATGATGCTGAGGAGCTCTGGTGTTGACAGAGAGCGCAAGCGGCACGATAAGGCAGTCAAACAGCTGCACAGGCGTCATGGTCCCGGAAGCGGACCGAGCCCCTGGACTGGATCAACGAGGAACTTCGTTGGCGAGGCCATGCCGTAGAAGCCTTCAGAGACGTCGACGCGGCAATGCAGGAATATGCCCAGGTCACCGGGCACAACCTTGACCCCCTAGGGCCCGAGCCCCAGCCCAACTTTTATCACCCGAGTGGCGGCAAAGAGACTGCGAGATCGCCTTTGTCATCCTGGGGATGGCCGCAACCGGCTTTGTGGCCTACCAACTCGCCAAGAAGTGAGGCGCGTTTTAATTTTAAGCCTGTTTTCTGTGACCCTATATCATGGGTCTTCCCGAGAGCTTAACAGCGCAATGCTTGAGGTCAGCCACTGCGCCCGCCACCACAAAATCCCCGGCCCTCTAGCCCACACCATGATCGATATCGCGCAAAAGTCGCTTCAGCTCTGGCGGCAAGATGAGAAGACCGCAATGCGTTTTGCCGCACGGATGCTGGCTGGCCCGACCAACGTCCGGGCGACAACTGGACAGCTTCCTGAGCCTGTGGCATCCGCATGTTGGAGGCTGGTCAGGCTGCTGGAATACCTTAGTAGCTGATTGACAGTAAGCTCTCTGCCCTATACTACAGCCCCCGAGGCTACTGGAAGGGGCTCGCAGCCATTGAGAAGCAAAGGTGACTGAGCAGCAAGCCAAGGACTGGCTCAAAAGGCAGGCCATCCGGCAGATCTATCTGCCTGCCTACCGCGGCCAAAGTTTGACGTGGCGGTGCCCAACGAGGTCCACCAGGCGGATCTGCTCTTTCTGCCACACGACCCCGTAGGGCGGAGAACCTTCTGCTATGCTGTCACGGTTGTTGATGTGGCCTCTCGATACAAAGAGGCTCAGCCTCTGACTAGCAAAACCGCGGCAGAGGTTGCTGATAGCTTTCTCGGATTTACAAGCTCCTTCAGGTTGACCCTGAGTGCGAGTTCATGGGTGCGGTGAGCCAGCTGCTCGCCAAACACGGGGTCGAGGTCCGACATGGACGTGTTGACATCCACTGGGACCAAGGCATCGTGGAGCGCTGGAACCGGACCCTGGCTGAGCGGCTCTTTGGACACCAGTATGCTCAGGAGATGCGCCTCCCTTCGGGTCAGAGATCAAAAGAGTGGGTGGCTCGGCTGCCTAGCGTCATAACCGCTCTGAACGGCGAAATGACCAGGTTGACTGGCAAAAAGCCCTCCGACGCCATCAAATCAAGCCCTCCTCTGTAGTTCGCAACCGCCCTGTTGGTCTCAAGGAGCAGAGGCTCCCTTCAGGTGTTGGTGTTCGCTATCTGTACCAGCCCGGCGAGCTGGAGGGCGGTCGGCGCCGCACGACTGACCCTGTATGGTCTTTAACGGTTCACCGGCTTGGACGCTCGGTGGCCAAGCCCGATGAGCCTGTGCTGTATTACCTGCAGGATGGCCCACCACATGGTTTTGTCAGGGAGGAACTCCTGGTAGTGGCGCCCGACACTCCACTTCCTCCGGATGGGGTTCTCAAGCGCTGAGCGCTGCTGCTCCTCTTTTTTGGTTGCACTCGAGACAGGTCAGCCTGACGTTATTGTGGATGTGGCCGACGGAGTTGACGAACCCGTCGACACTGAACTGCTTTGTGTCCTTTGGCTGGTAAGCCAATAGGAGCTCGATGTTGCACGCGGCACAGCGATTGTTCTGGGCCTCCTTCAGTGCTAGGATGTGATCAACTTGAGCCCCTTGGCTTGGTTCTGTCGCTTATAGGCCACCAGCTTTTTTATGGTGGTCTTGCGTAATAGGCGGCATACCTGCGGAGCCAGTCGTGTGGCATTTCTCTGGCGATTAGGGGTGGCTGCCCCTGGTCGCCACAGCCGATGACCTGGACGCCCCGACCCTCGAGCCAGTCGAAGGTTTCCAGAGTGTGGCAGGGCACTGTGCAGACCTCGTCCCAGATGATCACACGGGAAACGAATTTCTGTCCCATCCTTTCAGGGGTACAGTCCGTTTGGCCACACCAGCGGAAGAAGCTGTGATAGGGCTGGGCCTGGACGCACCTGGCCCGCATCTCTTTGGCCAGGCGATGGGTCGGTGTGAAGACGAGGGGGTTTCTGGTACGGAAGAACTCGGATCGCTTACGTGGTTTTGCCGCTGCCCCCGCCGCCGTTTAGGTAGCTCAGCTGATGTCGGGTCAGGGGATCGTCGTGGCGCGGCGCGGCGCTGGGAGCGAGGTCCCTTTTTGTTGCTTTGTAGTCAGGCTTGGCGAGGTTGGCTGCGTGTTCCATCGGCATGTAGAGGCTCTCGCCCTTGTCACGCCACTGGGCTGGGGCAATCACATCTCATGGTGGCCTCGGGGTCGCCTTGTCGTGGTAGGTGAGACAGATGCAGCAATGCCCTTTTGGGTGCACCTCATGAGGCTTGTAGTGTAGGCCCCGACCCCCTCAAGCGTGCAGAGCGCCGTTTTCTTTACATAGATGGAATTGGTTGCCACTCGGATGGCCTCATCGGGTTCAAACCTTGAAAGCATAGAGAGGAGGTTGACGTAGGCCAGCATGCTTGCCCTCAGGTGGGCGAACTGGGGCTGGGAACCATCGTAGTAAGTGAGGATGTGACCAAGCTCGCACTCCATTGGTGCTCCGACTAAAGTGCCCGAGAGGCGGGTGTCCCGGACAAGGTAGTCGAGCTCGCCCCGGTCGGTCACCAACCTCCTTGTGAGCCTTTTCCAATCTGCCTTGCTGCCCTGGGTGAATTTGCCGATGACGGAGCAGGCCTGGTCCCTGCTTTTGGGCAGCCAAACCTCAGTCTGCTTCTCGAAGGAGATAATTGCCTCCCTGACTTTGAGAGACCTCAGCAGGCCAGACTCTGCCAGGAAGGCAAGGAGCTGTGTCGGGGCCCAACTGCCTTCAGGGAAATGCCTTCCAAACCAGGCAGGGATGACCGGATAGCAGGTAGCCTCAAACTCCCATTCTTGAACCTCGGCGAAGCCTGTGCCTATGTCTTTAGGGAGAGGGCCATTAATTGCCACGCGGGTCATGCGGTGAGTCGGATGCCCGAACCACTCGAAATAGGATTTGGCTTCACCCATACCCTGGAAGGATGCCGGATAGCAGGCCTTCATGTCGATAGAAGTGACTTCCCTCGTGTCATAACCCATCGAGTTCCAGAGGCCGCCGTGACCGTGCTCCACGCAGGCCTTCTCGATGTCTGGGAGGAGGTTGGCTGGGGTTGGCTTCCAGCCATTCCTTTCCTTTGCCATAATGCTAGCTGCCTGGCTTTCGCCGAAGGCTCTCTCAGCAAGTTCTGTAGGTGCGGCCGTCCTGGAGCACGAACTGGTCGACAGAGAGCTGTTGGTCTTGACCGCCCAGGAGCCAGACCGCTAATGGCTCGCCCTGGGTGACTTCCCGGATGGCGTGCCAGACGTTGCCCTCGTAGATGTGGACCTCTCTACTCTGGGGGAAGTGGAGGTCTTTGGGCCAGGCATGGCCATTGTGGCAGATGAGTTCTATGGATCTATTGCCGCCATTCCCACCACTTCCATATTTGCCACTGTTTAAGATTTCCTTGCCAGCGATGTCCCTCAGGAAGATCGCTCTTTTGAAACTCTTCTCTAGCTCGGCCATGTCATCGACCGTGGCACCGGTTTCGTGGACTTTCTCTTCCCACTCCTGGATCTTATGTCGCCGTGTGGGTGTAAGTCCCTGGCCTCTCAAAATGCCCTCAAAGTGCTCGACCACCCTCTGAGCCACACAGTTGAGGTCACCATCTCTTAACGGAGCTAGGTTGGCAGGATAGAGGTCATAGACAACTGCGGTGACGGGGTAGGCGTTCTGATAGAACACTGTCGATTCCAGTCAACACGCCAGGCTTTGTGTCCCGAGAGACCTCGACGACCCCCTGGCCCTTCTTTCACTCAGCCCGGACTGGATCAAACTTGTCTTCAAGGACCCAATCATCTTCAGCTTTCTCCCGGAGAAATTTGATTCTCAGGAGAAGCACCATGCCCCCTGGGAGAGCCACCAGAAGTTGGGTAGCCCTGACATCGGCCATTCGAGCGTCCAGTGCCAACCTTCCGTCTCTGGCATGCATGCCTTGGTGATCTCGACGTCGCCGATGTCCAGCGGGTCTTCTTGTTCAACCCTCCATGTAGAGAAGACCGGTGCGGCACCATCTACCTCGAATTCGTCTTTGGCGTCATTAAGTATCTCGACCCATAGCTCGTAAGCCGGGAGTCTTACTGGGTGGGGGACATGATCATCCAGGTCAGTAAATGGCCACTGTGGTCGAAGTGGCTGGGGGAGGAGTCTTTCCTAAGCTTCTGGAATGGGTTCATCAAGGATGAACCTTGGCTCATACTCTGCAAGCATTTCTTCAATCAGGTCATCCATAGTAATGGTAGCCATGTGTTAGATGGGGTATACCTACTGCAACTTATTGTCTAAATAGGAGTTCATTCCGCAATAAGCTGAGCTCGCGGCGGGGTATATATATCGCAACTTTTTTTTATTGCAACTTATTGTCTAAATAGGAGTTCGTTCCGCAATAAGCTGAGCTCGCGGCGGGGTATATATATATAGCAACTTTTTTTTATTGCAACTTATTGTCTAAATAGGAGTTCGTTCCGCAATAAGCTGAGCTCCCGGCGGGGTATATATATATAGCAACTTTTTTTTATTGCAACTTATTGTCTAAATAGGAGTTCGTTCCGCAATAAGCTGATCTAGCACCAAATCAAACTGTATTCTGGTTTTCTTCTCCAGCCCTATATGGTGCTGGCGAACCCTTTCTCTCCCGCACTTCCGGCAGCAATGTATCTCGCTCTGAACCCCGCTCCCGCAAGACTTACAGGGAATGGGAACTGGACGGCCTTTGCGAAGTTTGACCAGGTGAACCTTGCAAAACGTTTGGCAACAACTTTTCCCGCAGATATCCGGGTCGCCCACTTTTAACCACGCACATTGAGTATGACCTTTCATCTTCGTGGGTATGCCAACCGCACCCTAATGTCTAAATAGGAGGTTCGTTTCGCAAGGAGCTGGTCTCAATGGTAGCCGAAACATCGGCAGCCCTGACAAAAATGCGCTAAAGTAAGAGCCACAAGGCCGGCGAGGGTGGGGGCCATCCGCAGGGGCTCTCACTATGCTCACTCTGGGGCCGCAGGGGCTCGGGCCTCAGGGAGAGCTGCACGCCTGAGGAAGCCGCCTAGACGTACATACAGAATTGTTTGTCTACGTTGGTCCCTTTTGGTACCCCAAAAAAAGTCCATTCGCCCCCCCTGCTGTTAAGTGCTATGTTGCTCAGGTGAGCGTTGCAGGGCCATCATGTTCTCATTATTTTTGGATTCTTTGTTGAAAAGCACTTACTAGTGAACACAAAATTGAGTTTCTCAGACTAACAGTTGAAGAGTTACAGGCCTTGCAGGCAAAGGGCCTTATATTTCTCATTATTTTCGGATTCTTTGTTGAAAATCACTTACTAGCAAACAAAAAATCCAGTTTCCGTGACTTAAGGTTTCAGAGTTATAATTATTGCAGGCAATGGGCCTAATTTTTCTCATTATTTTCAGTTTCTTTGTTGAAAAACACAAAATCAAGTTTCCACAACTTATGGTTTTAGAGTTCTATGTCTGATTCACAGTTGTGGTGGAGTTATCACCCACTGCAGGGTTAAACAAGTGTATCCCTTGATAAAATTACATCTCTGATGCCCTAGCTTTAAAAAAGACGGCCATTTGCGGTGCGGTTGGGGGATTTGCCATCTCTTCTGATGGCTATTTTTATGTTTCGCTATGATGCATTGACTGAATTAGGAGTCATTATGCCACCAAAACTTATCTATTTCTATAGTAAGACTAGCATCGGGATCCAAGGTGGAGTTAGTTGACTGTAAAAGTGCTTTAAACCTCCCGGTAGTTTATACTACTGACTGTTCTAAGGCGGTGGTCCAGGGCCATCACGGCCCTCTTGTCTTTTTACCTTTCAGCACACTTGCATGAGTAATACGTAGTGCAGGACAGTAGTTGCAGAAAAGAGACAACAGTTGATGAGAATGAACTTGCTTGATATTTACCAAAATACTGTTGCAATTTTTATATCGGAACCAGAATTTTACAGTGACTAAGCGTACAGATTTAGAAAAATTGTAGAATACTTTAACTTTTCGGGGCAATTCAGAAAACTTATTAACCGTTATAAAAGAATTGGCTATAGCCTGGATATTATGCAGCAGACTGCATGCCTAGTTGTCACGCAATCGTTGTTGATGGCTGCTTCACTCTTTAATTGCGTGATGGCGGATCGGGCGTCAGACTCAATGACTGCCTCTTCGTAAAACTTTGATATATTTCAGAGTGCATGTGCTGCTTACAACCTAATATTCTTTATTTCTCTTTTGTTTTAGGTTGTAGATTCCTTCAAGCTGACTGTTCACACGGATTCTATGAATATAATTCTGAACGTGGTTGACACTAGTGGTCTTGACGACTATAAGGAAATTAGGTTCCAATGCTACAACGGAGCTGATGTGGTTTTAGTTTGGTTCAATGTCACTTCACCAGCCTCTTATAACAACATTTTGTCGAAAGTAGGTGTTCTTTTAAATCATCGTAACTCACATGATATTGTCAAAGCAAATTACTTGTTAGCTCACCTGAGCACAAAGTGCTCAAGGTGAGCTATTGTGGTCAGTCAATGCCTGTCGTGTGTTTTTTGGCGTCAACAATTGTTTAAAAGCCTACTCCTCGAGTGTTTCTGCAAGAAAAAAATGGTTTCAGGCCAAAACTAAAGAGGACATAGAAGTTTTGGCCATTTTGTCCAAAACTTTTAGAGTCTTTGGACAGTGACCGAGCAAAACGAGGGAACGCAGGTGTAGCGAGCCCCTGAGGGCCCCAGAAGCTCTGGGTAAATGGTGCCATTTCCTGCATTCTGAGCATTTCCAGAGAGGTAAAATTAGGA
Organism: Anodontia alba; assembly: GCA_964016985.1. Taxonomy (NCBI): domain Eukaryota; kingdom Metazoa; phylum Mollusca; class Bivalvia; order Lucinida; family Lucinidae; genus Anodontia; species Anodontia alba. The sequence continues at coordinate 279,937 of OZ024826.1, forward strand.
TTCAAGAACACCAATTTTTGTGTCTGGACTCCCCAAAAAATCAGGTTTCTCAAGTTCTGAACAGTCAGGTGGATACATTTTAGAATTGCTTTATTGATTTCTTGCTGTCTGGATACAATTTTTTTTTTTTAGCTCACCTGAGCCGAAGGCTCAAGGTGAGGTATTGTGATCACTCAACGTCCGTCGTCGTCCGTCTGTCCGTCCGTCCGTCAGTACGTTCACAATCTTTAAACATCTCCTAAACCACTGATTGGATTTTGACCAAATTTCACAGGAATGATCCTTGGTTGATCCTCTTTCAAAGTTGTTCAAATGGTTCCGGTCCATTGCATATCTAGGTCACAGGAGCTCAAAATAGATTTTTTAACTAAAAACTCAAAAAATCTTCTCGTCAGAAACCACTGGACCGATTTCAATAAAATTTTGCAGAAATGTTCCTTTGGTGATCCTCTACCAAGATTGTTCAAGCCATTTGGATTCGTCAAAAAACATGGCCGCCAGGGGGCAGGGCTTATTTTCCCTATATATCTATATAGAAAACTTTAAAAATCTTCTTGTCAGAAACCACTGGACCAATTTCAATATAATTTTGCAGAAATGTTCCTTTGGTGATCCTCAACCAAGATTGTTCAAGTCTTTTGGATTCGTCAAAAAACATGGCCGCCAGGGGGCGGGGCTTATTTTCCCTTTATATCTGTATAGAAAACTTTAAAAATCTTCTTGTCAGAAACCACTAGACCGATTTCAATATAATTTTGCAGAAATGTTTCTTTGGTGATCCCCTACCAAGATTGTTCGAGACATTTGGATTCCTCAAAAAACATGGCCACCAGGTGGCGGGGCTTATTTTCCCTATATATCTATATAGAAAACTTTAAAAATCTTCTCGTCAGAAACCAGTGGACCAGTTTCAATATAATTTTGCAGAAATGTTCCTTTGGTGATCCTCTACCAAGATTGTTCAAGACATTTGGATTCGTCAAAAAACATGGCCGCCAGGGGGCGGGGCTTATTTTCCCTTTACATCTATATAGAAAACTTTAAAAAAATCTTCTTGTCCGAAAGCACTGGACTGATTTCAATATAATTTTGCAGAAATGTTCCTTTGGTTATCCTGTACCAAGATTGTTCAAGCCGTTTGGATTCGTCAAAAAACATGGCTGCCAGGGGGCAGGGCTTATTTTCCCTATATATCTATATAGAAAACTTTCAAAATCTTCTTGTCCGAAACCACTGGACCGATTTCAATATAATTTTGCAGAAATGTTCCTTTGGTGATCCTGTTGCAAGATTGTTCAAGCCATTTGGATTCGTCAAAAAACATGGCCGCCAGGGGGGCAGGGCTTAGTTTCCCTATATATCTATATAGAAAACTTTAAAAATCTTCTTGTCCGAAACCACTAGACCGATTTCCATATAATTTTGCAAAAATGTTCCTTTGGTGATCCTGTTGCAAGATTGTTCAAGCCATTTGGATTCGTCAAAAAACATGGACGCCAGGGGGCGGGGCTTATTTTCCCTATATAATCTATATAGAAAACTTTAAAAATCTTCTTATCCAAACCACTGGACCGATTTCAATATAATTTTGCAAAAATGTTCCTTTGGTGATCCTCTACAAAATTGTTCAAGCCATTTGGATTCGTCAAAAAACATGGCCACTAGGGGGTGGGGCTTATTTTTCCTATAAATCTATATAGAAAAGTTTAAAAATCTTCTTGTCCGAAACCACTGGACCGATTTCAATATAATTTTGCAGAAATGTTCCCTTGGTGATCCTGTACCAAGATTGTTCAAGCCATTTGGATTTGTCAAAAAGCATGGCCGCTAGGGGGCGGGGCTTATTTTCACTATATATCTGTATAGAAAACTTCAGGCTGTCAAGTGTTCCTATTTTTCCTATTTTTTCCTATTTTTTCAGGTTTCCTATTTTTTTCCTATATTTTAACCCCATTTCCTATATTTTTTACCAAATTCCTATATTTTTTAAAATGCTGCAAATTAAGTGCATTGATGTTCAATACAGGGCCCTATTTTCAAAAACAGTTAATCTATTATGTAAATTCAAGTAAGAACCCTGTAACTCTTCACTATGATGAAATCACCACAACTCAGGTGGTAAAACAAATGGATTTACATTTCCGCTTTTGGTCTGAAGAACAGAATGAAGTTGTTTTTATACAGCATTGATGTTTGGACATGCAGAAGGTGCAAAGGTTGCTGCTGCCATGGTGGACAAATTAGAGGAAGATAAGGTTAACCTATCCTCTATACTTACATTAAGCAGTGATGGACCAAATGTAAATAAGACCATTTTTAGAGCTGTTAATATGTCTTTGAAAGGTGCTGGAAATCCAGGAATGATAAACATTGGAACATGTAACCTTCATATTGTTCACAATAGTTTCTGTAAGGCTCTTGAAGCATATGGTTCACCAGTGGATGATCTTGCTGTGGACATCCATTCTTTTTTCAAGATATCGTCTGCCAGAAGAGAGGATTTCAAGTTCATTCAGCTAGAAGAAGAAGTGGAAACCTATACCTTCTTAAGACATGTTCCTTCACGGTGGTTGACACTTGGTCCTGTAGTAGACAGGCTTATTGAACAGTGAGAGCCTCTCCAGAAATGTTTTACAGATCTTGCAAACAAGGATCCAAAAAATGCTCCAACCAGTTCCGCCTTTAAAAGGTCATGTACAAGACTTCAAAATAAGCAAACTTTAGTTGAACTTCACTTCCTACAGTCAGTGATGCCTCTGTATCATTCATTTCTGGAATTGTTCCAGCCAGAAGCTCCGTTAGTTCATGTGTTATATGAAGAACTGTGTTGGCTTGTTTACATGATGATGGGCAGATATGTCAAAGCATCTGTATATCAGAATAAAACTGGACAGGATCTGAAAGAGGTAAAGCATGGTGAGCTACAGAATCAGTTGTCAGGCAAAGAGATGATAATTGTGGATTCAACAAGACAGGTTTTGGGGAATCTGGATTCTGGGAAACAGAAAAGAGCACTTTTAGATATAAGAAAGTTCTTCAGTACTGGAGTGTAATACCTGTTATCTAATTTTCCATTTGATAATGAACTTCTGAAAGATTTGGGCTGTTTACATCCTGAGCATAGACTTAAGCCCAGTAGCAGTTCAGCAATAGAAAGGGTAGCAAGGAAGTTACCTTTTGCAGAAGAAGATGTGGCAGTGATCACTGATGAGTGGAAGGTATACCAAGGGGAAGAAATTGATGAGAAACTTTGGAAAATAGAGAAAGATGATGAAGTTGAGTTGAGAAGGATTGATCATTACTGGAGAGACATTCTGAAATTGAAAACTGGTAGTGGCAAAGATAAGTACCCTAAGCTTGGAAAAATAGTAAAAGGAGTTCTGGCATTGCCACATGGTAATGCTGATGTTGAAAGAGGGCTATCAGATAATAAGAAAATGTTGGGAAAAGATAGGGTAAAGCTGTCATCAAAATCAATTATAGGGAACAGACTTTCTAAAGAGGCTGCGAAAATCCATGATCCTGAACATATGCAGCCAGAATGTGAACCTCTTACCAAGGAACTAATAGGTTATGTCAGAGGTAGTCATAGAGTTTACAAGGAGAGGCTAGAAGAGGAAAAGCAAAAGAGGGAAGAGGAGGAGAAGAATAGACAACAAAAGAAAGAAGAGCGTGCACAGCTTGAAAAACAAAAACAAGAAGCAGCAAAAGAAAAAGAGTCTTTGAATGATAAAGAAAAGAACTGTAAAGAAGAACTTCATGCTGCTGAAAAACTGCTTGAAGAAGGAAATGAAAAACTGGCTAGAGCATTAAGAAAGAGAGATTTTTCTAGTGCATCAGTGAGTCAGTCATTGATCGAGACTGCTGAGAAAAAGATCAAAGAATCAACAGAGCGTCTAGACAGAGTAAGAGAAGAACAGAAATCAGTGGAAGGTAGGAAAAGGAAGAACCTGGAGAAAATTGCTCAGGTGGATTCAAAGAAAGCTAAGAAATGAGGTGAACTTAGCCAATAAAACCAAATTCTGGAGTTAGTGACTTGTATGCCAGATTAGTGTTATTTTTTCTCAGTTTTGATAGTGTAATAATATGGTCACTTATATTTTCATTTTTCAAGCACATGATTAAGAGAATTCATAGTACAAGAAGTACAATGTCTAAGCTTGATAAGTTATATTTTCAACTTCAAGAATATGATTAAGAGAATTCATAGTACAGATAATACAATGACTAAACTAGGCAAAATTATTTGTCAGTTTCTTAAAGTTCTATTACTTTCCATGTTGATACTTTGCTATATGCTTGACCATCCCAAGATACCCATTGTAAATGCACAAAGTCAGTTATGTATAACTATATACATAATTTTCTCTTGATGGTTTCTTTAAAACTTCATTTTTTCAGGATGTTACATGAGCTAGTCATTAAACAGAGTAACCTAGTCAGTAACTCATGTATCTTGTATTTATTGCAACACAACCTATCTTGAATTGGTCAAACACATTTGATGTTATGTTGACTTAAAGCAATAAAGATGATTATAAATTAATTTTTTTATTGCCACTAATATAAAACCTTTGATGACATTTAAGATGGTGATTGAAGGCTGGCTGTAAGGGGAGGTGGAGTCCAGGACCATATCAAAAATATCAAAATCTGACAGTGGCTTACAGAAGTTTTAATCCTATTACCAAAACTTCTTGTTGCTTTTTGTCTTTATTAAACCATCTGTTTAAATTTAGAATACCTGCATTTTTGGTACTTTTTTATATTATAATAAGGCCTTTTTTGCTGCTAAACCTTGATAATTATCCTATAAATTTCCTATTTTTTCCTATATTTTTCCCATAAATTTCCTATTTTTTTAAGCCCAGAATATATATTTTGCACCAAAATACACTTGACAGCCTGAAACTTTAAAAATCTTCTTGTTCGAAACCACTGGACCGATTTCCATATGATTTTGCAGAAATGTTCCTTTGGTTATCCTGTTGCAAGATTGTTCAAGCCATTTGGATTTGTCAAAAAATATGGCCGCCAGGGGGGCAGGGCTTATTTTCCTTATATATCTATATAGAAAACTTTAAAAATCTTCTTGTCATAAAGCACTGGACGGATTTCAATATAATTTTACAGTAATGTTTCTTCGATGATCCTCTACCAAGATTGTTCAAGCCGCCATGATTCCTTAAAAAACATGGCCGCTAGGGGGCGGGGTTTATTTTTCATATATATCTGTATAGAAAACTTTAAAAATCTTCATGTCATAAACAACTGGACCAATTTCAATATAACTTGGCAGAAATGTTTCCTTAGTGACCCTCTATCAAGATTGTTCAAGCCGTCATGATTTGTCAAAAAACATGGCCTCTAGAGGGTGCGGGGCTTATTTTCCATATATATCTATATAGAAAACTTGAAAAAATGTTGTCGTCAGAAACCACAGGACTGATTTCAATATAACTTCACAGAAATGTTTCCTTGGTGACCCTTTACCAAGATTGTACAAACCGTTATGATTTGTCAAAAAACATGGCCGCTAGGGGGCGGGGCTTATTTTCCTATATATCTATATAGAAAAATTTTAATAATCTTTTCAGAAACCACTTGACCGATTTCAATGTAACATTGCAGGCGTGTTTCTTATGTAACCCTCTATCAAGATTGTTCAAGCCGTCATGATTCGTCAAAAAACATGGCCGCCAGGAGTTGGGGCTTATTTTCCTTATATATCTATAGAAAACTTTAAAACTCTTCTTGTCAGAAACCACTGAACTGATTTCATTATAACTTTGCAGAAATGTTTCCTTGGTGACCCTCTACTAAGATTGTTCAAGTAATCATGATTTGTCAAAAAACATGGCTGCCGGGGGCAGGGCTTATTTTCCCTATATATCTATATATAAAACTTTAAAAATCTTCTTTTCAGAAACCAATGGACCGATTTCAATACAACTTAGCAGGAATGTTTCTTTGGTGACCCTCTACAAAGATTGTTCAAGCCGTCATGATTCATCAAAAAACATAGCCGCTAGGGGGCGGGGATTATTTTCCCTATATATCTATATAGAAAACTTTAAAAATCTTCTCGTAAGAAACAGTTGGACCGAGTTCAATGTAAATTGGCAGGAATGTTGCTTTGGTGACCTTCTACCAAGATTGTTCAAGCCTTCATGATATGTCAGAAACCATGGCCCCCAGGGGGGTGGGGCTTATTTTTCATCTATATCTGCATAGAAAATTTTAAAATTCTTCTTGTCACATACCCCATGACTGATTTCAATATTACTTGGCTGGAATGTTGCTTTGGTGAACCTATCAAGATTGTACAAGCTGTCATGATTCATCAAAAAACATGGCTGCCATGGGGTGGGGCTTATTTTCCCTATATATCTAAATAGAAAGCTTTAAAAATCTTCTTGTCAGAAACCACTGAACAGATTTCAATATAACTTGGCAAGATTGTTCCTTTGGTGACCCTCTACCAAGTTTGTTCAAGCTTTCATGATTCGTCAAAAAACATGGCCGTTAGGGCGTAGGGCTTCATAGACCAATTTAATATAACTTGGCAGAAATGTTCCTTTGGTGACCCTCTTTTAAGATTCAGTTCAAGTCGTCAAGATTTGTAAAAAAACATGGCCGGGGGTGTGGTGGAGGGGGTTGGGGGTGGTTAGTGCTATAAAGTTTATACAAAAATCCTAGAGCAGTGAACTTGGCTGAAACTTCAACAGTAAATATGCAAATCTGTTTGGTCAGGTGAGCGATATAGGACCATCATGGTCCTCTTGTTTTTTGTTAGCTCACCTGAGCTGAAAGCTCAGGGTGAGCTTTTGTGATCACTCACCGTCTGTCGTCGTCGTCCGTATGTCCGTCCGTCCGTCCACAATCTTTAAACAACATCTCCTCCTAAACCACTGATTGGATTTTGACCAAACTTCACAGGAATGATCTTTGGTTGGTCCTCTTTCAAAGTTGTTCAAATGGTTCCGGTCCGTTGCATATCTAGGTCACAGGAGCTAAAAATAGATTTTTTAACTAAAAACTTAAAAAATCTTCTTGTCAGAAAACACTAGACTTATTTCAATATAATTTTGCAGAAATGTTCCTTTGGTGATCCTCTACCAAGATTGTTCAAGCCATTTGGATTCATCAAAAAACATGGCCGCCAGGGGCAAGGGCTTATTTTCCCTATATATCTATATAGAAAACTTTAAAAATCTTCTTGTCAGAAACCACTGGACAGATTTCAATATATTTTTGCAGAAATGTTCCTTTAGTGATCCTCTTCCAAGATTGTTCAAGCCATTTGGATTCGTCAAAAAACATGGCTGCCAGGGGGCGGGGTTTATTTTCCCCATATATCTATATAGAAAACTTTAAAAATCTTCTTGTCCAAAACCACTGGACCGATTTCAATATAATATTGCAGAAATGTTCCTTTGGTGATCCTCTACCAAGATTGTTCAAGCCATTTGGATTCGTCAAAAAACATGGCTGCCAGGGGGCGGGGCTTATTTTCCCTATATATCTGTATAGAAAACTTTAAAAATCTTCTTGTCCGAAACCACTGGACTGATTTCAATATAATTTTGCAGAAATGTTCCTTTGGTGATCCTCTACCAAGATTGTTCAAGACATTTGGATTTGTCAAAAAACATGGCCGCCAGGGGGCGGGGTTTATTTTCCCTATATAATCTATATAGAAAACTTTTAAAAATCTTCTTGTCCGAAACCACTGGACCGATTTCAATATAATTTTGCAAAAATGTTCCTTTGGTGATCCTCTACCAAGATTGTTCAAGCCATTTGGATTCGTCTAAAAACATGGCCACCAGGGGGCGGGGCTTATTTTCCCTATATATCTATATAGAAAACTTTAAAAATCTTCTTGTCCGAAACCACTGGACCGATTTCCATATAATTTTGCATAAATGTTCCTTTGGTTATCCTGTACCAAGATTGTTCAAGCCGTTTGGATTTGTCAAAAAACATGGCCGCCAGGGGGCGGGGCTTATTTTCACTGAAAATATCTGTATAGAAAACTTTAAAAATCTTCTTGTCAGAAACCACTGGACCGATTTCCATATAATTTTGCAGAAATGTTCCTTTGGTGATCCTGTTGCAAGATTGTTCAAGCCATTTGGATTTGTCAAAAAACAAGGCTGCTAGGGGGGGGGGCGGGGCTTATTTTCCTTATATATCTTTATTGAAAACTTTAAAAATCTTCTTGTCAAAAACCACTGGACCGATTTCCATACCATTTTGCAGAAATGTTCCTTTGGTGATCCTGTTGCAAGATTGTTCAAGCCGCCATGATTCGTTAAAAAACATGGCCGCTAGGGGGCGGGGTTAATTTTCCCTATATAGAAAACTTTAAAAATCTTCTTGTCATAAACGACTGGACCGATTTCAATATAACTTGGCAGAAATGTTTCCTTAGTGACCCTCTATCAAGATTGTTCAAGCCGACATGATTGTCAAAAAACATGGCCCCTAGGGGGTGCGGGGCTTATTTTCGATATAATTCTATATAGAAAACTTGAAAAAATCGTGTCGTCAGAAACCACAGGACTGATTTCAATATAACTTTGCAGAAATGTTTCCTTGGTGACCCTTTACCAAGATTGTTCAAGCCGTTATGATTTGTCAAAAAAACATGGCCGCTAGGGGGCGGGGCTTATTTTCCTATATAATTTATCTATATAGAAAATTTTAATAGTCTTTTCAGAAAGCACTTGACCGATTTCAATGTAACTTTGCAGGAATGTTTCTTATGTAACCCTCTATCAAGATTGTTCAAGCTGTCATGATTCGTCAAAAAACATGGCCGCTAGGAGTCGGGGCTTATTTTCCTTATATATCTATATAGAAAACTTTAAAACTCTTCTTGTTAGAAACCACTGAACCGATTTCATTATAACTGCAGAAATTTTTCCTTGGTGACCCTCTACTAAGATTGTTCAAGTAATCATGATTCGTCAAAAAACATGGCTGCCGGGGGCAGGGCTTATTTTCCCTATATATCTATATATAAAACTTTAAAAATCTTCTTTTCAGAAACCAATGGACCGATTTCAATACAACTTGGCAGGAATGTTTCTTTGGTGACCCTCTACAAAGATTGTTCAGGCCGTCATGATTCATCAAAAATCATGGCCGCTAGGGGGAGGGGCTTATTTTCCCTATATAGAAAACTTTAAAAATCTTCTCGTAAGAAACAGTTGGACCGAGTTCAATGTAACTTGGCAGGAATGTTGCTTTGGTGACCTTCTACCAAGATTGTTCAAGCCTTCATGATACGTCAAAAACCATTGCCCACAGGGGGGTGGGGCTTATTTTTCATATATATCTGCATAGAAAATTTTAAAATTCTTCTTGTCACATACCCCATGACTGATTTCAATATTAGTTGGCTGGAATGTTGCTTTGGTGAACCTCTATCAAGATTGTACAAGCAATCATGATTCGTCAAAAAACATGGCTGCCATGGGGTGGGGCTTATTTTCCCTATATATCTAAACAGAAAACTTTAAAAATCTTCTTGTCAGAAACCACAGAACAGATTTCAATATAACTTGGTAGGAATGTTCCTTTGGTGACCCTCTACCAAGTTTGTTCAAGCTGTCATGATTCGTCAAAAAACATGGCCGTTAGGGCGTAGGGCTTTATAGCTATATAAAACTTTTTAAACCACTGGACCAATTTCAATATAACTTGGCAGAAATGTTCCTTTGGTGACCCTCTTTTAAGATTCAGTTCAGGTCATCAAGATTTGTAAAAAAACATGGCCAGGGGTGTGGTGGAGGGGGGTGGGGGTGGTTAGTGCTATAAAGTTTATACAAAAATCCTAGAGCAGTGAACTTGGCTGAAACTTCAACAGTAAATATGCAAATCTGTTTGGTCAGGTCCATCATGGTCCTCTTGTTTTTTTTTCAGGAGAGCAACAAGTAATTCTTTAAATTTAATATAACTCAACTAAATAAATTCAGCCTTTTCTAAAACTAAACTACGATAATATGTGTAAGTCTTGGGACACCTTATCTACTTACCATACTTGGCCTAAAATTTGAAATTAAAAATTTGCTGTATATAAACAGTGTAGACCCTGATCAGACCCAACAATTTGTGGCATCTGATCTAGGTCTACACTGGTTTGTTAAGGCCTCTCTGCCCCAATACTAACGGTTTGTTTATCTATATACAAATGCCTTCTGGGTATTTGTGACTGCCATGAGAAGATAGTTCTTAGGTGTAGCCATAAAAAAAAGATGATTTGGACAAGGGAAACAGTTATCCCTGAAATATCACCAATTCCCTGCTGTAAGTCTACCTTGCTGGTTATCTGACAACCATGATATATTATCACATCTGATATATCACAGTTCTCAGATAACCAGAGAAATAGATTTGTAGTAGAAAATCATACTTGGTGTTTACATCTTTTCCTCCCTGCATAAGCTAAACCAGGAACATTAAAACAGCTTTGAAAAAGTCTGTAGCTGTTCACATCTACGACTTTTCAAAGTCAGTGTTCTTGCAGAGTTTTACTCGCAAGAACATGTCTTGGGTGGATGGATTTAATCTTTTCCTGAGACTGGTCAGAATCTGATTTTGTGCGGAAAAGCCTCTTTCACACCCAGCAGTATTTACTGGTAGAGTTAATGCCAGACAGGCAAGTTTTAGAAGATTAAAATAGTCCTCTTTGTGGTAGGTGGCTATCAAACACCAAAGGTTTTGCATGGAATTTCTATGGTACATTTGCACCACAATTTTGGGCTTTATGTCCTTCCACTCTGCTCTTGTTTTTCAGCATTTATAATGGGATCCCTGGTCTCAATAAATGTTTCACTACCTTCTTTCCACCTATGTATCTGTGGTTCCCCATGTTTGCTGATCAAATAGTCCAGCTGCTCATTTCCCCAGTCCTGCAGATCTGATGGACTTAGGAATGAAAGAGGCCGCACAGATAATATTCCAAAGGCAAACAACAAATCTGTATCTGGAAATCTGGAAGATAAACAACAAAACCATTCTGTGAGCACCTCTGGCATAACGGAAAATCTAGAATTTAAAACAGTGTAATGTTTTCCCAGGGCTTCCAGTTTGCATCAGCCATTCGCTTCTCTCCGTAATTTCTTGGAAAAACTGGAAGCCCTGGGAAAACAGTACACTTTTTTTTTTTGCATTCAGTCAATGCACATTTAGTCAGTTTTTGGCTTCTTATAATATTTTATTGTACTTCAGAGCCCAAAACTGACAAAGTGTGAATTTACTGACCTCCTTAAAGTGTCTGCATAAAAATGTCAAAAAATATCTCCAGGTTATAAACAAACCACCCACTGTCAGATTATGTTGCAAAACAAACCACCCACTTTCAGATTATGTAGCAAAGTTTTTATGCCCCCGCCATTTTCAATGGAGGGGCATATAGTATCACCGCTGTCCTTACGTACGTCTGTCCCGTCCATCCTGTCTGTCCTGTCCGTCTGTCCAGTCGCTCCCGTACATAACACAAATGTTTTTTGTGATACCTTTTGAAAGGATTGGTATATTGGATTGAAATTTTATACATAGGTGTATAATCATAAAATGTAAGTCAAGTTCGATTTAGGGTAAAATCCATCAATTATTTTGGGAGTTATGGCCCTTTTCAACTTTGAAAAACGGTTTCCATGCGATATCTTTTGAAAGGATTGGTATATGGGATTGAAATTTTATACACAGGTATATAATTATAAAATGTAGGTCAAGTTTGATTTTGAGTAGAATCCACTTATTATATTGGGAATTATGGCCCTTTTTCAACTTTGAAAAATGGTTTCCATTCTGTAACTTTTGTAAAGATTAGTGTATTGGATTCATATTTTATACACAAGCATATAATTATAAAATATAGGTCAAGTTTGATTTAGGGTAAAATCCACCAATTATTTTTGGAGTTACGGTGTACCGGTTTATCTTGCACCCTGGGCAGCTTGCCCCCCCGGGGGTGAAGCTGCCTCTGGGCAGCTTGCCCCCCGGGGGTGGATACCCCGGGGTATCTTGCCCCCCATCCTGGGCAGCTTGCCCCCTGGTGGTGAAGCTGCCTCTGGGCAGATTGCCCCCCGGGGGTGAAGATACCCCGGCCTGGTCAGCTTGCCCCCCACCCCAGAAAACCCGACAGAACTTAATGCAGAAAGATTTTATTTTTTTTAAAATAAAAATCCTTATAGTAGAAACACGGGAAAACTGATCTTTACATGTATGTGCATTATGCATCTTTTTCCTGATAGGAGGAAACTGAGGGCCAGAATATAGTGGCCTTAGAAGTTTGCACCTATGCCAGAAAACCTGGCAGACTCCATTCAAAAAGACAATTTATCACTTAATAGACTTTCCTATTAAACAGTCATTTGAATATTATTAATATTGACCATGAACTATTTTTTTATGGCTGGAGGTGGGGCGGGGGTGGGGGGGAAGATACCATGGCCTGGGCAGCTTGCCCCCCCACCCCTAGAAAACCTGACAGAACTTTATTCAGAAAGGTTTTATTCCTTTTAAATAAAAATCTTTATGATAGAAACATGGAAAAACATGTTTTTTATGTGCATATGCATCTTTTACCCGATAGGAGGAAATTGAGGTCCAGAATATAGTGGCCATAGAAGCTAGCAACTAAACCAGAAAACCTGGCAGACTCCATTCCAAAAGATAGTTTGTCACTGAATAGACTTTCCTATTCAGAACAGTCAGATGAATAATCATAAAATGGACCATAAACCATTCTTCTCTAAACAGGAAGGGGTGGGGGGTAAGATACCGTGGCCTGGGCAGCTTGCCCCCTGGGGAAGATACCCTGGCTTGGGCAGCTTGCCCCCCGCCTCAAGAAAATCTTACACAACTTAATTCAGTAAGTTTTTTCTTCTTTTAAATAAAAATCCTTATAAAAAAAACCTGGCAAAACTGATTTTTTTTTTATGTACATATCCATCTTTTACTGGATAGGAGGAAATTGAGAGCCTTAGAAGCTTGCATCTTTGCCAGAAAACCTGACAGACTCCATTCAAAAAGATAGTTTATCACTGAATAGACTTTCCTATTGAACAGTCATTTGAATATTCATAATATCCACCATTATCCATTTTTAGCTCACCTGAGCCGAAGGCTCAAGGTGAGGTATTGTGATCACTCTACGTCTGTCGTCGGCGTCGTCGTCCTCGTCGGCGTCGGCGTCGGCGTCGTCGTCGTCCGTCTGTCCGTCCGTCCGTCCGTCCATCCATCCGTCCTTCCATTCACAATCTTTAAACAACATCTCCTCCTAAACCACTGATTGGATTTTGACCCAATTTCACAGGAATGATCCTTGATTGATCCTCTTTCAAAGTTGTTCAAATGGTTCCGGTCCATTGCATATCTAGGTCACAGGAGCTAAAAATAGATTTTTTAACTGAAAACTAAAAAAATCTTCTCGTCAGAAACCACTGGACCGATTTCAATAAAATTTTGCAGAAATGTTCCTTTGGTGATCTTCTACCAAGATTGTTCAAGCCATTTGGATTCGTCAAAAAACATGGCCGCCAGGGGGCGGGGCTTATTTTCCCTATATATCTATATAGAAAACTTTAAAAATCTTCTTGTCAGAAACCACTGGACCAATTTCAATATAATTTTGCAGAAATGTTCCTTTGGTGATCCTCTACCAAGATTGTTCAAGACATTTGGATTCCTTAAAAAACATGGCCGCAAGGGGGCGGGGCTTATTTTCCCTATATATCTGTATAGAAAACTTTAAAAATCTTCTTGTCAGAAACCACTAGACCGATTTCAATATAATTTTGCAGAAATGTTTCTTTGGTAATCCTCTACCAAGACTGTTTGAGACATTTGGATTCGTAAAAAAACATGGCCGCCAGGGGGCGAGGCCTATTTTCCCTATATATCTATATAGAAAACTTTAAAAATCTTCTCGTCAGAAACCACTGGACCAGTTTCAATATAATTTTGCAGAAATGTTCCTTTGGTGATCCTCTACCAAGATTGTTCAAGCCTTTTGGATTCGTCAAAAAACATGTCTGCCAAGGGGCGGGGCTTATTTTCCCTATATATCTATATAGAAAACTTTAAAAATCTTCTTGTCCGAAACCACTGTACCGATTTCAATATAATTTTGCAGAAATGTTCCTTTGGTGATCCTCTACCAAGATTGTTCAAGACATTTGGATTGGTCAAAAAACATGTCCGCCAGGGGGCGGGGCTTATTTTCCCTATATATCTATATAGAAAACTTTAAAAATCTTCTTGTCAGAAACCACTGGACCGATTTCAATATAATTTTGCAGAAATGTTCCTTTGGTAATCCTCTACCAAGATTGTTCAAGCCATTTGGATTCATCAAAAAACATGGCCGCCAGGTGGTGGGGCTTATTTTCCCTATATATCTATATAGAAATCTTTAAAAATCTTCTTGTCAGATACCACTAGACCGATTTCAATATAATTTTGCAGAAATGTTCCTTTGATAATCCTGTACCAAGATTGTTCAAGACATTTGGATTCCTCAAAACACATGGCCGCCAGGGGGCGGGGCTTATTTTCCCTATATATCTATATAGAAAACTTTAAAAAATCATCTTGTCAGAAACCACTGGACCGATTTCAATATAATTTTGCAGAAATGTTCCTTTGGTTATCCTCTACCAAGATTGTTCAAGCCATTTGGATTTGTCAAAAAACATGGCCGCCAGGGGGCGGGGCTTATTTTCCCTATACATCTATATAGAAAAGTTTAAAAATCTTCTTGTCCGAAACCACTGGACCGATTTCAATATAATTTTGCAAAAATGTTCCTTTGGTGATCCTCTAGGAAGATTGTTCAAGCCATTTGGATTCGTGAAAAAACATGGCCGCCAGGGGGGGCGCGGCTTATTTTCCCTATATATCTATATAGAAAAGTTTAAAAATCTTCTTGTCCAAAACCACTGGACCGATTTCAATATAATTTTGCAAAAATGTTCCTTTGGTGATGCTCTACCAAGATTGTTCAAGCCATTTGGATTCGTCAAAAAACATGGCCGCCAGGGGGCAGGGCTTATTTTCCCTATATCTCTATATAGAAAACTTTAAAAATCTTCTTGTCCGAAACCACTGGACCGATTTCAATATAATTTTGCAGAAATGTTCCTTTGGTAATCCTCTACCAAGATTGTTCAAGCCATTTGGATTCATCAGAAAACATGGCCGCCAGGGGGCGGGGCTTATTTTCCCTATATATCTATATACAGGGTTTGCACAGGCTTGAAAAGTACTTGAAAATGAAGGGCAGTCTTGAAAAGTCCTTGAAAACAAAATTTGTCTTGAAAAGCCCTTGAAAACTGACCATAGACCTTGAAAAGTACTTGAATTTCACATTTTCTTGTGTTCTAGACAATTTTAAATCTCTGTGAGAATCAAAAGTAAAGTTCCTAAAAAAAATCGGCAAGTTTCGAGTAAAGACAGATGAGCAGGAGTTCCAGAACTAAAGAGTTCGAATGTGCTGGGCACGAAAACAAAGTTCGAATACACATAGGTTCGAATGATTCGTACTTGATGTTTGGATTATCTCCCTTGCAGACTGGTACTTGGCGATTTTGATAACTTTTATTACTGAAAAAGGTAAATTCAAATAACCAGACTAAACAAAAAACAAAAATGGCGTCTGCTGTTCTTTGGTGTGTGTTTTTTTGGACCCTGAATTTATTTCTGCGTAATGGAAATGTGTGTTTATAGTAGAGAGTGGCAAAAACGATATTCTTGGGTAAAGGAAACTAACAGTAAACATAAGGTGCACTGTCAACCTTGTAATAAGGACATCGACACAAATGGGTGAAAGTTCATTATGGTCACAGGCGCAGGGAGAGGAGCATAAGAAACAAGAAAAATTGATGTCTCGGACATTCGTAAATTTCTTACAGGTTGAAACAGAAACTGCAACCAAAGCTTAATACTTTTGGTTTTAAGAGAGTTCATTTACTGCAACCACAGCTTAATACTTTTGGTTTTAAGAGAGTTCATTTTAACAGAAATTATCATTTTTTTAGCTCACCTGAGCTCTGCTCAGGATGAGCTATTGTGATCACTTTTCGTCCGTCGTCCGTCCGTCCGTCCGTCCGTCCGTCCGTCCGTGCGTCCGTCCGTCCGTCCGTCCGTCCGTTAACATTTTCAAACGACTTCTCCTCTGAAGCCGCTGAGCCAATTTTGCTCAAATTTCATATGGAGCCACCTTAGGGTGGGGGAACGAAAGATTGCTAAAATGGTCGCGGTCCGTCGACTAAGATGGCCGCCATGCCCATATATGGTAAAAACCTTTAAAAATCTTCTTCTCCATAACCGAGGATGCCTTGGGGCTGAATCTTTGCATGAATCATCGGGGACGGGAGGTCAACCAAAGTTGCTAAAAGAATTGTCGTACGTTGACGTTTGACCTTTTTACGGCAAGGTCAAGTTCGCTTCCCTATGCATTTATATGAGCTCTATACATTTGAATGGGAAAATTGTTAAGAGTTTCAAACGACCTCTCCTCAGAAGCCTCTGAGCTAATTTTGTTCAAATTTCATATGGAGCCACCTTAGGGTGGGGAAACAAAAGATTGCTAAAATTGTCGCGGTCCGTTGACCAAGATGGCCGCCATGCCCATATATGGTAAAAACCTTTAAAAATCTTCTTCTCCATAACCGAGGATGCCTTAGGGCTGAATCTTTGCACGAATCATCGGGGACAAGAGGTCAACCAAAGTTGCTAAAAGAATTGTCGTACGTTGACGTTTGACCTTTTTACGGCAAGGTCAAGTTCGCTTCCCTATGCATTTGTATGAGCTCTATACATTTGAATGGGAAAATTGTTAAGAGTTTCAAACGACTTCTCCTCTGAAGCCTCTGAGCTAATTTTGTTCAAATTTCATATGGAGCTACCTTAGGGTGGGGGACCGAAAGATTGCTAAAATTGTCATGGTCCGTTGACCAAGATGGCCGCCATGTCCATATATGGTAAAAACCTTTAAAAATCTTCTTCTCCATAACCGAGGATGCCTTGGGGCTGAATCTTTGCATGAATCATCGGGGACGAGAGGTCAGCCAAAGGTGCTAAAAGAATTGTCGTACGTTGACGTTTGACCTTTTTACGGCAAGGTCAAGTTCGCTTCCCTATGCATTTGTATGAGCTCTATACATTTGAATGGGAAAATTGTTAAGAGTTTCAAACGACTTATCCTCTGAAGCCTCTGAGCTAATTTTGTTCAAATTTCATATGGAGCCACCTTAGTGTTGGGAAACAAAAGATTGCTAAAATTGTCGCGGTCCGTTGACCAAGATGGCCGCCATGCCCATATATGGTAAAAACCTTTAAAAATCTTCTTCTCCAGAACCGAGAATGCCTTGGGGCTGAATCTTAGCACAAATCATCGGGAAGGAGAGGTCTACCAAAGTTGTCAAAAGAATTGTCGTACGTTGACATTTGACCTTTTTACGGCAGGATCAAGTTTGCTTCCCTATGCATTTGTATGAGTCCCATACATTTGAATAGGAAAATTGTTGAGAATTTTAAATTTCTTCTTCTCTGAAGCCACTGAGCCAAATTTGCTCACATTTCATATTGTGCCTTCTTAAGTCAGGGGAACGAAAGATTGCTAAAATGGTCGCGGTAGGTCGACCAAGATGGCCACCATGCCCATATATGGTAAGACCCTTTAAAAATCTTCTTCTTCAGAACTGTGGATGCCTTGGGGCTAAATCTGTGCACAAATCATCAGGGACAGGAGATCTACCAAAATTGCTGAAAAGATTATCGTACGTTGACATTTGACCTTTTTACGGCAAGGTCAAGTTTGCTTCCCCATGCATTTGTATGAGCCCCATAACATTTATATGGGAAAAATGTTGAGAATTTGACGACTTCTCTGAAGCCACTGAGCCAAATTTGCTCAGAATTTTAGCTCACCTGAGCATGAAGTGTGCATGGTGAGCTATTGTGGTCAGTCAATGTCCGTCGTCCATCATGGGTCATGCGGCGTGAACAATTGCTTTAAAGGCCTACTCTTCCTACACCCCAGGGCCAATTGACTCGATACTTGGTAGGAAGCATCAGGGTGAAATGTAGATAAAAAAAATAGCTAAAATCGTTCCGATCGGAAATCCAAGATGGCCGCCATGGCCGCCATCTTGAAAATCTTTTTCGCTTCTTCTCCTGAACCGAAAGGCCAATTGACTCCAAACTTGCTAGGAAGCATCAGGGTGACTTGTAGATCAAATATAGCTAAAATCGTGTCGGTCCAAATTCCAAGATGGCCACCATGGCAGCCATCTTGAAAATCTATTTTTCGCTTCTACTCCGAAACCCAAAAGCCAGTTGACTCCAAACTGGTTAGGAAGCATTGGGGTGACTTATAAATCAAAAATAGCTAAAATTGTGCTGATTAGAAATCCAAGATGGCCACCATGGCAGCCATCTTGAAAAGCTATTTTTCGCTTCTTCTCCTGAACCGAAAGGCCAATTGACTCCAAACTTGCTAGGAAGCATCGGGATGACTTGTACATAAAAAATAGTTCAAATCGTGCCAATTAGAAATCCAAGATGGCCTCCATGACAGCCATCTTGAAAATCTATTTTTCGCTTCTTCTCTTAAAACTAAAAGTCAATTGACTTGAAACTTAGTAGGAAGCATCAGGGTGACTTGTAGATCAGAAAATAGCTATAATCATTCCGATCGGAAATCCAAGATGGCAGCCATCTTGAAAATCTATTTTTTGCTTCTTCTACTGCACCGAAATGCCAGTTGACTCAAAAGTTGGTAGGAGGCATTGGGGGTGACTTATTTTACTTGTAACGTTTAGAAAATTTCAGCATTTTAACCTTGTAAGCAAGATATTTCAAAAACTGTTTAAGCCATTGCCTTGTCATAAGAGTATTGGAAAAATGTTGCATGCCATCTGCATATCTGCAGTGGCGGTTTCACTCAGGTGAGCGAGTTGTGGCCCGTGGGCCTCTTGTTTTTTAACCCAAATGTTTTCACTGGATGTGGAAGCAATGAATGACAGTGCCAGATTTTACGAATTTGTGTAAGTATTATAGTCCTTGAAAACTTAAAGTTGGTCCTGGAAAAGTCCTTGAAAAGTCCTTGAATTTGACTTGGCCTTGTCTGTATGAACCCTGTATATAGAAATCTTTAAAAATCTTCTTGTCAGATACCACTAGACCGATTTCAATATAATTTTGCAGAAATGTTCCTTTGGTGATCCTCTACCAAGATTGTTCAAGACATTTGGATTCGTCAAAAACATGGCCGCCAGGGGGCGGGGCTTATTTTCCCTATATATCTATATAGAAAACTTTAAAAAATCTTCTTGTCAGAAACCACTGGACCGATTTCAATATAATTTTGCAGAAATGTTCCTTTGCCCAGCAAACATTTGACGTTAGACTGACGTTGAATACACGTCAGATCCTGACGTTGGATCTACGTTGTATTTTGGTTGTATTTGCAAATTGTTTTGACGTCAGAATCTGACGTTTAACAACGTCCAAATCTGACGTTGTACTGATGTAGATTTCTGATGTCGATTAGACGTCACATTCTGACATCTATCTGACGTCTATATAACCAATATCCAACTTCATCACAACCAAAATCCAACGTCCCTACAACCAAAATCCAACGTTCCCACAACCGAAATCCAACGTCCCCACAACCAAAATCCAACGACCACACAACCAAAATCCAACGTCCCCACAACCAAAATCCAACGTCCAAACAACCAAAACCCAACATCAACACAACCAAATCCCTGCAGGCACACATTGTTGAAACAACGTGAAATCAATGTCCCGACCTTGAATTGACATCGATTCAACGTTGTTTCAACACAAAATGCTTGCTGGGATATGTCATTTTCAGCACAATTTACGTTTTCACGACGCAAGCCTAATTTAGCCTGAGAAAAGAATATGTAAGAGGGAAAAAGGAAATAGAACAGAAAGAAAGGCAGATGTGAGAAAATATAAGACAAGACAAAACAAGACGGAGTGTGAGTGATTTGTTTTGTGTTTTTTTTTTTTATTATTTGATTTGGGTTTTACTACCCTTTCAAGAATATTTCACTTATATCGAGCTGATCGTTCAGCAAAGGTAGGCGAAAACTGGAGAACCCGGGGGGAAAACCACCTGACCATCCGTAAGCAGAACTTGGCTTTCCCACGTGTCCTGAGCGAGGCTCGAACCACAGCAGTGAGAAACCTAATGGATTAAGGAGTCAACTCTCTTATCCACTAGACTACGGGGGCCCGCTGATTTGGGTTTAACATAGATTTCAGCACATCTTCGGCTATATCAACAACACGGGACCAAACATACCAGAGATAAAACACAAGACAAGTTTAGTGTATATACTTGTTTCAATGTAAAATGTTTTGTTTTTCAATGAATATATGTTCAAGTAAAATGAATATTTCCAGTGATATGCGATGTTCACAAAGTTTGTTTATACCTAACTCATAGCATTTTTGCCAGTGCTATTTCACACCACTATCAAGCGCAATGCAGGCAGACATAATTTTGCCTTTTTTCCTGGGTTTCAATAGGTCTGTCGCTAGATTTGAAGATGTCAGTAGTTTAACAAAAACCATATTTTAACTGACAAAACTTCTAATAGAACACCCAAGGTCAAATTGAGCTGATGTGACCAACTTCAGTTCTGCAAAGGAGCATTGTAAAATTGATGTAAAATGGTCAAATTGTTTTAAAATGTCATCATCAACTGCACGTGGCAGCTGCACGAAATAGCACGTGCTCAAGTGCTAATGAGCTACAGAGGGTGGACAAAAGTGTTCATAATTTTGTAACATTGCCGTTTAAAACAGTGTATTTCTAATAAATTTTAAAAATTGTTTTCTAAGAACTCATTTAAGCTCTAGTTGTAAAATTTAAATTTTCAAACTGGGAAGTAAAGCAATAAACAATATTTTTTCTCAAATTTTATGCCATCGATTTCAATACAGTAATCAGTTAAAGCCAGAATAATAATAATAAAAAAATTGTCGCATTTTTTTCGTTTTTTCCACCACTGACGCGGTCGGAAATTTTGAAAATTCGTTGCTACTTTAATAGCTTTTATTTCAATAACAAAAACTGTTGCAGATTTACAAAAATAATGTTTATTGGTACAATGAATCTGCTTTCCAGTGATATGATTTTTGTGATGATGGCTTTCTTAACTTGCTTTAAACTATCTGTTCAAAACTGTAGCAAATACACTAAACTAAATGGGGACGTCAAAAAATAACAAACACTTTCTGTCCACCATCTGAATGTTGAAAGAAACTTTGGGGCTATATCTTCTGTTATCTGACTGATATCAGTAGAAGAAATTATACTGAAAATTTTTAGCCTGATTGGCCTTTTGAGAAAAGAAGTCCAGCTCCAACTTAGATAACACACCTTTGTAATAAAATGCAGACTCTATATTCTGTAAATAAAATCTTGGAAAATAGAAATAACTTCTACTTAAGTTTTTGTAAGTTTTTCGCTTTTTCAGTACCCATCTTCAACTAGGCCCGCAAGAATTGCAGATCAAAATTTTTAAAAATAAAATTGACACAGATATAAACACAATGAAATGCACAATGCTAATCAAAGTGAATCGTACAGTTTCAATTTAAGTATTTGGGATTTTGATCAGAAGCTTTTAGAAAAAAATTGCAGTAGCAGTGAAGAGTTTGCAAATTTCCCATAGTTTATATTCATGTTCATTTTATATTTAAACAGTTTGATTTCTGATTCGCTGGGCCTGTTAAAAAAAGGTATTAAAGATATTTAAAAAAAGTATTTAAAAAACAATAGTAAAGTATTAGCATCTAGTGCCTTCATAAAGCGGATATTTCCTCTTCTGTGTATCAGGAAGATAATTCCCAAAATTCAATGTAAATTAATGTCAAATATCACAGCATATCAGTCTATTCCAATATGCCTAAATTAATGTCAAATGTCACAGCATACCGGTCTATTCTAATATGCCAGATATCTCCAAAAATATCAGAGAACCTGTAAGGGTACACAAAATAAACCTCTCAGCCTAACTGACTTTATTTGCAACATTCTTTCGTGGAGATTGATCATGCAATATTTTCTAGTCATTCTCTCCCTTCCGCTGATTCAAGAAGGGCAGATGTCAGTTTCTGGCGAAATAATGTGCACAATACAGGTTAACTGCTTAGAGGACTAAGCCTGCCCAGTAAACGTGTGGTTATGTAAACTGACAGTGCTCGACATGACCCCATTGGGTTGACTGGGCCGAAAAACCTCAACACAAACAAACTCCTGTTCACAGATGGTTCCTATCAAAACCAAAGATAACATAAACACTTTCTTGCTCCTACAAATCCACACAAAAATCTCAAAAACTATTTTGTGAAAAAAAAAAAAAAAAAAAAAATCAAGCTGTCAAATCTGTCAAATGTCCGATGGAGACACTTTGCACGAACTGTCTGGGAGATGTAAGGAAAATATCATCAATTTGTCGTCTGCTAAATTTACCCCAAGAGTAGTAAAGGTTAAGAAAATAAATGCCTTTACCTTTGGATATCACTTCAGTAATATACAAAACCCTTATTGTAACTCTGCCTACTGGGTAAAAACTTCAACAGAGAACACTATGAAATACTTTTCTTATTTCTCCAAGAAACAGTTTGAATGAAAGGGTTTATCTTATTGTTTTTTTTATAAATAAGAAAAACCTAAGACATTTGTAATATTTTTCCTTATTTTCCCAGAAAAAAGGTTTTACAGCTCATACAAATTGTCTCTTCTCCAAAGTATGCATAAAAATTGAAATGTCATTCTTTTTTCTGGGAAAAATAAGACAAATATTTCAAAATGCAAAATTCCATCTGCTGAAAACTTTGCCCAGAGTGCTAAGCGGTAAACATGCACAGGGACAAGAAAACAAGCTAGCCGGTACTCATTTTTCATTTGCATTTAGGCCTTTGGCTTTCTGAAGGTCAGAAAAAAAGACTACTATTATTACTCAAAACTAAAGAGCCTTTATTCTTACAAAAAAAAAAAAAAAAAAAATAAAAAACTGAAGCAGATCTATTTGGCAAGCTTGAAGATTAGGTGAACTGCAACAGTGTACAGCAAACTGCTCCATCTTTAATCTGGGTCTAAACTGTTTCCTCAGAGATGCCCTCATGTGAATCGACTTGGCAGATAATTCACATGAATTGTCAGGACTTATTTTCTAAGAGAATATATATATATATATATATATATATATATATATATATATATATATATATATATATTAAAGAGTCATCTGCTGCAGTTGCAGTTGTGACTGGGGCTTTAAGGGTTAAAAGCACAGCATTTCATTTTGATGTATATACATGAATATACTCTTAAGGCAATAAAAAGTATACACTACAGTTTTGAGTACTGGCTTGTGTTGTAAGTTGTTCATTAAAATGTTTTCATGTTCATTTTTGTCGAACATCTGTCTTCGAAAATCACGAAGATAATTCTTCCGCAGTCATAAATTATGAAGTTATGAGCCCTTGATGAAAAACAGCATTTCCAGTCATAACTCCCTTTGCATAAAGCAAATGCCATTTTACTTTCCATAAATGTCTTGCACATATGTCTGTGAGTAAAACCATAACATTCTTTAATTCCAACTTCCCATCAAATGGTGTCAAGTTGAATTTGAACTTCTTGGCGTCTCAAATTACATCCCTTTGAATGAAAAATTATAGGGAATAAAGAGACTATATCTGAAGTAATGGTCATTTTCACTTGAATTTTTCGAAAACGAGTTGCTTGGCTTAGCCTCCTTGTACCACAATGACATACAGATGAAATCTCCTAAAACCATTTATTTAACAGAACAATGTCAATTAATGTCCCATAGAAAATCAGTGCATTCCGTCAGAAGAGAAACGAAAATGTCAAAAATGTCTCATGTCCCTGGTGTAGAAATTTGACAGTGTACTCTGTTATGCATTAGAAGTTGAAACATGTCCTTACAGCATTTTTATCCTTCTATCGACTGAATGCAACACAAATGCATAAATAAGAGTTTCTTTGTCTAAAAAACAAGTACTGTAAAGGTCAGCTATCAGAATCAGAATTGTCAACTTCAGTGTCAGATAGAGAAATATCATTATCAATCCAAGGGGAAGCAGTCTCTATCAGTACTCTTATACTCTTGCTCTGCACCACATGTATTAACACCTTCTTCCTCTGCACCACCTGTATTAAGATCTTCTTCCTCTGCACCACCTGTATTTACACTTTCTTCACTGCTACTACCAGTATGTGCTAAGGCTGCAGTCTCTTCATGACATTTCCTCCAATGCTGCCATTAGGACATTTTCTTGCATGATTCCTGAAAATTTAATATACATATAGAAACAAATGTCTGATCGGTAATCCCGAGTTAATTTCTAAGACCAAACAGAAGGATCATTACAACTGCATATTGTTGCGGTTCCTCAGATAAACATGCAGGGGTCATCCTAGAGGGCGATTTGGGAGAAAAAGTCTCCCTAAGCTGGCTGACGTCTCCCTATCTTAAGCTGAGGAAGAAGTGAAAATGTATAGAATGTATAGGGGAATCCAAAATTTGGACCAAAACTTCTCTCTGAAATCCGGAAACTGTTGTAAAACTTCTCCCTTTCTGAAAGCTCTAGGATGACCCCTGAACAAGAGACCCAAGGGCCACAACTCACTCACCTGCCAATTGTGCTAATGGAGGGGGTTTAAAAAAAAAATTGTATTAAGTATGGTAATGTAACTTATTACATATATCAAATCAAATACCTTGAAGTTAGTAAGTACACTAGTTAAGTTTGAATGCAAAACTGACCCATGCATCATGCCCTGGGACTGGATACTTTGGGTTTTGGGTGTAAAAAACATAATTGCACTAAGTATGCTAAGTATGGCTATGCAGCATATAAAACAATTTGATCAGCACAATATTTTAGTGGGTGCAGGATAACATTTCCACAAGAAATATTGTACATGTCACTTTGACCTACTTTTGTACACAATAGTGATTCTGGCTGATATACACGTACACTGCATGAACAGTTGTGTTTACTTAAGACTAAAACACAATAAGGTTAAGTGCTTCAAGTAAAGATGTGTCATACAGGCATAATTCCTTACAGCAGATAAAAATGAATTTTCTAACATCCATTTTATTGCCCCTTTAAAAGATTCCAATGGTATATATATGTAGGGGTGAATACAATTTTTGTAGCTTTGGCAGTCCTGTAAAATGTGAAAAAAAGCTGCTTTTTTCACTGTTATAATGTTCCACTTTTTAATTTTTGCATTTCAAAAATACAATAAAAACAACTGATCTGACTTCTGAAATCATTTCTTTAGCCTATTTACTATGTCCAGTGACATAATATAGGCAAATTATTTGTAATATAATGAAATTTTGTCAAGCATTTAAATCTTTTCAGTGGATGTTATAAAATTTTCAGTTTTTGTTTTCACATCTGCAATCTATAATCTATAATAGCTTAAAAAATTCAGTCTTTATCTTGCAAAAGCACATTTTACATACCCTGAGTACCAAAAAAGTTGAAATTCCCTAAGCTTTGCTTAGTAGGGTTATAGTAGGGTGCTGCAGCCTGTTGCCCTGTCCCATCCCTGTTTTTTTTGTACTGGGCCATTTTTAAGTAAAAATTCAATGAATTTTTATTTTTAATGCCATATTCTCACCAAATAACTTCAATTAACTTTAAGTAAAACTGATTTACTGAATTAAAAGACATATAACAGGCATTTTTAACAGTTTTGAAAATAAAGGTGCTCTTTGAAAGGGCTTTTAGGCTTCGAAAAGAGCATGAGCACGAGAAAAGCACTTAGCAGACGAGAAAGACAGACTTACAATGTAAGGAAAATGCACCAACCTCCAGTTAAAGAGAAAGATTAGAAATATAAAGCCTCAGATCACCTCAACCTGCCACCCACGTCATAAACATAACATATTAAACAACTGAAGTTATATGTTACATATTCTACATTTGTACATGTATGTTCAATTAAAATTAATATTAATGTATATGCTCAATCAACCTTTGAACATGTTGACCAATGCTTGTATATGCATCTATTATAATAATAGGTCATTTGCATGTAGTTGGTGGACTTTGTTGAAAATGTACAAAACCAAAAATGTCAATTTACTACCCCAGCCCCCCTGGGACATAGGAGCTTTGCCAGGGAAATACCACCATGACATTTTGACTAAAACCACTGAACACCTAATCCGATAACTTATCGAATGCAACAGCTAGTCGAAAATATGTTGAAAGACAATTCATCAAATTTAAATCTGTCCAAATGTTGCTGAGTTTTAGTAAACTTAAAGCGAAAGTAAAAACTTTTCAAACCATCAGCGTGAGTAGAATGTGTGTTGTTTTTTCATCGCATTACATTATTTTCTATTTGCAAATTGTGATTGCTTAAGAGTAAATTTGCGGTGCAACAAACTATAACAAATCGCCTGCACTGACAGACAGAAGCAGAATGGACATGAAATTTTATTATCGTGAATGCCTGAAAGGGATATATCTGTCTCATATATCACATGCCAGTCTTGACTCTGGTACATGATCTTGTAAGCTTATCCTCTCGGGTACATTACAAATACGCATTTGCTTTAAATGCTAAATCGGGAACAGGCAAACCAAATTCTACATTTCTCACCTTTATAATCTTTCTTCTTTCTTTGAAATTCGTGGAAAAATGGCGCGCGCATCCAATGGTAATCTCAATAACGTGACCTAAACAAATAAATATTTATATAACTTCTTTCTTTTTTCATTTAAATAGTTGGTATAAATAAAACAATATAATATAAATTAGTTGCCTAAAAGGGAATTGTAATATATATATTCAATTTAAATAATGAAATATTTCTGCCGCTCGAATGGCTTGAGAGTATAAATTAATGACGTCACACCGTTAGGGTAAACTAGACTGGTTTCCTGCCACAAATATGTTCCGCTAGTTTTCGTACATCACGACCGGTATCTAGTAGAATCATTGTTATCTATTTATAGGAGCTGACGTTTGCATTCTCAGGGATTGGAAAACTCCTCTTTCTTTTGACCTTTCAAATTCTATATATACGAATTAAAACTGTTTTCGTATTGGTAATTTAAACGCATGCACAATGGCAAGATTTGCCACTTAAAATTAAAATTGTTCTGTTTTCGTATTGGTAATTTAAACGCATGCACAATGGCAAGATTTGCAACTTAAAATTAAAATTGTTCTGCTTCATATACTGATGTGCGACCAGTATACAAACGACAGCGGTTACGAAGTTTGATATTACCGTCGCGAGCGGATGAGTAGGTGCATGGAGTTTGCGTTTTTGAAGACCTTTTAAAAAATTATATAAAATCAAGTAAACATTCCTCGACAGGACGTTATAATAAGACGTCGAACTGACATCACAATTTTACGTTGTACAGACGTTGTATTTTTGTCGCCCCTGTCGCGACCAAAATCCAACCAATATCCAACGTTGATACGACGTAGGAGTTGGACGTAGACCTGACATCGCCGATTTAACGTTGTTCCGACGTTGTATTTAGGTTGGCGACGTCGCGACCAGAATCCAACTAAATTCCAACGTTGATCCAACGTCGGGTGTTTGCTGGGTGGTTATCCTCTACCAAGATTGTTCAAGCCATTTGGATTTGTCAAAAAACATGGCCGCCAGGGGGCGGGGCTTATTTTCCCTATATATCTATATAGAAAACTTTAAAAAATCTACTTGTCCGAAACCACTGGACCGATTTCAATATAATTTTGCAAAAATGTTCCTTTGGTGATCCTCTAGGAGGATTGTTCAAGCCATTTAGATTTGTGAAAAAACATGGCCGCCAGGGGGGGGGCGCGGCTTATTTTCCCTATATATCTATATAGAAAAGTTTAAAAATCTTCTTGTCCGAAACCACTGGACCGATTTCCATATAATTTTGCAAAAATGTTCCTTTGGTGATCCTGTTGCAAGATTATTCAAGCCATTTGGATTCGTCAAAAAACATGGCCGTTAGGGGGCGGGGCTTATTTTCCCTATATATCTATATAGAAAACTTTAAAAATCTTCTTGTCCGAAACCACTGGACCAATTTCCATATAATTTTGCAAAAATGTTCCTTTGGTGGTCCTGTTGCAAGATTGTTCAAGCCATTTGGATTCGTCAAAAAACATGGACACCAGGGTGCGGGGCTTATTTTCCCTATATAATCTATATAGAAAACTTTAAAAATATTCTTGTCCAAACCACTGGACCGATTTCAATATAATTTTGCAAAAATGTTCCTTTGGTGATACTGTTGCAAGATTGTTCAAGCCATTTGGATTCGTCACAAAACAGGGCCACCAGGGGGCGGGGCTTATTTTCCCTATATATCTATATAGAAAAGTTTAAAAATCTTCTTGTCCGAAACCACTGGACCAGTTTTCAATATAATTTTGCAGAAATGTCCCCTTGGTGATCCTGTACCAAGATTGTTCAAGCCATTTGGATTTGTCAAAAAACATGGCCGCCAGGGGGCGGGGCTTATTTTCACTATATATCTGTATAGAAAACATTAAAAATCTTCTTGTTGGAAACCACTGGACCGATTTCCATATGATTTTGCAGAAATGTTCCTTTGGTTATCCTGTTGCAAGATTGTTCAAGCCATTTGGATTTGTCAAAAAACATGGCCGCCAGGGGGGGCGGGGCTTATTTTCCTTATATATCTATATAGAAAACTTTAAAAATCCTCTTGTCATAAAGCACTGGACGGATTTCAATATAATTTTACAGTAATGTTTCTTCGATGATCCTCTACCAAGATTGTTCAAGCCGCCATGATTCGTTAAAAAACATGGCCGATAGGGGGCGGGGTTAATTTTTCATATATATCTGTATAGAAAACTTTAAAAATCTTCATGTCATAAACGACTGGACCGATTTCAATATAACTTGGCAGAAATGTTTCATTAGTGACCCTCTATCAAGATTGTTCAAGCCGTCATGATTTGTCAAAAAACATGGCCTCTAGAGGGTGCGGGGCTTATTTTCCATATATATCTATATAGAAAACTTGAAAAAATCTTGTCGTCAGAAACTACAGGACTGATTTCAATATAACTTCACAGAAATGTTTCCTTGGTGACCCTTTACCAAGATTGTTCAAACCGTTATGATTTGTCAAAAAACATGGCCACTAGGGGCGGGGCTTATTTTCCTATATATCTATATAGAAAATTTTAATAGTCTTTTCAGAAACCACTTGACCGATTTCAATGTAACATTGCAGGAATGTTTCTTATGTAACCCTCTATCAAGATTGTTCAAGCCGTCCTGATTCGTCAAAAAACATGGCCGCCAGGAGTCGGGGCTTATTTTCCTTATATATCTATAGAAAACTTTAAAACTCTTCTTGTCAGAAACCACTGAACTGATTTCATTATAACTTTGCAGAAATGTTTCCTTGGTGACCCTCTACTAAGATTGTTCAAGTAATCATGATTCGTCAAAAAACATGGCTGCCAGGGGCAGGGCTTATTTTCCCTATATATCTATATATAAAACTTTAAAAATCTTCTTTTCAGAAACCAATGGACCGATTTCAATACAACTTAGCAGGAATGTTTCTTTGGTGGCCCTCTACAAAGATTGTTCAAGCCGTCATGATTCATCAAAAACATAGCCGCTAGGGGGCAGGGCTTATTTTCCCTATATATCTATATAGAAAACTTATATATAAAAAATCTTCTCGTAAGAAACAGTTGGACTGAGTTCAATGTAACTTGGCAGGAATGTTGCTTTGGTGACCTTCTACCAAGATTGTTCAAGCCTTCATGATATGTCAAAAACCATGGCCCCCAGGGGGGCAGGGCTTATTTTTCGTCTATATCTGCATAGAAAATTTTAAAATTCTTATTGTCACATACCCCATGACCCATTTCAATATTACTTGGCTGGAATGTTGCTTTGGTGAACCTCTATCAAGATTGTACAAGCAGTCATGATTCGTCAAAAAACATGGCTGCCATGGGGTGGGGCTTATTTTCCCTATATATCTAAATAGAAAGCTTTGAAAATCTTCTTGTCAGAAACCACTGAACAGATTTCAATATAACTTGGCAGGAATGTTCCTTTGGTGACCCTCTACCAAGTTTGTTCAAGCTTTCATGATTCGTCAAAAAACATGGCCTTTAGGGCGTAGGGCTTTATAGCTATATAAAACTTTTTAAACCACTGGACCAATTGCAATATAACTTGGCAGAAATGTTCCTTTGGTGGCCCTCTTTTAAGATTCAGTTCAAGTCGTCAAGATTTGTAAAAAAACATGGCCGGGGGTGTGGTGGAGGGGGGTGGGGGTGGTTAGTGCTATAAAGTTTATACAAAAATCCTAGAGCAGTGAACTTGGCTGAAACTTCAACAGTAAATATGCAAATCTGTTTGGTCAGGTGAGCGATATAGGACAATCATGGTCCTCTTGTTCTCTAAACAGGAAGGGGTGGGGGGTAAGATACCATGGCCTGGGCAGCTTGCCCCCCCTCCCCCCCAAGGGTTGAAGATACCCTGGCTTGGGCAGCTTGCCCCCCAGCCTCAAGAAAATCTTACACAACTTAATTCAGTAAGTTTTTTCTTCTTTTAAATAAAACTCCTTATAACAAAAACATGGCAAAACTGATTTTTTTTATGTTCATATCCATCTTTTACTGGATAGGAGGAAATTGAGAGCCTTATAAGCTTGCACCTATGCTAGAAAACCTGACAGACTCCATTCGAAAAAATAGTTTCACTGAATAGACTTTCCTATTGAACAGTCATTTGAATATTCATAATATTGACCATTTACCTTTTTTTCTCTAAACAGGAAGGGGTGGGGGGTAAGATACCATGGTCTGGGCAGCTTGCCCCCCTGGGGTGAAGATACCCTGGCTTGGGCAGCTTGCTCCCCACCTCAAGAAAATCTTACACAACTTAATTCATTAAGTTTTTTCTCCTTTTAAAAAAATCTTTATAACAAAGACATGGCAAAACTGATTTTTTATGTACATGTGCATCTTTTACTGGATTGGAGGAAATTCAGAGCCTTATAAGCTTGCACTTACGCCAGAAAACCTGACAGACTCCATTCGAAAAGATAGTTTATCACTGTTTCCTATTGAACAGTCATTTGAATATTCATAATATCGACCATTAACCTTTTTTCTCTAAACAGGAAGTTGCTCCCCGCCTCAAGAAAATCTTACACAACTTTCCATATATAATATACCACAACAACTCACCATAACTCCGTTCCTTATAACAGGCCAAGGTATCTTACCCCCCACTCCAGCCTATCTGAAGAAAGGTAGGTAATAAAAAGTAATAGAAATATCTAAATGACCTGTTAAATGGGAAATTGTTTTAAAAGGATAAAAATAACATTCTGAACTTTAATTTTGTTTACAAGATTTTCTGAGCTTGGGAGCAAACTTCTTGAGCCACAGTAATTTGGCCTCAATCCTTTCCTGTAAAGTGAAAAAATAGTTAAAGCAGGTACTACTACCATTCTAATGTCTGTGCATTAGAATTTTAAGTTGTAAATGATTAAATAGCTTTACAGATTGGAGTTTGTCAAGTTTCCAGGGGTGGGGGGCAAGCTGCCCAGGCCAGGGTATCTTCACCCCCAGGGGGCAAGCTGCCCAGGCCAGGGTATCTTACCTGCCCCTTCCTGTTAGAAGAAAGATAGGTTGTATCAAATACTGGAAATTCTCTAATGACCTGTTCAATGGGAAACTCTATTAAAAGTGATAAAATATCTTTCTGAAATGTCTCTGCAAGGACTTCTGAGTTTGGGAGGAAAATCTTGTAAACAAAATTAAAGTTCAGAATGTTATTTTTATCTTTTTAAGGCAATTTCCCATTTAACAGGTCATTTGAATATTTCTATTACTTTTTATTATCTATCTTCCTTCCGATAATCTGGGATAAGGGGTAAGATACCCTGGCCTGAGCAGCTTGCCCCCCAGGGGTGAAGATACCCTGGCCTGGGCAGCTTGCCCCCCACCCCTGGAAACCCCCCACCCCAGCCTATCTGAAAAAAGATAGATAATAAAAAGTAATAGAAATATTCAAATGACCTGTTAAATGGGAAATTGTTATAAAAAGGTAAAAATAACATTCTGAACTTTAATTTTGTTTACAAGATTTTCTGAGCTTGGGAGCAAACTTTTTGGGACACAGTAATTTGGCCTCATTCCCTTCCTTAAAAATAGATAAAAGCAGGTACTACTACCATTCTAATGTTTGTGCATTAGAATTTTAAGTTTAAAATGATTAAACAGCTTTTCAGATCAGAGTTTGCCAAGTTTCCAGGGGTGGGGGGCAAGCTGCCCAGGCCAGGGTATCTTCACCCTGAGGGGGGAGGCAAGTTGCCCAGGCCAGGGTATCTTACCCCCCACCCTAGCCTATCTGAAGAAAGATAAGTAATAAAAAGTAATAGAAATATTCAAATGACCTGTTATATGGGAAATTGTTTTAAAAAGATAAAAATATCAGTCTGAATTTAATTTTGTTTACAAGATTTTCTGCGCTTGGGAGGAAACTTCTTGGTACAAGATTTTCTGAGCTTGGGAGCAAACTTTTTGGGACACAGTATTTTGGCCCCAATCCCTTCCCATAAAGTGAAAACATAGGTAAAAGCAGGTATTACTACCATTCTAATGTCTGTGCATTAGAATTTTAAGTTTAAAATGATTAAATAGCTTTTCAGATCGGAGTTTGCCAAGTTTCCAGGGGGAGGGGGGGTGAGGGGGGGGGGGGGGGAGGGTGGCAAGCTGCCTAGGCCAGGGTATCTTCACCCCGGGGGGCAAGCTGCCCAGGCCAGGGTATCTTACCTGCCCCTTCCTGTTAGAAGAAAGATAGGTTGTATCAAATGCTGGAAATTCTCTAATGACCTGTTCAATGGGAAACTCTATTAAAAGTGATAAAATATCTTTCTGAATTGTCTCTGCAAGGACTTCTGAGTTTGGGAGGAAAATGCTAAGGCTACAGTATCTTAGCCCCAACCTCCTCCCATAAAGAGAAAAATAATGAAAAACATACATTACTGCTGTTCTGATAATTGTGTGATATATATAAAAAAAAAAATATCATTTTGAATTGTTTCCCAGGTTTTCTGGGATGGGGGAGCAAGCTGCCCAGGGTGGGGGGCAAGCTGCCCAGGGGGGCAAGATAAACTGTTACAGCGGGCCTTTTTCAGTGTTGAAAAATAGTTGAAAAATGGTTTCCGTGCGATATCGTGTGAAAAGATTAGTGTATTGGATTCAAATTTTATATACAGGTATATCATCATAAAATGTAGGTCAAGTTTGATTTAGGGTAAAGTCCACCAAGTATTTTGGGTATTATGGCCCTTTTTCAACTTCAGAAAATGGTTTTTGTTCCATAACTTTTGTAAAGATTAGTGAATTGGATTCATATTTTATACACAAGCATATAATTATAAAATATAGGTCAAGTTTGATTTAGGGTGCAATTCACCAATTATATTTGGAGTTACGGCCCGTTTTCACCTTCAAAAGATGTTTTCCTTCCGATATTTTTTTAGCTCACCTGAGCCGAAGGCTCAAGGTGAGCAATTGTGATCACTCACTGTCCGTCGTCGTCATCGTCCGTCTGTCCGTCCATCCGTCCGTCCGTCCGTCCGTTCACAATCTTTAAACAACATCTCCTCCTAAACCACTGATTGGATTTTGACCAAACTTCACAGGAATGATCCTTGGTTGGTCCTCTTTCATAGTTGTTCAAATGGTTCCAGTCCATTGCATATCTAGGTCACAGGAGCTAAAAATATTTTTTAACTAAAAACTTAAAAAAACTCTTCTTGTCAGACACCACTTGACCGATTTCAATATAATTTGCAGAAATGTTCCTTTGGTAAACTTCTACCAAGGTTGTTCAAGCCATTTGGATTCGTCAAAAAACATGGGCGCCAGGAGGCGGGGCTTATTTTCCCTATATATCTATATAGAAAACTTTAAAAATCTTCTTGTCAGAAACCAATTGACCGATTTCAATATAATTTTGCATAAATGTTCCTTTGGTGATCCTCTACCAAGATTGTTCAAGCCATTTTGATTCACCAAAAAACATGGCCGCCAGGGGGCGGGGCTTATTTTCCCTATATATCTATATAGAAACCTTTAAAAATCTCCTTGTCAGAAACCACTGGACCGATTTCAATATAGTTTTGCAGAAATGTTCCTTTGGTGATCCTCTACCAAGTTTGTTCAAGCCATTTGGATTCGTCAAAAAACATTGCAGCCAGGGGGCGGGGCTTATTTTCCCTATATATCTATATAGAAAACTTTAAAAATCTTCTTGTCAGAAACCACCGGACCAATTTCAATATAACACATCAGGAATGTTTCTTTTGTAACCTTCTCCCAAGATTGTTCAAGCCGTCATGATTCGTCAAAAAACATGGCCGCCAAGGGCGGGGCTTATTTTCCCTTTATATCTATATAGAAAACTTTAAAAATCTTCATGTCAGAAACCATTGGACCGATTTCTATATAACTTGGCAAAAATGTTTCATTGGTGATCCTCTACCAAGATTGTTCAAGCGGTCATGATTTGTCAAAAACCATGGCCACTAGCCTAGGGGGCGGGGCTTATTTTCCCTATTATCTATATAGAAAATTTTAATGATCTTCTTGTCAGAAACCACTGGACAGATTTTAGTATAACATTGCAGGAATGTTTCTTTTGTAATCTCTACCAAGATTGTTCAAGTCGTCACGATTCGTCAAAAAACGTGGCCGCCAGGGGGCGGTGCTTAATTTCACTATATATCTATATAGAAAACTTTAAAAATCTTCTTATCAGGAACCACTGGACCGAATTCATTATAACTTGGCAGAAATGTTTCCTTGTTGACCTTCTACAAAGTTTGTTCACGTTTCGTCAAAAAACCTGGCCGCCAGGGGGCGGGGCTTATTTTCCCTATATATCTATATAGAAAAGTTTAAAAATCTTCTTGTCAGAAACCAGTGGATCGACTTCAATATCACTTGGCAGGAATGTTTCTTCGGTGACCCTCTACCAAGATTGTTCAAGCCGTCATGATTCATCAAAAAACATGGCCGCTAGGGGATGGGGCCTATTTTCCCTATATATCTGTATAGAAAACTTTAAAATTCTTCTTGTAAGAAACCATTGGATCGAGTTCAGTGTAACTTGGCATGAATGTTGCTTTGGTGACGTTCTACCGAGATTGTTCACGCCCTCATGATACTTCAAAAAAACATGGCCGCCAGGGGGTGGGGCTTATTTTTCGGATATATCTGTACAGAAAATTTTAAAATTCTTCTTGTCGGAAACCATCTGACTGGTTTCAATATTACTTGGCAGGAATGTTGCTATGGTGACCCTCTACCAAGATTGTTCAAGCAATCATGATTCGTCAAAAAACATGGCTGCAAGGGGTGGGGCTTATTTTCCCTATATATCTAAATAGAAAACTTTAAAAATCTTCTTGTCAGAAACCACTGAACCGATTGTAATATAACTTGGCAGGAATGTTCCTATGGTGATCCTCTACCAAGTTTGTTCAAGCAGTCATGATTCGTCAAAAAACATGGCTGTTAGGGGGTGGGGCTTATTTTCCCTACATAGCTATATAAAACATTTTAAAAATCTTTTTGTCAGAAACCACTGGACAGATTTCAATATAACTTGGCAGAATTGTTCCTTTGGTGATCTTCTTTCAAGATTCAGTTCAAGCCATCATGATGCATGAAAATAAACATGGCCGCTGGGGAGCAGGGCTATAAAATTTATTCAAAAATCTTAGAGCAGCGAACTTGGCTGAAACTTCAACAGTAAGTATGCAAAGCTGTTTGCTCAGGTGAGTGATATAGGACCATCATGGTCCTCTTGTTTAAAAAAGATTGATTTGTATGTTGGATTCATATTTTATACATAGGTTTATAATCATAAAATATGGTCAAAACGATTTAGCGTAAAATCTGCCAATTATTATAAGAGTTATGGCCCTTTTTTCAACTTCATTTTTTGCAAAATGCCTGCGTGTGGGTGAGGATGGCCCTGGGTGGGGGCATCTGTGTCATACTGACACATTTCTAGTTTAAAACAAAAATCCATTCAGGACTCAGAAGATGCCCAGACAAGATATCTTTCATCAAAGGTAGGACAGAAACGTGGAAGAGTGAATACTGTGCTTTCAAAAAAGACGGGGGACAATTAAATGAACAAGCGTGATGTATATCGCACCTGTCAGTTAAATATGATGATTCAAAAGATTAAGCAGCATACCTTGAGTGAATATTGTCAACCAAACTGTCAATGAACTTTGTTGCTGCTGAGGTGATGTCTGTGACTGGACAAATAGCCACCTGGTGTCCTTTAAAGGTACCATCAACAAGAAGCTCTTTCAGTTCTTCCTGGTGAGCCCTGGACTGTCCTTCAGCTTGAGAAGGTCTGATAAGCAGTGATCTGTGTTTACCTGAAAATCAGACTCGCATTAAAAGAGCAGAGTTTAGTTAAAGTTCCTAAATCAATTGAGCCACTGCATGTGATTTCCAATACAGTGATATGCACACCCACTCATCAGTGAAAAGTCAGGGTCAGCCTGTATTTGCTTATTTGAAACAGTACTTCTTTCGCTCTCTGAAATGCAAGGCTAATCAGAGAATTTGCTGGTTATTTGGAATTACCACTATTTGATAGAACTCATTTATTATAACCAGACAAGCAATTACTTTCATCACTTAAAAACAAGTAGATACAGGAACTGTACATACTTGTCCTGAATAGGACAAATCATTAAATCTGCCAAGTATTTTGTCATTTACATTTTAGTGCCTAGCTGTATGCTAAATGTCATGTGGCGAGCTCTAGCAGTTCTCAGGGTACTTTATTCAGCCGACATAATGCATGTCCAAAAAGGGGCATATCCCTACAACCACATCCAGCAGAAAACAAAAAAGGGTCCACTTATTTGTCATGTTATTGTGAAACATGATTTTAAGATCCTAGATAATACTGGAAATGTGCCCGAAGGACACAGATGCCCCAGCCTGGTAGCGCAATTAAGAAAACTAAAAGGCAAATTGCTAAAGCCATCATGGATGCAGACAGACAGTATGCCTTTCCACTATTCTTATGGCGTAAGGAATTTTAAATACCTTTATCAGTGCTACATCCGTACTCTCTTTCTAGAAAAACAGTTAAGTCTTGACACAATTGGTATTATATCCATTATAATATAGGTCAAGCCTACAAATTTGTAGGTGGCAACCTGAAATCAGAATATTAAGCCCTGTTTCAAAGACTTACCATAAAATTTTTAAACCTTGGAACACACATCTTCAAACTATGAGGACCTAAACCAGACTTCTCAGGAGCAGTGATGGTCTCATCAGGCATTGCTGGTATACTATTTGCCTTTCGAACTACATGTACAATGTTTGTATAGATTCAGAGTTTGTTCAAATTTTAATGTGAGTTATCATTGCAAACACAGATGAGATTGCTCTTAAGATGCAGCAGTCTGACTGGTGACCTAATCTGACATGGCAGGGCAGCTTGCTAATTGTTTCATGACACGTTTTTTTTTTTTTTTTAAAGAAAAAAAATGGCCAAAAAATCATGCTCAACTGGTAACTTAACCAGATGTTTTATGGCTGCTGACCTCAACTCTCTCTACAGTAATGAGTCTGTTCATAACAGGTGGTATTACCAGATTTACCTGGGGACTACTTTTCTCTGATAACACTGGTTCCTTGCACTGTGATATATATTCTTAATATCTTTATTTTTTAACCTAGGAAACCATTTAAAATATGTAATCTGATTAATTTTTTATGTAGATGTTGATTTTGGAATTGGTTTTGAGCTACTTCATTGTGTTTTATATTTAAGAATTTTTGTGTGTGGGTTTCTAGTTAACTGTCTTATCAGTATTACTTAACTAATTGCATAACAGAGCATCATTTTATTGGAGCTGGGCAGAGTTTTATGGTCTCAGTCATCAGAAACATATGAAAATGCAATACCCTACTAACCCGCCTTTGATATAGTATAACTCCGGAAGGTGGGGGTCAAATTATCTAAGAGAAAACATGACATGTCAAGCCATAGGAGTAACAATATTGATAAATGGTTAAGGTATCCATTTATTCTATAAGAGTTAGTAGAATGAAAATACATAAAGATGTAAAATGTGACAATGTCTGTAAATGTTTAAGATATCCTCATTTATTCTGCATGAGTTAGTACATGTAGCATGAAAATACAGAAGGCTGCAAAATGGTTTTCTCTTGTTTTGAAGACATGTTGTCATAACCATCACCAACAGAGCTGTCAACACAGAAACCGCCACCATATCACATTAAAGCTAAAAACTACTATAAATACACTTCCATTAGGACAACTGAAATGCTATCCAAAACTTGAACAAGATTTTACTTGCCAGTAGAGTGTTGAAAATTATGTCCTGACAGAATGGCAAACTTTGTAGACTTCGATCAGACTGCGAAGATTTACACTATTTGCTCACACAATTTTGTCCCATTTTTTTTTTTTTTTTTTTTTAGATACTTATGGTATAATACGAATAATACTTACCCACACACACTCTGTAACAAAATAAGATCACAAAGACAAAATTAATGTAGATGTTTTCTAACTTGCAAACTTAAAGTGCCACATTTGTGTTTGTTTCATTTTTTTTTTTTTCAGCTTGCATTCAAATATACATTTCATAGCCCTTGATAAGATACTTTTTTGTCCCCTGCCTTTTCGAAGAAAAGCGAGGGGACATAGTATTTGGCTTTCCATGGTGTATTTGGCTTTCCGTGGTGTGTGGTTCGTGGTGCGTTGTTCCGAGTTTGTAGTAGTTACCTTGTGAGCGCAACTCCTCCTACAGTTTTTAACCGATCTTCTGAAATTTTACAAATGTCTTCATCATGGTCTGAAGATGTGCATATGCTTTTTACAGAATCCTTAAATTATATTTTTTAACTTTTTTCACTTTTTTAACTAAGACATTTTTCATGCTTCAATACTATGAAAGTGTATATGTAGTAGGTACCTTGTGAGCGCAACTTCTCCCACAGTTTTGGACCGATCTTTTTGAAACTTTACAGGTGTTTTAATCATGGTCTGAAAAGGGCTAGATTCACGAATTCTTGTATACTGCCCTGTTAATTCTCATTTTAGCAAACTGTAAAATATGCTTCAGTTTGTAAGTTTTTATATTATATAATATTTCGTCTTTACAACTATGTATGAAATATTTGGCAAAATCGCTTTGAATCTTTAAGAGCACTACCAAATCGGACCCCCTAAAGCACCAAACGCGACATTTTTTCACATTTTTTTGTGTAAAAGGCAGCTAAAAAAATATGAAGCCCCGTATTCGACACCGTGATTTTTCGTGCAACGTTTCATAAACGAATGAAGAATATTTGGTAAAAAAATCAAGGTGTCGAAATTGTGGCTTCATGTTCAAATAAAATAAAATATAATTGAAGAGATCTCGATAAGACTCTTCATTGTATTCTGTTTGCGCTACTAAGTTTTTCTGCTTTTTGAAAGAAAGATAATCAAATAAAATGAATTTCGTCCAGAAAAAAGAAGAAATAATCATAGGTAAGCAATAAGTACGACATTTCATCCAGAAAGCCAATGAAACCATTGTTTTTCGACAGCAAGAGACCCGGCTTCCGAAATTACGTTACATGCGAAATTTGCGTTTTTACAAGGGACGCCACTCCAATAACCGCTGAGGGATGACAGTTCTGCGTTGTTGACAACGGTGGTTTTACAATAAAAAATCGGTGTTTTGCGTTCCTTTGTTCTACATTGGAGTTTTCTATATTTTTTCTCTCGAATGATAATTCTAATGTCAAAAATTTGAGGTTTCAATGGAAATAAAAACGACCTCATTCATGCGTTGCGGGCGTTTTTTTTTTTTTTTTTTTTTTTTTTTTTGTGTGTGTTTTGTTTTCTAATGCTGTCTGTAAACGATAAAACCGAGCATTTGAAAGGAAATGTGATGTACATATAACAAAATGGTACACAAAAATAAGAATTTTTTTACGGGAAAATTATTATAATCGGCTTGTGCATTGAAAAATCCAACCTATTACTATTGTAATTTTGAACATTTTCATTACGTCATCTGTGGTGTAGTGGGTAAAACGCTCGTTTAGTATTCGGTGGGTCTCGAGTTCAAAACCTAGAAAGGGCATTTTTTTTTTTTGTACTTTTTCATTTATTTTTCAGATAAAATGTTTTGACATTTCATGCAATTTGCAGACAATTCACATGAAATGTCAAGACATTTTTATAAAAATTAAAAGAAACATGAAATTGTTATCTTTCTTTTATGTTGAAGAGAAAATAAGTTGACATTTCCTATGAACTGTCCCAAGCAGACAGTTCACATGAAATGTCAAGACTATCCCCCTCCCCCACCAAAAAAAATCAAATTGTCGTGTGCTTCAATTTTTCATGGCGCTTAAAGAGTTGATATTACAACAGGAGAGAGATTACTGAGCTTGTACACAAGTTTGGATTTTAATTTGCTTTTCTTTGCAAGACAGTTCCATGCATGTATATGGTAATCACAAACATTAGAATTTGCGAAGCGGCCGTGTGGCGGAGTGGTTAGTGCTCCCGACTTTAGAACACAATGTCTCGGTTTCGAATCGATTGGAGGCGGAATTCATCGAGCTTATACTCAGGCCAGTTTGCAAATACTATGGCGTCTGATCACAATTTTCGCATTGCAGTCTATGCTGAAGTAAAGACCCAAAGTTTCTTCCTACAGACAACGAAGACTGAATTTACTGTGCAGATGCATAAGCTGATCTGAGTCCTTGCTACGTACATGTGTCAGTTTTCAGGAATACCTGTGCTAAGGTTCCTAGCGGGCACATGACGAATGACATCACCTTTACTGCGACATTGTAGTCATGTCCTGCTGGACTTATATTTGTTCACAATAGGGTGTACCAGCTGGCCTTGGTTTCGTAAGGACAGATAGTTAAACACTACTAAATGGCTGCTATCAATGTTGAACCTAATATTTAAGATGTTTCTATTTGCATACATATTTGCACTTGTATGTACAAAGATGACGTTTGTTATATTATGTCCAGCAGGTTTATAGTGCTCTTCTAAACTGTATCTTTAGAATGAATCCGGAGCTTTTTTCCCAGTCTGTTCAGTGTCTAGATATGTTCGATGTTTATTTTTGCATACTTTCACTACACATAGCAAATATATTTTGCATGTCAACTATGGAAACCAGAGGACCAACAGTCCTGTAGCTCAACTGAGACCTCCGGTCCTGGGCGGGGACAGACAATCTATGGGTGACAGATCTTTGTGTCGATAGAAACCTTTTGCCATTACGACCACTTGATATAAGTTTCGAATAAATCCTTTGAACTGAGATTCTATACATTTTTTTTCAGGATTTTATACATGTACATAGCCCCAAAGCAGCGGCAAATAACCCCTAGGGAACATAATTTTTATGTCAAATGAATTCTTTTGTCACTATGGCCAACTGATGCAAGTTTGAAAGAAATCTCTTTGAAATGTGATTTTATACATATTTTTTATACATGTTGGTAGCCTTAGGACAGGGGCAGATCACCTCTTTTGGACAGGGTTTTGATGTCGGATGAAACCTGTTGTCACTGTGGCCAACTGGTGCAAGTTTCGAAAACAAATCTGATTGAACTGTGATTTTTTACATGTACATAACCCTGGAGCACGGGCAGATAAGCCCTTGGGGACAGAGTTTTGATGTCGAATGAAAGCTTTTGCCATGATGGCCAACTGGTGGAAGTTTATAAACAAAATCTCAGTGAACTGTGATCTTGTACATTTTTTTTTCATGATTACATACCTGTACATAGCACAGGGGCATATCAACCCTGGGGATTGAATTTTTATGTCAAATTAAATTTTTTCTCACTATGGCCAGCTGGTGCAAGTTTCATAAAAATAATTTTGAACTGTGATTTGTGATTTTATATACAAATTTTCCATGATTTGATACATGTACATAGACAAGAAGCAGGAGCAGATCACCACCGGGGGCAGAGTTTTAATGTCAAATGAAACATTTTGTAACTATGACCAAATAGTGCAAATTTTAAAGTCTCTTTGACCTGTGATTTTATACATTTCTTCCAATGGGATCAAATATGACATTGCCATAAAATAGATCAATGATGAGCTGGCTGATCTGCGTCTTCACTGGCTCACATGTAATTTTGTAGCAGTCGGTATGCCGCGGCTGTTATCAGTACTAGCATGCCAATTAATGACATTCATGCCAAATGTTATGTGATAAATTTGTTGTTGGGGATACATAACTTTTGGTGACATGATACTTAACATTTTAACTGTATGCTGCAAACTGTGACAAACAAAAATATGCAGTAATGATACCAATACAGCAAAAAAAAAAACAAAAAAAAAAAAAAAAAAAAACATTAATCACTGAATATGGTCAAGCAAAAACAACATATTCTTATAAGATATTCTTATAAGATAAATGTATCCTTTTGTTTCCATGGCAACAGAAAGTTAAGTGATGCGAATGCCACTTTTTACGCACAGTCAAATACTTTAGAACACATTTAAATCAATGAAATAAAACACACTTTACATTTCATGATTCAAATCAGTCAAAACCACATATTGTTTGGCTGAAGTAAATGGTTTTACAGTTTTGTTTCCATGGCAACAGAAACTTTAGTCTAGTGTTTTTTCTTTTCTTTTTAATGTGTCTCCCATTACTGATAATCAAAGTTTTATACTGTATGTAGTGATAAAGATAGAATCGCATAGTAAACAGAATAAATTAAATAAAACTGCGTGCTTTTTTGTAATAAATTTGACATATTTGTTGTCATGGTAACAGAAATTTCTGTGTTATGGTGATTTTTATTCATAACTTTGTGCTACAGTATTTGACAAATATGAAACTAACAAATGGGAATGCTTTTAGTGGTATTGCTCCTAAATTTCAGCTATGAAATTGATTAAAACAAACAGTTTTACAGTACACCATGTAGTGTGTTATTGTTACCATAGCAACCATAATGATTGGTTTTCAAACTTGTTGTTGTTGTTTTTGAAGATGTCCCATGCTGACTTATATTTACAAGCGTTTTGATGAATATATTGAATAGGGCAGATTTTGGTCATTCGTGAACCAAGCCCTTTGCATGTGCTTT
This sequence comes from Anodontia alba, assembly GCA_964016985.1. Classification (NCBI taxonomy): domain Eukaryota; kingdom Metazoa; phylum Mollusca; class Bivalvia; order Lucinida; family Lucinidae; genus Anodontia; species Anodontia alba. The sequence goes on from OZ024826.1 coordinate 323,249, forward strand.
TTATAGAATCCTTAAATGATTTTTTCTAATTTTTCACACTTTTTACCTTAGACTTTTTTTTGCATGGTTCAGAGTTTGTAGTGGGGACCTTGTGAGCGCAACTCCTCCAACAGTTTTATACCTATCCTTCTGAAACTTCACAGGTATCTTAATCATGGTCTGAAGATATGCATGTGGTTTTTACATAATCTTGATATAATTGTTTTTAAATTTTTCACATTTTTAACTTAAGACTTTTTTTTTCATGCTTCAATACTATGAAATTGTATTTTCATGCTTCAATACTATGAAATCGTATATGTAGTAGGTAAATTGTGAGTCCAACTCCTCCTACAGTTTTATACCATTTCCCCACTGAAACTATACAGATGTTTTAACCATAGTCTGAAGATATGCATGTGCTTTTTACAGAATCTTGAAGTTACTTTTTTTTTTTTTTTTTTTTTTTTTTTACTTTTTTCACATTTTTAACTTTTAACATAGACTTTTTTTCATGCTTCAGTACTATGAAAGTGCATATAGTAGTAGGTACCTTGTGAGCACAACTCCTCCCACAACTTTAAGCAAATGCTTCTGAAACTTTACAGGCATTTTGCTTGTGCTCTTGGAATCTTGATATTATGTTTTTTTTTTTTTTTTTATTTATTTTTTTCCCATTTTTTTTAGCTTCAATTTTTTCCTGCTTCAGTACTTAGGTAAGTGATACAGGACCAATGGTCCTCTGGTCAACTTACTCATTTTTAACAGCTCAAATAAAAATAAGGCTGGGGACATAAATTCCCTAAGGAATTTGCTTGTTTAATTGAAAAGTATTGATATTTTTCTTATTTCTCCATAAAAACATATGTTGTGGGTATTCACCAAGGCACTTCTAATGAGAAACCACAACATAGGTTTTCCTGGAGAATGCATTGAATGTACCCACATGTTTTTTTGTTTTTTGTTTTTTTTTTTGTGGAGAAGAAGTAAGAAAAATATTTACCTGATACCAACTCTTATCTAGACTTATGTAATCACAAACCACAGCCCTTCCCAGACACCAGGAGGAAGATGAAACTGACAGACCCAAACAAGCACAAATCAAACAAACGTACGAAAAGCACCAAGATAACTCATAATTTCAGTATTTCTAAAATAGCTAAATATCAAATTATTACAAAAGCTAAATATCAGCTCATGAAAAATACATTATGACTTACATACCTGGAAAATATATATAAAATATATTTTAGCAGTGGCTACATGACAGGAAGGGAAGGGAATTGTCCCTGTTTATCTATATAGAAAATTTTAAAAAATCTTCTTGTCAGAAACCACTGGAGCGATTTCAGTATTACCTGGCAGAAATGTTTCTTTGGTGAACCTCTACCAAGATTGTTCAAGCCGTCCTGATTCGTCAAAAAACTTGGCCACCAGGGATGGGGCTTATTTTCCCTATATATCTATATAGAAAATTTTAAAAATCATCTTCTTGTAGATTAAAACCAATTCCAGTATAATTAGCTCACCTGAGCACATACTGCTCAGTAAGGTATTCTAACAGGCCAGTAATCCGGCGTCCTTTGTCAGTCATCAACCATCTGTCAACAATTGATATCTCTTCCTTAATCACTGGGCAGATTTGATTCAAACTTCACAGGAATGATCCTTGGGAGCTACTAACTGTAAGTTGTTCAAAGTATTGGAATCTAAGCAGAACTCTGGTTGCCATGGCAAAATCTTTAAATACCTTCTAGTCCTAAACTGGACAGCTTAGGTCTACCGAATTTGTATTTAGGTTCATCTAGTAGGCCCTACCAAGATTGTTCAAAGTATGAACCTGGGGTCAAAAATGGCCCCTACAAGGATCACTAGTTTATTTATATAGACTTATATAGTGAACATTAAAAAGAAAAGATCTTGTCAGAAACCAAAAGGCTAAGGGCTTCCAAATTTGGTATGTATCTACATCTAGCGGACCTCTACCAAGATTGTTCAAATTATAGCCCTTGGGTGAAAAATGGCCCCTACCCAAGGGTCACTAGTTTTTACAGTTTTACACAGTGAAAATCTTGAAAACTCTTCTTATCAGAAACCGTTAGACCTAGGACTTCCAAATTCAGTATGTAGCTTTATCTAGTGGCCTTCTACCAAGATTGATCAAGTTATAGCCCTGGGATCAGAAATGGCCCCTACCCAGGAGTCATTGGTTTTGTAACATAGACTTAATATAAAGTGAAAATCTTTAAAAATCTTTTCGTCAGAAACAATTAGGCCTGAGGCTACCAAATTAGTTTTGTAGCTTTATCTAATAGACTTCTAATAAGATTGTTCAGATTTGATTCCTGGGGTCCAAAGTGGACCCACCCTGGGGGTCAGTAGTTTTACATAGACAGATAAGTGGCAAATAAGCTTTTCCTGTAAAAGTACTACCTAGATTTTGAAATGATTTGGCAGAAATGTTTCTTTGATGACAGTCTATTAAAGAATAGACTATCCTATGAAGAGAAGATGATAGTCTTTTAGAATATACTATGATAAATTAAATTTTTGAACTAACATGATGGTAGGAGACAATGACACTAAGGTGAGCGATTTAATACCCTCTGGGCCCTCTTGATTTCAAAACTGGCCTGGGATATTCCCTCAGTGGTCTAGTTGTAAACATCCGATATTGGTTCCGATCTGTCCACAAATACAGCTGTGTGCAGCCGCCTTTGATTTTCTTTCACCTTTATTACTTCTTGTCCAAAATCAGTGGAGGAATTTAGTGAATACCTTGCATATGGATTCCTCTGAATGTCTACCTGTGCCTGAAAATGACTCCAGTCTGTCAATAAGTATGGCCGAACGGTGGCCATCTTTGAAATTCACAGTGGTCCTTTACTTATCACTGTAACAATCTATTTATTGAATCTCCTCAGAAACCAGTCTCATTATTGAATCTCCTCAGAAACCACTGGTCAGATGTGTTTGAAACTTGTCTGTGATTATCCCTAAATAGTCTAAATGTGCTTGCCCGAATTTGGTTCTGGTCCATCAACAAATATGACTGCCGGCTATGTTAAAAACATTTAAAAAATCATCGTCTCCAGAACCGAGAAAGCTTTGGGGCTGAATCTTGGTATAAAGTATCAGGGACTCAAGGTCTATCAAGTTCCTTTAAATGATGACCGTAGATTGACCTTTGACCTTTTTACAACAAGGTCAGATTTGCATCCCTATACAGTTATATGGGGAAAACCTTGAAAAGTCATTATCTCAAAATGTATTAAAGACTAGTAGCTGAAACTTACAATGTACGATTACATTTTTATAAAAACTTTTAGTTACAATCAAAATTTTGTCCCCTGGTGGTTATCTGCCCTTGCCCTCTGGCTAAAATTGTTAATTTTTTGACTCTTCGTCCGCCATCTTCATTGGCGTCGTGGCTGTTGTCGTCTGTCTGTCCGTCCACAATCTTAAAACAACATCTCCTCCTAAACCACTGATATGATTCTGACCAAACTTCACAGGAATGATCCTTGGTTAATCCTCTTTCAAAGTTGTTCAAATGGTTCTGGTCCATTGCATATCTAGATCACAGGAGCTCAAAAATGGATTTTTTAACTAAAAATTTAGAAAAACTTCTTGTCAGAAACCACTGGACCAATTTCAATACAATTTTGCAGAAATGTTTCTTTGGGATTCTCTATCAAGATTGTTCAAGCCATTTGGATTGGTCAAAAAACATGGCTGCCAGGGGCTGGGCTTATTTTCCCTATATATCTATATAAGAAACTATAAAAATCTTCTTTTCAGAAACCACTGGACTGATTTCAATATAACTTACGAGAAATGTTTCTTTTACCTCTACCAAGATTGTTCAAGCCAGCATGATTCGTCAAAAAACGGTCTGAAGATATGCACGTGTTTTTTTCAGAATCCTGAAGTTATTTTCTATCACTACATGTCGTTTACTGCTTCAATCCTTAGTTAAGTGATACAGGACCAATGGTCCTCTGGTTAACTTGCCCATGTTTAACAGGTCAAATAAAAATAAGGCGGGGGACATAAATTCCCTATGGAATTTGCTTGGTTTTTTTTTTTTGTAATTCCACTTACAGTTTGTATCCGGAGCACTGAATTATACAGGAGCCAGTTTTTGTGCTACATCTTTTTACTTGCCACGGGCGTATAATGCCCCGCTTGGCGAAGCTCTTGTTTATGAATATCATAATTTTAGACACGTGCATGCTACTGTTTTGAAATTTTCAATATGGATTCCGCATGAAAAATTAGCTGACATATTTTTTCTCGACAGGATTATGTCCCTTTCCTGAGTTACTGCCCATTTAAAAAATATGGATGCAATCTTGTCAGCCAAATATCTTACAAACTGTTAAAGCTAGAGCCTAGAAATTTGATGAGTAGACTGGTAGTGATAAGTAGAAGACCCAATTAACTTTTGAAAATAATTTAAAAAAATACTTTGAGTTATAGCCCTTTGTAATTTTGGGCATTTTTACCTTTTCAACAAAATATCTCAAACACTGTTAGAACTAGAGCCTAGTTACTTTGTCAATTGATTGGTAATGATTAGAAAATTACCTGATTAACTTTTGAATAAATTCTGAAAAACAAAACAGTTCATGTGTAATAGTCATTTGTAAATTTGGGCAGTTTTCTCTTTTCAGCAAAATAGCTCAACATTTTAAAGCTAAGGCATTGAAACTTGATGCATAGATTGGTAGTGATGAGTAGATGACCTGATTAACTTTTGAATAAATTCTGAAAAAAAAAATATTTCGTGAGTTATGGCCTTTCGTAATTTTGAGCATTTTTACTTTGTCAGCAAAATATCTCAAAAATTGTTGGAGCTAGAGCCTTGAAACTTGGTGAATTGATTGGTAATGTTGAGTAGATGACAAGATTAACTTTTTAATAAATTCTTACAATATTTCATGAGTCTTTGTAAATTTAGACATTTTTCCCTTGTAATCAAATCTCAGAAACTGTTGAAACTAAAGCATTAAAACTTGATGAATAGGAGCCTTGAAACTTGATGAATTGATTGGTAATGACAAGTAGATGACCTGTTTAACTTTTGAAGAAATTCTGAAAAATATTTCAAGAGTAATGGCCGATTTGTAAATTTGGGCATTTTCCCTTGTCAGCAAAATATCTCAAATATTGTTGGAGCTAGAGCCTCATAACCTGATAAATAGATTCTTAGTGATGAGAAGGAAGTTTGAAGGGCCTAATGCTTCTGGGCATGAGTAATGTGCCTTTGTAAATTTGGGCATTTTCCCTCATCAGCAAAATATCTCAAAAACCGTTAGAGCTAGAGCCTCCTAACTTGATGTATGGAGTGGAAGTGATGAGAAGATGACCTGACTAACTTTTGAATAAATTCTGAAAAATATTTCAGGGGTGATGGCCTTTTGTAGATTGGGCCATTTTTACCTTGTATGATCTTTAGAGGCAAGCATATGATTGGAAGCATAGTGTTTTACAAAGACAATTTCTGCTTCTTAATTATGCATTGTGGATATAGGCAATCTTTGTGAATAGAATATCTGGAGATCTTCAAATTGTATATAGCGAATGATCCCATTTATGGCAAGCATATGGTTAGGGTCATAGCATTTCACAAACACATTTTCTAGTTGCTACATGTTTTTGCCTGATAATCATTCCGGTCTGTCAACCTATATGGCAGAATGATTCGCCAATTGCCCTGTACTTAACAACACTTAAACAATCTCGTTATCACATCTCATCTGAGACCAATGGTTGGATATTTACAAAACTTGACAGAGGTGACTCCCTGGTGGTACAGGCCTAAAATTGGTCCCGTCTGTCAACAAATGTGGCTGCCGTCACCCATCTTTGATTTTCGCATCTTTTCCAAACCCGTGGAAGGAATACGGTCGAAACCTTGTACATGGATTCCTTTTAGTGCCTAGATGTGTCCGCATGAAAACGATTCTTTTTCATTAAACAGTATGGCCGAACAGCGGCCATCTTTGAAATCGCCAATGGCCATATACTTAACACTGTAACAGTCTCGTTATCACATCTCCGTCGAGACCACTGGTTGGATTTGTTCAAAACCTGTCTGAGATATTCCCTTAGTGTTGTAGTTGTGTGTAGTTGTGCATGCCCTAATTGGTTCCAGTCTGGCGACAAGTGTGGTCGCCTGCAGCCATCTTTGTTTGGCACTGTTATCACATCTCCTCGAAAAAACATTGTAGGAATCTAGTCGAAGTCTTGTGCCTGGATTCCTCTCAGTGTCTAGAATGTCCGCCCGAAAACAGTTCCAGTCCACAGCCCATATAGTTGAACGGCGGCCATTTTTGAAATTGCTAATTGCCCTGTCCTTCCTAAACATTGTTGAATATTGTCTAAATTATAAGCTAAAGCTTATTCTTGCACTGCTTTTATTTGAATATGAGCAGAAGGATCTTTCTGACTGGTAAATTGGGTTGGCTTGTTTACTATCAGTGCTGAATACATAAAAAAACATCAAAAAAACAAAACTGACTTGTATCATTAAATGAAGGATAATAAATGGCAATTTGATGGTTTTATTTGATGATTAGTTAACAAAATGATGTTATCTGTTTATAATGAGCATTCGAGCGCATAGCCAGAAATTACAATGAAATGCCTAACATCAATTTCTCATATGCCAAAATAAAATCGTGCCTATAAATTTTGAGCATGCATAAAATCACTAAACTGATAAAGATACACTGTACTTGCGAATTCTCTTTCAACAGCTGCAGACATTATAGTTGACCTTTTCCATTTCATTCAGTTGTATTTTATAGACTTAGTAGTCTTAGTGCAAAGGTATATATTGACTCAGGGTTATGCAATTTCTCATGAAGCGAATCACTAGATACAAAAGTTATGAAACGCACTTGTACTTTCACACCATACACGTTTCAATCACAATAGCTTTAAATAAACAAAGTACAACTGTCTTGATCAGGTACTGTGGGTTGGTTATAATCTGCAGACCAAACCATGCAGACCAGTGGACCATGGACCGGTCTGCAGTGGACCAAAAGGAGACATTTTGCAGACCAAGTACCTTGCAGACCAGACTGTGCAGACTATATAGTGAATAATTTTGATACAATTTCATTATTTATATGACATGCTTAAAAATGTGGTTTTTAATTATTTAGTTTTACTGATTCCTCCTATCACTTTGTAAAATAGTAGAGCAGAATAACTGAATTTTCCTCTTGTGTTAAGATTGTATGCAACTAAGTATAATTTTCTCTTTCTATTCAGTTTAGTCTTTGGAAAAATCTTGAGGCAAATAACAGGATGAAAATGGATAAAAATGGGCTTGGCTTAGAAACAAATAATGGAAAAGAAAAGTAAAAAAAAAAAAAAAAAAGTTGAGAGAACAGTATTTAATATTCTCACCAGCATGTTGCAATACTGACGATAAAATAATAAATAATACATGGATAATCAGAGATCCAGTGTCAACTATTCCTAAATATCATTATGTTAACAATGAGGTAGCCAAACAAAATCAGTATCTGACATCAAATTAACCCTTAAAGCTCCAAGCAAATTTTGTGGCAGACAACATTTATTTTATTTATTTATTTATTTTTTTTTTCAGAGAAAACAAGTCTTGACATTTCATGTGAATCATCTGCCAAGCAGACTATTCACATGAAATGTCAAGACTTGTTTTCTCTGAAAAAAAAAAATGTTATCTGCTGCAGTTGTGATTGGAGCTTTAAGGATTAATATTTAATGAAAATTTAAGAGGACATCAGAAAACAATGCAATCATCAGGGTGAATGATGCAATTTTTTGGTATCGTATATTTGTAAATGTACTGAGCTTATATAAAACATACTAACAGAATAATGATATATTAGCACATATTTACATGAAAACAAAATTATAATTTAAATGTAGAAATTAAATAACATAAATATGCACTCCCTTTGGTCATTTAAATTTATATTGACTAATTTCTCCAGATGAGCCAAAATCAATATATACATACTTACACGAAAACAAAATTTAAGTCATAATAATCTGTTACTATAATTACCCTAAGTATTGGGACAGATAGGCCTTTGTAAACAGTATAGACGCAGATCAGACACCTCAGAATGCGATGTCTGATTAGGGACTACACTGTTTGCCATACATACTTGTTGGACCATATTTTTACAACTAAGTTATGTATGTCTACAATTCATATTTATTTATTTATTATGCTCCCCGAAGAATTTCGGGGGAGCATATAGTCGCCGCTTCGTCCATGCGTCCGTGCGTCCGTGTGTCCGTGCGTCCGTACGTCCGTGTGTCCGTGCGTCCGTGCGTCCGTCCCGCTCTTGTCCACGCAAATTCTCGGAAACTGCTTGTCGGATTTCAATGAAACTTCATGGGAATATTAAGTATCAAAGGTGGATGGGCATATCACCTGCGTGTTCTGGTTCGATGATTTTTCCAAGAGTTATTGCCCTTTGATGAGTTCTGCATGAATATATAGGGTACTGTTCGTGTCCACGCGAATTCTCGGAAACTACTAGTCGGATTTCATTGAAACTTCATGGGAATATTAAGTATGGAAGGTGGATGTGCATATCACCTGCGTGTTCTGGTTCGATGATTTTTCCAAGAGTTATTGCCCTTTGATGAGTTCTGCATGAATATATAGGGTACTGTTCGTGTCCACGCAAATTCTTAGCAAATACTGGCAGAAATTCAACGAAATTTTAATGGAATCTTAAGCAGCAATAGGGGATGCGCATATTGTTCAATCTTTCTGGTTAGATGATTTGTCACAGAGTCATGCTACTTTGTTTAAAGCTGCAGTGTAAGGTCACTGGCTATTTTTAGAAAAGAATTTGTCAACACTCTAGTGCCTACATTTATTGATGGATTTTGATATAACTTCAAACAAATGTTGGGTATGATAATATCTTGAGCATGTTTGACATTCAGGGTCCTGGGCTCAAGGTCAAGGTCACTGTGGCTATTTTTAGAAAAACTTTGTTTTTGCTCTAGTGCCTAGATTTATTCCTTTCATTTATTCCAACTTTTATGTTGCTGATGTTTGTATGACAGTGCCTTCAGACAAGCTTATCTGTCCACCAACAGGTTTTGTGATACTCCATTTTGAAGTACAGTGAGTATACACAGTATACCGCTCTTTATCTAGGATAATGTTTCCTGTTCCGACTATTGCATGTTTGGGGAGCATCCATCGGTTTCACCGATATTCTTGTTTATATATTTATTATAAAACAATTTACACTGAGATAATTTGGTATTTCATGAAGGAAATATATTTATTGAACTGGTCCAAATATCAGAATTGTTTTTATCTCCTATTGTGTAAATAATGTTGTTCTTTCCTTCTTTCAATCAAAGTTTCTTTCAATGAATTTATTTATTTATATATTTATTTATACATTAATATAATTTTCTTGTGTTATTGTTTATATGTCGTAATTATTTTTTTTTACTTTGAACTTTTGTTTGTTTTTGTGAATTGTTTATATGTCACAAAACTTTTTCATTTCTTTCAATCTTTGTTTGTTTCTTTGAATTTATTTATTTATTTATTTATTTATTTATTTATTTATTTGTCTTAATTATGTAGTTTTGATTTTTGCCCTCAATCTCGGTCATGTGACAGTATTTGTGTATAGTTGCATTTCAATTGTCTGATAATAAAAAATAATGTTTGTGTTGTTTATTATATTTCACAAATATTTTAATATATTTTTGTTACTTCTTGCAATCTTTGTTATGCCCCCAACTTCAAAGAAGTTGGAGGGGCATATTGCTTCTGGGTTGTTCGTCCATCCGTCCTTCCGTCCGCCCGTCCGTTCATCACACTTTTTGATGCATAGCATAACTTTAGAACCATGAATGCTACTAATTTGAAATTTCTTATATGGATTTCTCATGAAAAAATACCTGACACGTATTTTTTTCTTGACAGGATTATGCCCCTTTTCTGAGTTATGGCCCTTTGAAAAAATATGTATGCAATCTTGTCAGCAAAATATCTCAAAAACTATTGAAGCTAGAGACTTGAAACTTGATGAATAGACTGGTAGTGATGAGAAGACATCCTGGTTAACTTTTGAAGAAATTTTGAAAAATACTTCTTGAGTTATGGCCCATTGTAATTTTGGGCATTTTTACCTTGTCAGCAAAATATCTCAAAAACTGTTAGAGCTAGAGCCTAGAAACTTAGCAAATGGATTTGTAGTGATGAGTAGATGACCTGATTAACTTTTGAAAAAAATTCTGAAAAATACTTCATGAGTTATGGTCCTTTGTAATTTTGGGAATTTTTACCTTGTCAGCAAAATATCTCAAAAACTGTTGGAGCTAGAGGCTTGAAACTTGATGAATAGACTGGTAGTGATGAGTAGACAACCTGATTAACTTTTGAAGAAATTTTGAAAAATACTTCTTGAGTTATGGCCCTTTGTAATTTTGGGCATTTTTACCTTGTCAGCAAAATATCTCAAAAACTGTTAGAGCTAGAGCCTTGAAACTTAGTAAATTGATTTGTGGTGATGAGTAGATGACCTGATTAACTTTTGAAGAAATTCTGAAAAATACTTCATGAGTTATGGCCCTTTGTAATTTTGGGCATTTCTACCTTGTCAGCAAGATATCTCAAAAACTGTTGGAGCTAGAGCCTTGAAACTTGATGAATAGACTAGTAGTGATGAATAGACAACCTGATTAACTTTTGAAGAAATTTTGAAATATATGTCTTGAGTTATGGCCCTTTGTAATTTTGGGCACTTTTACCTTGTCAGCAAAATATCTCAAAAACTGTTAGAGCTAGAGCCTTGAAACTTATTTATGTATTTATTAAATGGATTTGTAGTGCTAAGTAGATGACCTGATTAACTTTTGAAGAAATTCTGAAAAATACTTCATGAGTTATGGTCCTTTGTAATTTTGGGCAATTTTATCTTGTCAGCAAAATATCTCAAAAACCGTTGGAGCTAGAACCTTGAAACTTGATGAATAGACTGGTAGTGATGAGTAGACAACCTGATTAACTTTTGAATAATAATGCTTCTTGAGTTATGACCCTTTGTAATTTTGGGCACTTTTACCTTGTCAGCAAAATATCTCAAAAACTGTTAGAGCTAGAGCCATGAAATTTGGTGAATGGATTTGTAATGATGAGTAGACAACCTGATTAACTTTTGAATAAATTTGGAAAAATACTTATTGAGTTCTGGCCCTTTGTAATTTTGGGCATTTTCATCGTCAGCAAAATATCTCAAAAACCGTTAGAGCTAGAGACTTGAAACTTGGTGAATTGATTGGTAATGATGAGTAGATGACCTGATTAACATTTGTATAAATTCTGAAAAATATTTCGTAAGTAATGGCCCTTTGTAAATTTGGGCATGTTTCCCTTGTCAGCAAAATATCTCTAAAACTATTGAAGCTGGAGCCTTGAAACTTGATGAATAGATTGATAGCGATGAGTAGATGACCTGATTATGCCCCCAATTTCGAATGAAATTGATGGGGCGTATTATTTTGCCTTCGTTTGTCCGTCCATTTGTCCATTCATCAAGCTTTTTTGTGCATGCCATATCTTAAGACCCCTGCAGGCTAGGGTTTTGAAATTTTATATTTGGGTTCCCAATGAAAAAATAACTGACCCGTATTTTTTTTTCTTGTCTGGCATGTTTGTTAGAGTTATGTCCCTTTGAAAAAAATCAGAATTAAATCTTGTCAGCAAGATGTCTCGAAAAGTACTTAAGCTAGGGTCTTGAAATATTATATGCAGATTGGGGATGATGTGGAGATTACCTGATTTGTTTTTTAGGGAATTCCATGAAAAACTGACATCTGTGGCCCTTTGTAGTTCTAGGCATTTTGACCTTGTCAGCAAGATATCGCAAGTATTTAAGCCAGAGCCTTGATATTTGGTATACTGATTGGGATTAAGGAGGAGATCACCTGATTAAATTTGAACCAATTAAATGAAATGTTGGTGTTATGGCCCTTTGCAATTTCTGGTTTAGAGTTATTTCCCTTTTGATAAAATAACATTGAAATTTCGTGTATTTGTACTGTTGTTACCATCATGGGCAAGCAGTGTTGGAGTCAAGCAGTGTTAGAGTTAGGCAGTTGGTGGCATAGTGTTTTACAAACACCAGCTCTAGTTACTTCCAGTGATTCACTTGGGTGTCAAGGTTTTATTATTATTACCATTATTATTAGTTTCTTTGCTTACAATGAAAGTTTAAAAACTGAGTAAATATATTTTTGAAATCTTGATTTGGAATACTAATCAGGCTTTGCTCTTGTTATAACCAATGGAGGGCAAAGCTTTTCAGCTACGCGATTTCATTGGCCAATATTTAGGGTATTCTGATATCCAAGAGGAATGACAGGTATTATCAGATGATTGACAGGTCTTACTAGGTGACTGACAGGGCATATCAGATACAGTTTACACGATAAAACAAATCCAATACAAATATTAGTAAGTGTTTTTTCTAACACACCAAATGTCAGAATGGAATATGAAATAATCCTTGTCAGTCCAAAAATGGGGTTCTTTAAGAAATAATAATTATTTTTTAAAACAAAGGAAAAAATAAAGAATAAATGAGTTTTAGCCTCATTCCATGTTATTTTATGGACTAGGATGAAACTTCTGTTGCATGCGGAAATTGTATAAATAGTACATCAACATTAACAGCTACTTAATCAGATGCGCATAATAATTATATGGTCTTCAAATACTCTTTTGTCATTTTGTCTATTCAACACTTCAAAAGATGCCAATACCCATTTTACCGACTCTAAAAACTTGCTTACTCCCATTTGACATACTCGGAAAAAATGTCAGCTGGAAAAGTTGACATTTTCACTTAGCCTACACAATAAAAATTAAATAAGAGAACTCAGGAACTGATGAAATCAGATCCACATCAGGTCCCCCAACACAAAGGGAAAACATATAAATGCAAAAATGCAGCCACAAAATGAACACACACACACACACACACGCACACAACCCATATATATATGCATAGCTCCTCATTTTTGGGTACACTCATAAATAGTGTAGACCCAGATCAGATGACGCAGAAAGTAAAAAAAAAAAAAAAGGAATCGGTCATTCTCTCCCTTCCGCTGCTTCAAGAAGGGCAGTTGTCAGTTTCTGGCGAAAGAATGTGCACAATACTGGTTAACCGCTTAGAGGACTAAGCCTGCCCAGTAAACGTGTGGTTAGGTAAACTGACCGCGCTCGACATGACCCCATTGGGTTGACTGGGCCGTAAAACCTCAACACAAACAAATACAATTTGAATTTAAAATTGATCTGTTCAAAGGCACTTGTGGGACATTAGAAAACTGTGTAGATCCAGATCCAAGTGTCTGATCAGGGTGAACACTGATTGTCAAAGTACAGGAACTTTTGTAAACTTACAACGAATAAAACAGTCTTAACACCCTTTAACTTTCAAATGGAGCTGTCCAAAGGCATTTTTGGCAAACAGTGTAGACCCTGATCAGACGCTGCGGAATGCAGAGTCATTGTTCATTTTCAGTACAGGGTCCTTTTTGCAAACTTACACCAAACAAAACAAAACTGACACCCCTTAAATTTAAAATGTATCTGTCCATAGGCATACATGCCATACATGCCATATCCTACACTGTGAGAGAAAATCTCACAGAATTTGGCCCATCTGGAAGGCGATTTTCCATAAAAAATTAAAATCTCACAATTTTCAGGCCATTTTACAACAGATTTTAAGAAGAAATAAACATAAATCACACACTATTGTGGTTTTCACAAACTTCTTACATGAAAAAAAGACTTTAGACTATAATGGGGGAGCTCCAATGTGATGTTTAAGAAAATCTCACAGAATTTTGTCAAATCTCCCTTAAATTTTTATACGCCCGTTTGAAAAACAGGACGTATTAAGTTACGGAATATGGTGTTCGTCCGTCTGTCTGTCCATCCATAAACTTTTTCGTTTCCGGCTAACTCCTCCTACAGTTTACATCTGATCAAGCTGAAACTTGGTATATAGTTAGACCATGATGCGGCGCAGTGCATATTGTTTCAGGGTTACAGTCCACCAAATGTTTGCAGAATTATGCCTCTTAGAAAATTTCTGTAAACTTTTCATTTCCGGTTAACTCCTACATTTTACATCCAATCAAGCTGAAACTTCATATATAGTTAGACCATGATGTGAGGCAGTCTATATTATTTCAAGGTTACAGTCCACCAAATATTAGCAGAATTATGCCCCTTTTAAAATTTCTGTTGACTTTTTCCTTCTACGGTTCACATCTGATCAAGCTGAAACTTCATATATAGTTAGACCATGATGTGGAGCAGTGCATATTGTTTCAAGGTTACAGTCCACCAAATATTAGCAGAGTTATACCCCTTAGAAGATTTCTATTAATTTTTCGTTTCTGGCTAAATCCTCCTACAGTTTACATCCAATCAAGCTGAAACTTCATGTACAGTTAGACCATGATGTGGTGCAGCCCATATTGTTTCGCGGTTACAGTCCACCAAATATTAGCAGAGTTATGCCCCTTTGAAAATTTCAGTAAAGTTTTCGTTTCCGGCTAAATTCTCCTACAGTTTACATCCTATCAAGCTGAAATTTTATTTGTAGTTAAACCATGGTGTGGAGTAGCGCATATTATTTCTAGGTTACAGTCCACCAAACATTAGCACAGTTAAACCCCGTTGAAAATTTCTATTAATTTCTATTAATTTTTTGTTTCCGGCTAAATTCTTCTATAGTTTACATCCGATCAAGCTGAAACTTCATAAATAGTTACACGATGAAAAGGAGCAGCACATATTATTTCGAGGTTTCAGTGCACCAAATATTTGCAGATTTATGCCCCTTTAAAAGTTTTTGTAAACGTTTTGCAGCATATTGTTTAAAGGTAATAGTTTGCAAATTTTATTTTATAATAGGTATATTTTTTGCAAATAACTAAAGTTTTGGTCATATGGGCAAGATATTGATTTTTTTTTTTTTTTCTTCTTCTTATATTAGATTTGCAAGGAAAGGTTGCCATTGTTAAATCTTTATGAATACATAATTCTTTTTGGATTTTTATTTTTTTTTTTTTTTTTTTTTTTTTAATACTCTTCTGATTTGGCTCCCTTGAAGAACAAAAATAAAATCAGTATTAAACAAGTTAAAGGTTTACAAAAAAATTTCTTGCAGCATTTTTTTTTTTTTTTTTTTTTTTTGTTGTTTATTTTTGTTTTGTTATTGTTTGGTCTGATAGTGAAGTATAGGAAAAACAAATCAGCCAAAGGCTCATATGAGCTTATTATATAGTCATGCTTCTGTGGTGTGTCCTCCGTCAGAAAGCACTTCTCCCTAGAAGCAGTAAACTTCTCCCTATTTTCCCAGCAGGGAGAGTCACTTCTTCCTTAATTCTTGGGCTAGCTTGGTCGCTTAGGTTACAGTTCACCAAATATCAGCAGAGATATGCCCCAATGAAATTTTTTAAAAATTCTTTTTTTTTGTAATTCCACTTACAGTTTATATCCGGAGCACTGACTTATACAGGAGCCAGTTTTTGTGCTACATCTTTTTACTTGCCACGAGCGTATAATGCCCCGCTTGGTGGAGCTCCTGTTGCCTTATCTCACAGACTTTAGTCCACAGCTTATGGCATGTATGTATCATAGGCATTTTGTGGACATTTGTTTAACTGTGTAGACCCAGGTCAGATGCCACAGAGTGCTGAGTCTGATCAGGATCACCACTATTTGCAGGAAGTTTTGTAAATGTACAAAAGAGTCTGACACCACTTAAATTTAAAATAGATCTGTTCAAATTAGGCACTTTTGTGACATTGGAAAACAGTGTAAACCCAGATCAGATGCCGCAGAATAATTGCGGCGTCTGCTCAAGTCACCACTATTTGCTTAATCTGCAGGAATTTTTGTAAAGCTTACAACAAATAAAACAACTCTGACACTTCTTAAATTTAAAACAGATCTGTTGAAGAATATTACCGTAATATACCTAAGTATTGGGACACCTAAAGTATTGGGACACCCTTACAATTCGTAAAAATAATTATTTTTCGTCATCCTAAGAATTGGGACATATCAAAAATCGCTAAAATTTTCAGTAATTTTTTGTACCATATGAATTGGGACAGTGCATTTAGGTGAAAAAAAATGATCTATTTAACAGGGTAAAACTGTTTTCTCGGTTTGTGTTTTGTTTTGTTTACAAGCGATGTCACGCAATATTTTACGTCTAAGCATACAACAGGGGGGTTCCTACGGCAGGCTGGTTAGAAAGTAGAAAATAAGTAAAACATTTCTTTGAGAATATTAATATGAAATTTATTCAAGAAATCTGCAAAAACAAAAACGCACATGCGTTTGCATCAGTCTGGATGCGTCGCCATTTTGTGGTTGTCACGTGACACGTCACGTTTTAATTTGCAACTCGGGTGCATCAATAAAGTTCTACAAAAAAAAAACAAAATAAACAAACAAACAAACACAACAAAAAAAAAACTATGAATAAATACCGGTAATAATAATAAAAAGAAATTCGACAGAATTGTTTACCGATAACGATTTATTGGGGGAACACTAAAACACTGTTGAGATGACCCCAAAACATCGTTGAGACGAACCCCAATAATAACGTCATCGGAACAGGTAGATTGTTCCTCGCATTTGCGGTATCGGTTATGCGCAATTAACCAACAAAGCGGGGAAGCAGTATATGATTATTTTTTTTCACTTGGGCGCTTTCAACACATGATAGATAAACGAGGGGATTTTAAATCAAAACAATGAGTGCTAATCTGTTTATTCAATATTAACAATAGATTAGGTTAACGAGACAGTGGTCCGAAAATACACAAAACAATGAACACAAATGTGACACATTTTCATCATTAATCGGTGCCATTTTCAACTACGAGACGTAAGTATTGGGACACCTAATAAAATAATTAATTTTCGTGTTTCTAAGTATTGGGACAGCCAGAAATTTAATTATTTTTTCCTGTCCCAATACTTACGTATATTACGGTAAGTGGAAAATTTTCAGTGTGTCCTATAGGAGTTAAAAATAGTGGACATGTTCATTTCCAATTTAACGGTGTCTGGTTAATTTCATCCATTCGAAGTTTTGCGAAACAGAGGCTTTCAAGCGGGCCCTACTTTTCCTACTTTTCCCTACTTATTTGTGCTCCTACTTTTCTCTACTTTTTTCTGAAAATGCCCTACTATCCCTACTTATTAGTCCACAATTGTTTGAAGTGACCAAAAATTGTAATTTTTTTTTCCTCGCTCGTTTTGCTCGCTCGGAGTTTTGTAAAAATCAGATCATTTAATCTGAGCAGCCATGATGCAAAAGTTTTTAAAATATTTTTATTTCAGTTATAACTCCTTTTTTGGAACATTTATTTTGGCGTTTCCTTTCCATGGTAATGTATTGTTATTGTTCAGAGAAAACTCCCTTTGCTTATTATATCTTTTTCTAAATGTGAAAACACTCAGGACATCCCTACTATTCCTACTATTCATGATTGAAATTCCTACTTTTGTCCTACTTTTTAGCTCACCTGAGCCAAAGGCTCAAGGTGAGCTATTGTGATCACTCACCGTCCGTCGTCGTCGTCGTCCTTCTGTCCGTCCGTCCGTCCGTCCGTCCACAATCTTTAAACAACATCTCCTCCTAAACCACTGATTGGATTTTGACAAAATTTCACAGGAATGATCCTTTGTTGGTCCTCTTTCAAAGTTGTTCAAATGGTTCCGGTCGATTGCATATCTAGGTCACAGGAGCTAAAAATAGATTTTTTACCTAAAAACTTAAAAAAATCTTCTTGTCAGAAACCATTGGACCGATTTCAATATAATTTTGCTGAAATGTTCCTTTGGTGATCCTCTACCAAGATTGTTCAAGCCATTTGGATTCTTCCAAAAACATGGCCGCCAGGGGCGGGGCTTATTTTCCCTATTAATCTATATAGAAAGCTTAATCTATATAGCTTAATCTATATAGAAAGCTTTAAAAACCACTTGACTGATATCGATATAATTTTGCAGAAATGTTCCTTTTGGTGATCCTCTACCAAAATTGTTCAAGCCATTTGGATTCGTCAAAAAACAAGGCTGTCAGGGAGCGGGGCTTTTTTTCCCTATATATTTATAAAGAAAACTTTAAAAATCTTCTTGTCAGAAACCACTGGACCGATTTCAATATAATTTTGCAGAAATGTTTCTTTGGTGATCCTCTACCAAGATTGTTCAAGCCATTTGGATTCATCAAAAAACAAAGGCCGCCAGGGGGCAGGGCTTATTTTCCCTATATATCTATATAGAAAACTTTAAAAACCTTCTTGTCAGAAACCACTGAACTGATTTCAATATAATTTTGCAGAAATGTTTCTTTGGTGATCCTCTACCAAGATTGTTCAAGCCATTTGGATTCATCAAAAAACATGGCCGCCAGGAAGCGTGGCTTATTTTCCCTATATATCTTTATAGAAAACTTTAAAAATCTTCTTGTCAGAAACCACTGGACCGATTTCAATATAATTTTGCAGAAATTTTCCTTTGGTGATGCTCTACCAAGATTGTTCAAGCCATTTGGATTCGTCAAAAAACGTGGCCGCCAGGGGGCGGGGCTTATTTTCCCTATATATCTATATAGAAAACTTTAAAAATCTTCTTGTCAGAAACCACTGAACCGATTTCAATATAATTTTGCAGAAATTTTTCTTTGATGATGCTCTACCAAGATTGTTCAAGGCATTTGGATTCGGCAAAAAACATGGCCACCAGGGGGCGGGGCTTATTTTCCCTATATATCTATATAGAAAACTTTAAAAATCTTCTTGTCAGAAAACACTGGACCGATTTCTATATAACTTGACAAAAATGTTCCCCTGCTGATCCTCTACCAAGATTGTTCAAGCCATCACGATTTGTCAAAAAACATGGCCGCTAGGGGGCAGGGCTTATTTTCCCTATATAATCTGTTTAGAGAACTTTAATAATCCTTTATCAGAAACCACTGGACCGATTTCAATACAACATTGCAGGAATGCTTCTTTGGTAACCATCTACCAAGATTGTTCAAGTCATCAGGATTCACCAAAAAACTTGGCTGCCAGGGGGCGGGGCTTATTTTCCCTATATATCTAAATAGAAAACTTTAAAAATCTTGTCAGAAACCACTGGACCGATTTAATTATAACTTGAAAGAAATGTTTCCTTGTTGATCCCTCTACCAAGATTGTTCAAGTTATCGTGATTCATCAAAAAATGTGGCCGCCAGGGGGCGGGACTTATTTTTCCCTATATATCTATATAGAAAAGTTTAAAAATTTTCTTGTCAGAAACCAATTGACCGATTTCAAATAGCTTGGCAGGAATGTTTCTTTGGTGACCCTCTACCAAGATTGTTCAAGCCGGCAATAGCTTGGCAGGAATGTTGCTTTTGTGACCTACCAAGATTGTTCAAGCCCTCATGATACGTCAAAACACATGGCCGCCAGGGGGCGGGGCTTATTTTCCATATATATCTGTATAGAAAATTTTAAAATTCTTCTTGTCAGAACCACCTGACCGATTTCAATATTACTTGGCAGGAATGTTGCTTTGGTGACCCTGTACCAAGATTGTTCAAGCAATCATGATTCATCAAAAAACATGGCTGCTAGGGGTGGGGCTTATTTTCCCTATATATCTAAATAGAAAACTTTAAAAATCTTCTTATTTTCCCTATATAGCTATATAAAACACTTCGAAAACCTTTTTGTCAGAAACCACTGAACCAATTTCAATATAAGTTGGCAGAATTGTTCCTTTGGTGACCTCCTTTCAAGATTCAGTTCAAGCCATCATGATGCATGAAAAAAACATGGCCGCTGGGGAGTAGGGCTATAAAATTTATACAAAAATGTTAGAGCAGTGAACTTGGCTGAAACTTCAGTAAGTTTGCAAAGCTGTTTGCTCAGGTGAGCGATATAGGACCATCATGGTCCTCTTGTTCAAAATTTTGAGCCCTATTTTATCGGATTCCTACTTTTTCGATAGAGGGCACTTGAAAGCCTGGAAATTGTAAATACAGTGTAGAATATGTTCAGTCGCAGTGCTCCCCGTTGTCTGGTCTGTGTCTACAATGTTTGCATATTTTCCAGAAAATGGGCTGGTAGGCATATATTGGCAAAAGAGATTAAACAATCATGCGAGACATGCTCTGTTGTTAGGCAGAGGCAAAATGAGGCCAAAAGTGGTACCACTCATTAATGATTTTATTGCCACTACTTAGGGACTAAGCAAGCAAGATCAAAGATATGTCCTAAAGAGGTGATTATGAATAACCAGCAGGGGGTAGTAAAGAGGCCTCCTGAAGGGTAATCAATTTTTTGGAGGGGATAATAGATAGTTTGGAAAATTGACTTATCTGGAGAGCAGAGTTGAAGGGTTTGTTTATTTATTATTTTTTTCTTTCATACTAACAATGTTTATTTATTTTTATTTCATGTATTTATTGTTTTTATTTATTTATTTTTGTTTATTTTAGAACTTTCTTAAGGGTAATAAATATTTTAAAGGAATAAAACATAGTTTGGAAAACTGATTAATTGGGAGATTAGATTGGAATTTTTTTTTTTTTTTATATATATATACATTTATTTCTTTTATTTTTAAAATGTATTTTTTTCGTGTATTTAAGGTAATATAATAATTTGTTGGGATAACAAAATATTTTGAAAAAAAAAAAAAAAAAACTGATTTTTTTTTCAATGTTAGAGTATCTATTTATTTTTGTCTTTCATTTATGTCTCTAGTGGCCTTCTAAAGGTTATAAATATCTTTTAGGGATACCAAATATTTTGCAATAAAACAAAAAAACAAAACAAAAAGAAACAAAAAAAAAAAAAAAAACAACAACAAACACACACACACACAAAAAAAAAAACAGATTTATTTGGAGAGTAGATTGGAATTATTTATTTAATTTGTATTAGTTTGTTTCTTCTTTCTTGAAAGTATTGCATTATTATTTTTTTGTTTATTAATTAAATATTGTTTATTTATTCGTTTCCATGTATTTATTTATGTGCGTGCTCAGTGAAGCCAAAAATCAGCCTGCACAGATTCTTTAGGCTGATCTGAGTCTTCACTAGGTGCACATGCCATTTAGTAGAAATTGCTGTGCTCCAGGTTTTTGTTATTCATTGGTGCAAAAAAAATTTCTCAATAAATGGAATTGTGCATATTTTAGTTTCAATTCATTCCGCAACAGATTATAAAATTAAAAGGGAAGTGATATTCAATATTTTCATAGCATTATTATTAAAATTATAAACTCTCTACTGGACAGTTCATGTTTCAGGTTAATAATGCAGAGTTCATCCTACAAAAAATGTGCCTAATGAAAACTCGACCAGTCTGCACATCCAGTCTGCTTAGTCTACTGTTCAGATGTGCAGACTGGTGTGACTCAGCTCAGCCCACAGGTTATTTTGTAGGACAATTGCTATGCGCCTGCTCCTTTGATATTACCTATGGAACAGATCTGTCGTATTTGGTATTAATGTAATGCTTATCATAAAATAATTCCTTTCTGTAAATATTATCATGAAAAATGATACAGGGCATGGGAAAAATGACACAAAATCCTTTTAGCTAATAAATAGGAAAACAATTCTGTTTTTTTTTTTTTTTTTTTTTATTTTGTATTCCTGAAATTCTTCTCATATTCTCATAAAAAAATTCCATCTATTTCTGAAAATATAATGATAACTGATAAAGAGCATGGGAAAAAATGACACAAATTATTCACTATATAGTCTGCACAAAGTCTGGTCTGCAGTTCCACTGCAGACCGGTCCATGGTCCACTGGTCTGCATGGTTTGGTCTGCAGATTATACCCAACTGATACTGTGTACATATTACACTTCCTTCTAAACACCTGCATACATGTAGGTCCACATAGATGGCAGTGCAGTGTAATGTTTTATTTTGTTTTTCAGTGGTATCCAGAAATAGAACATTATTGTTCAAAAGCTTCTTACATTCTTGTGGGCTCCCATCTCGGGAACGATTCTCGAACTTTGCAAAAAGTGAAAGCAAGCAAACAAAGACCATTGACACGTGAGGATGGGCTCGACCTTGCTCGGAAGATTCATGCTGAAACTTACTTGGAATGTTCATTTAAAACTTTGGTAAGCTGAAAAATTTGTATATAGCCTGTCAAACAGCTTCCATATTCATTCATATATACGGGGATGGTTTATAAAGTTCTGTCACTGGACCCATAACGTTCTTCACATTTTTTTAGCCTCGCAGCTGGCATCAGTTTAAAGAGGTGTCTTTCTTCTTTGTAATATTTCATGCATCATAATAGGACTCCATTTGGTTGAATTATGATGTCAGATGCATAAAAAAAGGTAAGAGAAAAGTCCAGGGAGTGCCACAATCACAAATCGCAGCCCTTCCCAGACATCAAGAGGAAGGGGAAACAGACAAAACCAAACGAGCGCAAATCGAACAAATGTACGAAAAGCACTGAGATTAGCCCACTCTTCCCAAAGCGAGGTACAGTACGGCTCAGGTAAAAGAACCAATTTTTTTTTTTCATTTCGCGGACCAATTTTACAATCCGCGATTTTCCGCCGAGTGGTTTGGAGTAAACCATTCCGAGTGAAAAAAATTTACTCGAAGTTATGCGCTCGATATTCCGAGGACATTAGCGGACCTCAGTGTACCCATGATATTCGGAGTGTTTGCGAGTATTTGCGAGTGGCGACAGATTATTCTGTACAGGTAAGTTTGACCACTCAGATCATTCTCTCAGACGATAATCAAACAAAAATTGTTACAACTGCGATTATAATACTTACCCTCGTTTACTAGTGCTGGCGGCAGCAGGATCAGACTGCAATATCCACTTACATAAAATGCTTCCGACAACCAACTCTGCGACTGATTTTTTTTATGTTTCAGCTGCGGAATGTCAAAGGGTATGGCCGAACAACAGCTGGTAGCCCCAATACGCAAGGCCGGCGACGTATTTGGCCCAAAGCCTCGGATGATTTCTAATCGCCCAGTTTTAGTTTTGGATTAAGGGTGGTGGTCGCCTGAATCTTCCTACTTTCATTTTCATGTGACAAGCACTTTTATCCAGGCTGGCCCATTTTTCCCGTGTCACTTTGCACGTGCTGCGGCTGCCAAGAAAATAGTTTGAACCCCTGAAGCACTGCTGAAAATTCTAGAGGAGACGTCGATCTAACTGTTTTAGTATTTTACAGTGAAAATAAGGCTGAACATTTCATGTGAATCGTCTGTCTAGCAGACGATTCACATGTTACGCCACGCTTAATTTACACAGGAAAATAAGAAGAAAAAGAAAATGAAAATGCCGTCTGCTGAATATGCTAAGCGCTTCGAGGGTTAAAGTAGGGATACATTTCATTTGACAAGGGAGACAGAAACGAAGACGCTGGAATGTATCTACACTGCTCGGATCGAGGCCTGGACGGTTGATGACTGGACCAGAATTAGGACTGTCCATTCAAATCACCACTTAATGATGACGGTGACTTGATGTCTTATGTCTCTTTCAACAATAACAAAAAATAAAATAAAAGAAATTCTTTGTCATATTGAGATGGTAGAACGCGGCGTCTGGTCAGGGTATTCACTGTTTGCAAAAACAGTTTAGCCGTTTTTCTCTAGGGATATCTAAATCTTATAGCCGGATGTACCTAAAATGGACGAGCCAAAATCTTACAAGTTTTGCGAACTCTCTCTCTCTCTCTCTCTCTCTCTCTCTCTCTCTCTCTCTCTCTCTCTGGAAAGCTCTTTCTTTTGCTTTCTTTTACCCTCTTGCAAATATGACATGTCTCCTTTCGAGGTAGTTGTTGTTTGCACTGACTTTATTGGAAAAATGATATCGCACCGGCGGGAATCGAACGCGATTCGATCCCCACTTATCATGAAACACATGTATTTGCTACGGTCATTCGCTCCTTCCACTGCTTCAAGATTGGCAGTTTCAAGTTTCTGGCGGAATGGGGTTCAGTGTACTGGTTAACCGCTTATTGTATAAGCATGTCCCCCTCTATACTGGCGCGATTCATAGAAATATGCTGTTCCCAATCCCATTTCGCATGGTCCATACTAGTAAAGCAATTGCAGTTAACTCCCTTCTGATAGTCAGTTGCAGCAGTTAGCTCCCTTAAAAGAGTAAAAACCTGCGATGTGAAGACATTACCCCGCATTTATCAGAGTACAAATGATTATTATGTTATGTTATTCTCTTACAGTATATACATTAATAACATTATCTTTATCGGTTTATAGAGCAATCTTCAAAACTTTTGTTTCCATTTAAAGTGTTTTGTTTTTGTGTCTTCAACATGCGATATGCAAAACCAAGGCCGTAATTTATTAAACGACTAAAAGAGACGCATGTATAAACCTAGCATTGGCGGGAAATAATCTTCAAAATGACATTTGTCCATAATATTTTCATATGCCCTCGCGGACATTCTAGGCAGAGTCTTCCTGGTTATAAACCAATCTTAAGTTATAACACTTGGTGCTCGCGGGTATCGAATTACCACTATCTGGGCTATTTCAGCAGACGACAAAAAAAAAAAAAAAAAAAAAAAAATTTTTTTTTTTTTTTTTTTTTTTTTTTTTTTTTTACCAAGAAAACAGGGTTTGACAGTCATGCAATGGAGACAATTTGCATGAAATGCAAATCCTGTTTTCTTGGAAGAATGAGAAAAATGTTTCAAAATGTCGTCAGTTGAAAATTTTACCCAGAGTGTTAGGCGTTATGGTCGCGCATTGATCTGTACATGGCAAAACCTACAATAAAACTTGTACGAAGAGACGGATCAGCCCACACACTCTGAGCCTGCACATCAGTAGTCTGATCTGAGCCTTCGCTAATCGTATGTACCTCCTACAATCTCTAGGTTTAACAAAACGTCTTGTGCGACGAGCGAAGACTCGTGTCAACCTGCCAACCGCACATTCTGATAAAAGCATTCACTGGTTGTATTTACCTCCGATAGCCGGGCTATCCAAAGCGGGATAAACAGTGCGACTGCAACAGCACATTCTGATCAGACCCTTCGTTGATCGTACAGTATGCACCTTCTTTGGACTCTGAGCTATCCAAGAAGCTTGTTTTATCTAGTGGGTCGATGCAGAGACCGACCCGAGTCTTTGCTGGTCGCACGTACATTGTAGTATTGTACGTTTTGTCCGATTCAGTGAAAGTACATTGTAAATCATACTTCAGACATGAGAACTTAGTACCGACGTAATTTTGGTTTGAACTGCAGTTAAACGGCCCAGTCTACACTATTTCGGTCTTGTCGAGCACGCACACTTTTCCAGGGTTGGCTTATTCATAAGCTGTTAATCATTTCAGCAGAAACTGATAACGGCCCTTCTTTTCTTTCATTTTGACGATAGAGCTTATTTTGGAGTTATGGCCCTTTGAAAAGGGAAACTATTTTAGTGGTTTCTGTAATATTTCTTTTCTTTCTTTCTTTTTTTTATTTTTTTTTTTTTTTTTATTTTTTTATTTTATTTATTTTTTTTTTTTTTGTCCGCTCTGTAACTTGAAAACTATTTGAGATATTTTCTTGAAACGTTATTAGTTTATTAACAGAGTCATGGCACTTGCTTGATTTAAGTGCAGTGGCGGGGCATGGTGAAATGTCTGCAGCCCTTTTATTAGATATTTATCAGTATGAAATATTGGGAAAATGTGCCTCGGTGGTGTAGTGTGAAGCTTCTCGTCTTGTTACCCAGGGGTCATGAGTTCGATCCCAGGCTTCTCAAGCCTTTCATATTGGACTTTAAATCAAGATCCACATCTCCGTATGACCTAGCTGTTAGTAGGACGTAATAAACTCACTCACTCGTTTGAATTGTCATTAGCCTCGTATGCGTAAAGTGTGTTTTTGTGTGACAGACACTCTTTTCACATGTGCTGTCTTGTTGATTCAATGCCTCTTTAATAGCAGAAGCGCCCCTTTAAGTAAATTCATATTGACACGTGCGGTTGCTGCACGCGAGTGAGAATTTCCCGGTCTTTTTCCACAGTACGTCATTTATATTGAGCGCGTGCGGTTGTTGTATGGGAAAAGGTCGTTACAGGAATACCAAATATAAATACGTAATTCGTCGATTGGGGAAGATGTTTGATTCTCTTTGTGATTTTTGTGTGTTTGTTTTGTTTTCTACGGCACATTAAATAAAAATGACCATGCCGGACCCACTTGTGTGGCCGGACTAGACTAAGCCAAAGAATCCGGTACATTTTCATATGGAGCTTTGTTGAGGCCCATGTTACGTGCTCGAACAATGAAGGGGGCTACCGGGGTTATCTTTGGACCTAGGGAGCACCCAAATATATTAGGGAACAAGGCAGCATTGGTTGATATTTTAAGAAAACAAGGGAATGGACCTAATTTTGGGGGATCGGAATGCGGAAATTTGGAAAACACTTTTGGGACAATAAGACCTTTGTGATCAGTGCACACTCAGATCAACCTGCGCATCCGCATGAGCGCGGACAATATAACCTTCACGCAGACTGTACTATATGATGGAAAAATAAAGATGAAAATAAATAAAAAATATTTTTATTAAAGAAATATCTAAATAACTTTATTAAATAAATAAATAAATATATAAAAATCGGACAGGTATTTAGTCAAATTACTCCGAGGAATTTCGCATCGCTTCGCGAGAAATATTGCCTCCGGGGTATAATATTTCCATTCCGAGTAACTTCGCATAACTTCGCATAACGCATACATTCGGCGGACTTGCGAGTGGTGTCCGCCGAATATAACGTTTACTCGGTTTGATTCCGAGTGTTTTTGGCAAGTTCGCGAAACGCCGATATTCGGAATAAAGAGTTTTTTGGTTCTTTTACCTGAGCTGTACTGTATTTATGCCTCAGTTATTGATACTGGCCTCTTCTGTACTTTGTATTAGTAGATGATGGTAATCCACGCTGTATATTTCAGTAAGTACACGTCACTGGTTGTAGGCCGCTAGCAAGCTATGGTTTACCTCCCCCCAGGGGGAATTTTGTGGACCATGTTTTTCTTATAGCCTATTATCTTGCAAGTATTTTGCAGCATGTTAGCTATCTGGCGATGGGGGCATTACCTAGTAACAGCCTGTTATATTCGTTACCCCTAAAAAATCTGTAATACTACAGAAAACTGTTAAACATATGAGAATTGGAACAAAAGTAATTATATGATCCAACTAAATATATGAAGTCACAGAACAGTCCATAAGCTACAAAATGTGATGTTTGAAAATTATTTTTGGCCTTATATGTAGTTACACGTTACATTTTCTATGGTACCCTTTAGAAATGGGTATTTAACTCGTACAGTTCATTTTCGTAGATTGTACTGTAATGCTCAAACTAGGGACTTTCCAAAAGCTAATTCTTGTAAACAAATAAATTGGGGAAAATCGCCAACAAATACCTAGAAATCCGCGGAAATTCTAGATTAATAATATATAACTAGTTAAATCCACGTCTCCCTGCTAAAATCAGTCAACAGAATTGGTTATTCTTTTAGAATCACTGTATTTTACCTTCGATTCCCCACCTTTCAATGCAAAACTTTCAGCCCCGGAAATAAACAAACCAGGCAGGAGCTGGTACCCGCTTCTAATTCCAAAAGCAGGGCAAAGCTAAAAACCGGCACTGAGGAATAGAGTGGAAGAGTCAACTCGTTTCATTGGGTAGAATAGATATATTTTTGCATTCTATTAAGGATTAAAATTTAAACATTAATCGTCATGAAGATTACTAGGTAATTACTGAATTCTATAAATTACTCAAGTTTGGTTTAGTAACTAAACATAAACTTTAAAAATGAAGGTTCGATAATTTGGATTATCCCGATTTCCCTAGCCAGTTAAAGTAGACTCAGCCTTAGGGTATAAAAGAGCGACGCATAGCGCGAAATTTAAGTTGTTGGAGAGTCGTCATAGCATGAAGACAGCCGAAATTAAGAAAAGGTTTAGGTAATTGTTTTGCTCATTAGTATTGAACTAAGAGCAAATTGTTTATTAAATAGGTCCAGTGGTGTTTCAGCATTGCGTTGAAACACGCATCGTTGAGAAGTCACAGAAATTGGTCTATGAAGCTATTTGTTGTCGTTGTTATTGTTTGATTTGAACCCGTAGTTTATTGACAGAAAATCGTTTTGAATAATAACCCATTGAATTAATGTAAATCATTGTAAATCAAGAAAACCCTATGATTTCAACCTTATTTTATAAACCATTTCTGTTTTAATCATCTGGCAAAGCAGCCAAAGGAAAATTATATATATATCCACTGTCTGAGGTATCCAAGATAGTGGTTTTGGTCAATTAATGGTAAGACCGCTCGACTGTGTTACAGTACATTGCCCCTTTGACCTTAATTTTGTAATTTGTGACAAAGTATTTTAGTTTCCTTTCCAAAGCTACAAAAATGATCTTTATATCTTTTATACTTTGTCAGTTATTGGGTGTTAAGCAATGTCACCCCACTGTGAAATGTAACAGTCAAAAAATCATTTGTACATATTATCACCCCAGATGCAGCCTAGAATGCAAATAAAGTGAGTTCTGATTTGTAGCATTATATTATAGTAATATGAGATACATGGGTGCATTAAAACCTGTCTCTGCCATATTATTCTGCCCACAGTAACGTAAGTAACATCTAAAATATCTACATATTGTGGGCTTTGATGGTTTTCAGTATGGTATTCTGCATCAGTTTTAATGCCTCTGTTTTGTATCCTTTTGAAGTGCTTGTAAGCATTTCGAAAACTCCAAATTTAATGCAGCAATTTGTCAGGTATATACATTCGTCGGTTATATACTTTCAATAGTGTTGACATTAAAATTGCTATCTGCATTATGGCCACTTTTGCATAAAATACTGAATACCGTCCTGAAGTTTTTAATGTATGGCAAATGCTTATAATTTCTTTATGTCTAATTAGAATAGCTACAGATGAATTCTATGTCAGACCCTCACATGACTTTGCTTAATCATCTATCAGTGGTCACATATCGATGGCGTGGTGCAAAACTATTGTAACGCATATTTTTGAGATTTTCAGATTTCTTCAGTTTCTAATGTCCTTTTATCATTTACATATTCTGACTATTTTTTATAGCATTCTTATAAGTATATCTGGAGATATTTGCAAAAGTCTGATTTATTGTATCTCCAGAGCTATAATTTGATTAGAGGAAAACTATTGTAACTTGAGTTACGATAGTTTTCCACCAACAGTCTTGCCAAGATAGTCATTGTGACTTAGTGCAAAACTATTGTAACTTGAGTTACAGTAGTTTTGCACCAACTAAAAGCCACATGTTTGAAGTAAAAAAAAAGTGAAAAAAGGAATTTCACCTCAATCATTTTTTGTACTCTTAATGATTTTTAAGTGTATTAATTATATTTTCCATTTTACGCATGTTTCCTCTATACGCGAATATTTTCGTTGTTGTCGTTGTTATTTTTCTCTCTGAATGGTTCCAAATAATGATTTCTCCCTTTTGTGTCCTTCACCTCAATGTATGACAACACATGAGTTTTCAGAGGAGGGAAATTTTTCAAATCAACTGGTAAGTTTATTTATTTGTTCAACAAGTTGATGCAAATTTGAAGGAAAATGATTTTTACATGATATTTAATTGGCTATGACAGATTAATTTATATAAAATTTGTTCTTTTTTAATTTTTTTTTCATTAAAATGTGAGTTTTCCAACCTATGGATCCATCACTGTTGTTGAAAAATATGGGTTGCAATTTTAAATTTGGTTATTTGACACTATATATATCATTCCTAAAATTGGAGCCTTTCCAGATGTAGGCAGTAATCTTTCTAAAGTTAGTAAGTGTTAGTAAAGAATTTAACGAGGGTAACAATATTTAAATATAATATAGATAATCTACTTTGAGGTCCTCAAAATTTTATACAAATGTACATAAATAAAATGAAATAGACATAATATCTTAGATGGACTGAGAAACCATTTTCCAGTGTATTTTATACATTTTGACTATCAGTTATTGTGTTAACCATTTTATAGATCTGCTATGAAAAGTCTCAGGTGTCTGTGCACTTTTAACACCATTAAAACATTAATTTAACTGCTGTATAAATATCCTATTTGCCCTGTTTACTGCACATGCTCCTATAGAGCATTACCAGAAAAGTTAAACAAGCACACATTGACATGAACTTTTTCTAAAATGAAATATGTGTGATTCCTGTTTCCTGACCTACCCATCATTTTTCACTCTACCCTTAACGTCATTTGCTTGTCTGGCAAATAAAAGTTTACAAAGTTATATAGCACTTTTTATGCCCCCCCCCCCCCGCCATTTTCAAAGGGGGGGGGGGGTGCATAAAGTATCACCGCTGTCCGTACGTACGTCCGTCCGTCCGTCCCGTACGTAACACTTTTAGTTTCCGTGCGATATCTTTTGAAAGGATTGGTGTATTGGATTGAAATTTTATACACAGGTATATAATCATAAAATACAAGTCAAGGGTAAAATCCGCCGATTATTTTGGGAGTTATGGCCCTTTTCGACTTTGAAAAATTTTCAACTTTGAAAAATGGTTTCCTTGCGATATCTTTTGAAGGGGTTGGTGTATTG
The DNA here is from genome assembly GCA_964016985.1 of Anodontia alba. Lineage (NCBI taxonomy): Eukaryota > Metazoa > Mollusca > Bivalvia > Lucinida > Lucinidae > Anodontia > Anodontia alba. The sequence continues at coordinate 353,985 of OZ024826.1, forward strand.
GACTGAAATTTTGTACACAGGTGTATAATCATAAAATGTTGGTCAAGTTTGATTTAGGGTAAAATCCACCAATTATTTTTGGAGTTACGGCCCCTTTATCAATGTTGAAAAATAGTTGAAAATGGTGTCCGTTTGATATCTTTTGAAAAGACGAGTGTATTGGATTCAAATTTTATACACAGGTATATAATCATAAAATGTAGGTCAAGTACGATTCAGGGTAAAATCCACCAATTTTTTTTGGAGTTATGGTCCTTTTTCAACTTTGAAAAATGGTGTCCATTCGATAACATTTTAAAGGATTAGTGAATTAGATTCATATTTTATACAGAAGCATATAATTCTAAAATATAGGTCAGGTTTGATTTAGGGTAAAATCTACCAATTATTTTTGGAGTTATGGCCCTTTATCAATGTTGAAAAATAGTTGAAGAATGGTTCCCGTTCAATATCTTTTCATCCGGACCCCCCAGGTTTACCTTTTGGTTAACCTTTTTTCAAAGTTGTGTTACCGTTATTCTTCAGCCAATTGCTTTCATATTTAGTAGGGATAGAGAGGACGACCAGTAGGTGTGTCACGTGCAAGAGAGACAACTCTAGCTGACTGTTTTGGAGTTACCTCCCATAGTTTTTAAATTTTGTGCGGCCCATAACTCTAAAACCCTTTAAGGTATTTTCATGATATTTCATCAAGTAGAGGACATTGTAGGTGTGTCGCGTACAAGAAAGACAACTCTAACTGACTGTGTTCTTGAGTTATCTCCCATAGTTATAAAATCTTGTGCAGGCCATAACAATAACTCTTTGAGAAATTTTCATGATACTTGATCAAGTTGTAGAGGACATTGAATAGGTGTGTCACATACAAGAATAACAACTCTAGCCGACTCCCTTTTGGGAGTTATCTCCCATAGTTAAATCGTGTGCGGCCCTTAACTCTAAAACCTTATAAGTTATTTTCATGATACGTCACCAATAGGTAGAGGACATTGAGCAGGGGTGTCGCATACAAGAATGACAACTCAAACTGACTGCTTTCTGGAGTTATCTACCATAGTTATGAAATCTTGTGCAGGCAATAACTCAATAACCCTTTGAGATATTATCATGATACTTGATCAAGTTGTAGAGGACATTGAGTAGGTGTGTCACATAACAAGAACAACAACTCTGACTCAGTTCTGGAGTTATCTCCCATATTTGTTAAATCTTGTGCAGGCCATAACTCTTCAACCTTTTGAGATATTTTTATGATACTTCATCAAGTTGTAGAGGACATTGAGTTGGCATGTCATGTACACAAAAGACAAGTCTGACTCCATTTTTGAGTTATCTCCCATATTTTTTAAATTTGCTGATGGTCATAACTTCTCTACCAGTTGAGATTTTTTGTTGATAATTAATAGGGATGCTTAGAACATTAAGAATGAGAGTTGCATTTAAAAATTGTAACTATGGGTTACTCATTACTCCATTTATTTTCAGTTATCTCCCCTGGTTGTAAAATCTTGTGCAGGCCATAACTCTTTAACCAGTGGAGACATTTTGATGATAATATGTAGAGATGCTTAGAACATAAACTAGGTGTGTCACAATATGTAAGGACAACTCTGACCTACGGAATGTTGGAGTTATCTCCCTTACTTACACTTCGGATGCAGATTTATCAGCAGTGCATGCAGCAGGCTTTATTTTTCTCATTATTTTTGGATTCTTTGTTGAAAACCACATACTAGCAAACAAAAAATCCAGTTTCCATGACTTACGGTTTGAGAGTTATAATCATTGCAGGCAACGGGCCTTATTTTTCTCATTATTTTCAGGTTCTTTGTTGAAAAACACAAACTCCAGTTTCTACAACTTGTGGTTTTAGAGTTCTGTGTCTGATTCACAGTTGTGGAGTTATCACCCACTGCAGGGTTAAACAAGTGTATCCCTTGATAAAATTACATCTCTGATGCCCTAGATTGAAAAAAGGCTGCCATTTGCGGTGCGGTCAGGGGATTTGCCATCTCTTTTGATGGCTATTTTTTTCAAGTTAACTCCCCCGAATTAACTCCCCCGAATGAATTTCTAAGCCAAATTGTTGTGTACTTCATAACTTCTAAATGGTTTGAAATATTTTGATAATATTTGGTAGAGGCATAGATAAGGGCAAGTAGGCATGCCTTGTATAAGAGAGACAACGCTGACTTTCTTTGTTATGTACCTAAAGCCGAAAGCTTGTGCAGCCAAAATTGAATATTGGACGGATTTTTCATAAATCTGTCCTTTAAATAGCGATGTCATGGCCGTGGGGCTGGGGTGGTCGGGTGGTGCAAAGGTATCATGTATCTTATGTCACCGGGGCGTCCAGCTGATACTGGCTTACAGTTGGGCAAGGCCTGCTATCCTTGTAGCGGGTAAGGGTAGGGAGGTGATGTTTTTATTTCTTCTGTTTCTTCACTTTCATTCCTGTTCCTCTTTCTTCCCTGTCCCTCTCTTTCATCTCTTCTGCTATCTCTTCTGTCGCTTTTTCTCCCTTTCTCTGGGAGACGACACAAAATGACCCACAAGGGTTGACGTGTCGTTAAACCCCAACACATGGCCGTGGGCATTTGGTCTTCCGAGGTTTACCTTTTCATTGACCTTTTGAAAAACCTGCCCATAACGCGTTAGGCATTTTTCTTGTTTTAAAAAAGTTTGGTTTAGGGTAAAATCTGCCAATTATTATGGGAGTTATGGCCCTTTTTTCAACTTCATTTTCTGCAAAATACCTGTGCGTGGGTGAGGATGGCCCTGGGCGGGGGCATCTGTGTCATAGTTTACTTAGATTTCTGCTCTGTTTTTGTAAAATATTACATCAACATTAAATCTTATCCCCACCTTGTATCTTCCTTAATAATTTTGGGTATTTAAGGAACCACACATACATTTAGTTTAGGTCTTACTTTTTGAGGTCCATTCCTTGTGTGTTAACAATGTCCTATAGCAGGAAAACCAAAATGTACCCATCTGTTTTTCTTTTCTCTGTCCTTTCTGATAGAATATAGTGAAGAAAGCTTTTTCAATTTCAGACTTTTTGTTGGAGTGAAGATGGCTGTTGCAGTTTCAACTTATCAAGCTGACATTAAATTCAGCAGTGGTGGGCGCCAGTGTACATGCAATGTACTTATGGCGTTTGTAAATATCACACTGAAAAATGTGAATTGTGGTCATCCTATGACTTAGATGAAATATTAACTCAAGGAGATTAACTTTATCAAAACACAATTAAAATGCAAGAAACCAGAGCTGAGTATTTACTATCTGATGAACTTCCAAAACAAATCGGCAATCTAATTCTCAAATATGGAAATGCAGTGACAGGTTCTTTAAAAATGCCTACTATTGACTTTAATGGCCCATATAGGGATCTCAGGACATCTCTTCATGACCTCTCACAAACTGCTTTTATTACTGTAGGAAGAAAATCACCATCGTACACTACAGGCGTGTTTGTTGATAATGGTAGATACTATGTATTTGACCCTCATAGTCGAGATTTAAATGGACTAAGTTGTCCAGATGGTAAAGCAGTTCTGACCTGCCATGAAGATTTAGATCTGCTGACTTTATTTTTAGCTCAGCTGAGCTCTGCTCAGGATGAGCTATTGTGATCACTTTTCGTCCGTCGTTCGTCCGTCCGTGCGTCCGTCGGTCTGTGCGTCCGTCTGTTAACATTTTCAAACGACTTCTCCTCTGGAGCCGCTGAGCCAATTTTGCTCAAATTTCATATGGAGCCTCCTTAGGGTGGGGGAACGAAAAATTGCTAAAATGGTCGCGGTCCGTTGACCAAGATTGCCACCACGCCCATATATGGTAAAAACCTTTAAAAATCTTCTCCTCAAGAACCGAGAATGCCTTAGGGCTGAACCTTTGCAGGAATCATCGGGGACGGGAGATCTACCAAAATTGCTAAAAGAATTATTGTATGTTGACGTTTGACCTTTTTACGGCAAGGTAAAGTTTGCTTCCCTATGCATTTGTATGGGAAAAACCTTTAAAAATCTTCTTCTCCAAAACCGAGCATGCCTTATGGCTGAATCTTTGCATGTATCTTCGGGAACAGGAGGGCTACCAAAATTGCTAAAATAATGGTCGTACGTTGACATTTGACCTTTTTTACGGTAAGGTCAATTTTGCTTCCTTATGCATTTGTATGGGAAAAATGTTCAGAATTTCAAACAACTTCTCCTCTGGAGCCTCTGGGCCAATTTTGCTCAAATTTCATATAGAACCTCCTTAGGTAGGGGAAACAAAAGATTGCTAAAATGGTCACGGTTCGTTGACCGATAGCCGCCATGTCCATATATGGTAAAAACCTTTAAAAATCTTCTTCTCTAGAACCGAGGATGCTTTGGGGCTGAATGTTTGCATGAATCATCGGGGACAGGGGGTTTACCAAAGTTGCTAAAATAATGGTCATACATTGACATTTGACCTTTTTACGGCAAGGTCAAGTTTGCTTCCTTATGCATTTGTATGGGAAAAAAACATTTAAAAATCTTATTCTCCAAAACCGAGGATTACTTGTGGCTGAATCTTTGCATATATCATCTGGAATGGGCGGTCTACCAAAGTTGCTAAAATAATTGTCATACATTGACATTTAACCTTTCAAGGTCAAGTTTGCTTCTGTATGCATTTGTATGGGCCACATACATTTGTATGGAAAAAATGTTGATAATTTCAAATGGCTTTTCCTCTGAAGCCTCCGGGGCAGTGTTGCTCAAATTTCATGCGGAGCCTCCGTGGGCAGGAGAATGAAAGATTGCTAAAATAGGTATGGTCCATTGATCAAAATGGCTGCCATGCCCATATATGGTAAAAACCTTTAAAATCTTCTTCTCCATAACCAAATAAGCCCTGGGTTCTAATCTTTGCACAAATTATGGGGGACAGGAGATCTATCAAAATTGCTAAAATTATGGTTCTATGTTGACATTTGACCTTTTTACCTCCAAGGTCAAATTAGCTTCCCCATTTGTATGGGCCATATACATTTATATTGAAAGTATCGAAGTGACTTGTAGATCAACAGTAGTTAAAATTGTTCTGATTGGAAATTTAAGATGGCCATCATCTGGTTTATATTTATAATATTTCCCTGCCACTGTGCTGTTTACATGTATAAAATCATGATTCTTCAGATACCACTTAGCCAATTTCCACCAAACGTCGCATTGCTCCTTTTGTTGAAATGTGATTGATAGTTTATTCAAATGATCATGCTCCATTGACTGTCAGGCCCATATATTCTTCTTCAAAACTAAGAACTGCTCAAATGATGATATTTTCATTAGTTGCGATGATAGGATTGGAAAAATGTTGCACAACATCTGCATGTCTGCAGTGGCTATGGCACTCAGGTGAGCGAACCGTGGCCCGTGGGCCTCTTGTTCCTTAATCTAGCCAGGTCGATAAATTTAGAAGAAACTACTCCATTTGAGCTTGTTCCACTGAGCATTGAGTTCACAACTGGAAACAAAGACTCAGATAGCAGCTTTTCTGGGTATAGTTTATTCTCTGCCTCACCCGTGAAATTGTCTGACATTGAAGTGTCATCTATATCTGAAGTAGCCCCTGTATCTGATGTTGAATCACCCCCAATATCTATTTCACCAATATCAGCATCAGAGCATTCTCTTCAAGAAAGAAACATTTCACCAATACAAGACAATAAGCAGTGTCTGAAGAAAAGAAAGAAAAAAACTCAGAAAAAAAGAAACAAAGGAAGAGACAAATAATTATGACTGAATATGATTCTGAAAATGAAACTGTTGCAGACTTAATTCCTCTTCAGAAAATTAAAAATAGACCTTGTCTGTCTGAACAGAAAAATAAATGGAAACAATCTGTTACTGTAAAAAATGCTAGTTCTTCACCATTGGAAGATGACTGTGCTTATAATAGTTCAAGTTCTGATTATAAATTTACTAATTATGAACAGAAATTGCTCCAGACAAGTCAGTCATCATCCAATATTGAAATGTCCGACTGGTTGTCAGATTCAGAAAATAAAACCTCAAAATTGAACAAAACTAAAACAAGTAAAAAATTAAAACAAGCAAAAAGAATAAACAAAAGAGGAATGTAAGTGAAACTAGAGGGACAATGTGAAAAAAATGAGTTAACAGGCCTCCTAGCAAAACCTATAAAACCCATAATAACCTATAATTTTGTGTCAAACCTATAAAACCTTTATTTTGTTCATAAAACCTATAAAAAGCCTGTATTTTCATGAATAAAAACCTAGTATATTTTTCACATTTTGAACCTTCTCGCGATTCAACCTTAACTTTTCTTCAAAATGCCTTACTATTTTTACTTTTTAGTCCCAAAAAAGTGATGGAAACTGTCAAGAAATGGTAATTTTTTCCTGGCTTGCTTCGCTTGCTCGGACTTGTAAAATTCAGATCAACTTTATCTGAGTAACTGTGGCGCAAAAATTCATCGAATAGTTTTTCTTCAGTTTTAAGTCTTTATATGAGTTTGGAAGAACCTTTTTTATGCTCCCCGAAGAATTTCGGGGGAGCATATAGTCGCCGCTTCGTCCGTGCGTCCGTGCGTCCGTGCGTCCGTACGTCCGTGTGTCCGTGCGTCCGTGCGTCCGTCCCGCTCTTGTCCACGCAAATTCTCGGAAACTGCTTGTCGGATTTCAATGAAACTTCATGGGAATATTAAGTATCAAAGGTGGATGCGCATATCACCTGCGTGTTCTGGTTCGATGATTTTTCCAAGAGTTATTGCCCTTTGATGAGTTCTGCATGAATATATAGGGTACTGTTCGTGTCCACGCGAATTCTCGGAAACTACTAGTCGGATTTCATTGAAACTTCATGGGAATATTAAGTATGGAAGGTGGATGTGCATATCACCTGCGTGTTCTGGTTCGATGATTTTTCCAAGAGTTATTGCCCTTTGATGAGTTCTGCATGAATATATAGGGTACTGTTCGTGTCCACGCAAATTCTTAGCAAATACTGGCAGAAATTCAACGAAATTTTAATGGAATCTTAAGCAGCAATAGGGGATGCGCATATTGTTCAATCTTTCTGGTTAGATGATTTGTCACAGAGTCATGCTACTTTGTTTAAAGCTGCAGTGTAAGGTCACTGGCTATTTTTAGAAAAGAATTTGTCAACACTCTAGTGCCTACATTTATTGATGGATTTTGATATAACTTCAAACAAATGTTGGGTATGATAATATCTTGAGCATGTTTGACATTCAGGGTCCTGGGCTCAAGGTCAAGGTCACTGGCTATTTTTAGAAAAACTTTGTTTTTGCTCTAGTGCCTAGATTTATTGATGGATTTTAAAATAATTTCACAAAAATGTTGAGTATGATAACATCTCAAGCAATTTCAATTTCCAGTGTCCTGGGCTCAATGTCAAGGTCACTGCAGCTTTTAAATATCTTGAGCATGTTCGACATTCACCTGCGTGTTCTGGTTCGATGATTTGTCCAAGAGTTATTGCCCTTTGATGAGTTCTGCATGAATATATAGGGTACTGTTCGTGTCCACGCAAATTCTTAGCAAATACTGGCAGAAATTCAACGAAATTTTAATGGAATCTTAAGCAGCAATAGGGGATGCGCATATTGTTCAATCTTTCTGGTTAGATGATTTGTCACAGAGTCATGCTACTTTGTTTAAAGCTGCAGTGTAAGGTCACTGGCTATTTTTAGAAAAGAATTTGTCAACACTCTAGTGCCTACATTTATTGATGGATTTTGATATAACTTCAAACAAATGTTGGGTATGATAATATCTTGAGCATGTTTGACATTCAGGGTCCTGGGCTCAAGGTCAAGGTCACTGTGGCTATTTTTAGAAAAACTTTGTTTTTGCTCTAGTGCCTAGATTTATTCCTTTCATTTATTCCAACTTTTATGTTGCTGATGTTTGTATGACAGTGCCTTCAGGCAAGCTTATCTGTCCACCAACAGGTTTTGTGATACTCCATTTTGAAGTACAGTGAGTATACACAGTATACCGCTCTTTATCTAGGATAATGTTTCCTGTTCCGACTATTGCATGTTCGGGGAGCATCCATCGGTTTCACCGATATTCTTGTTTAACCTATATTTTTTATTGAAAAAACCTGTAAATAACCTATATTTTGAGTAAGAAGAACCTATATAAAAACCTATATTTTCAAAGTGGGCCACTAGGAGGCCTGTGAGTAGAAAAAGGAACAATTTAGCTGTGAGTCAGATGAAAAGGTGTACAAAAATAGGTCAAGATTGTAGCAGTTCTGTAGAGGGACAAAAAGGAGAAGGGGCTATTAAGATGGGTCATACTAACAGCAGTATAGCAGAGGGACAGGGAGAAGAATATTCTGATGGGTCAAGGTGGAAGCAGTATAGGTCAGAAGAGAGGGGGTGATATTGAATTGAAACACGGGAATGGCAGTGAAGCTGAGGGTCAGAAGGGAGGCAGGGTTATTGAGATTAGAGAGAATAGCAGTGTAGCAGAGGATCAGATGGGAGAAGGGGATATTGACAGGGGACAAGGTAGTAGCAGTATGGTTGAGGGTCAGAGGGGAGGAGGGGATATTGAGATTGGGCAAGGGAGTAGGTGTGTAGCTGAGTGTCAGAAGGGAGGAGAGGATATTGAGATGTGACAAGGGAGTAGCTGGTTAGCTGAGGGTCAGAAGGAAAGTGGGGATATTGAGATAAGGCAAGGGAGAAGCAGTGTAGCTGAGGGTCAGAAAGGAGGAGGGAATATTGAGATCAGACAAGGAAGTAGTAGTGCAACAGAGGGTCAGAAGAGAGGAGGGGATTTTAAAAAGGGGCGAGGGAACAGCAATGTAGCTGAGGGTCAGAAGGGATGAGGGGATACTGAGACGGAGCAAGGGAGCAGTAGTGCAGCTGAGGGTCAGAAGGGAGGAGAGGATATTGAGATAGGACAAGGAAGTAGTAGTGTAGCTGTCAGAAGGAAGGAGGGGATTCTGAGATGAGACAAGGTAGCAGCAGTGTCACAGAGGGTCAGAAGGGAGGAGGGAATACTGAGATGGGGCAAGGGAATAATAGTAGTCTCGCAGAGAGTCAGAAGGGAGGAGAGAATATTGAGATTGGGCAAGGGAGTAGCACTGTAGCTGTGGGTCAGAGGGGAGGAGGGAATACTGAGATGGGTCAAGGAAATAGCAGTGCAGCTGAGGATAATAAGAGGATTCAGAGCCAGCACGGTAAAAAAGGATTAGAAATCCAGATAATTGGGCAAAAAATGTGAAAAAAAGGAGACAAAATGCAGGAAAAGGTATATAGGGCACAAAGGTAAGCTGTATAGGAGCAAAAAGCTTAAAAAGGGTTGTGAGGAGGGATGCAGATATAAGTGTCATAAGAATGTCTCTGCAGATATGAGGGAGAAGCTTTTTTACCTATATTGGGGATTTGGTGATATAACTTTGCAGCGCCAAATGTTATTTAAGTATGCTCATTCAAAGTCAACAAAACAGAGAACAACTACAGGTATGAGCAGGCGTTCCTGCACCATATCATGGTCACTGCCACTTGGATTGGAAAGAGTTCAGGTTTGTAAGACATTTTTCCTTCATACTCTAAATATCAGTGACCAGATGATCAAAACTGCTCTGAAAAAGCAGCTGGTTCCTGGGGTCATCTCTCCCTATGGGAGAGGTAGACATTACTCTCGCCCAAAGAAAATCACAGGGTTAAATAATCTTGAAGTGCAACAGCATATTGAGTCTTTTGCTACTATAGAGAGTCATTATTGTAGAAAACACACAAATAAAAAATACCTACCTCCTAATCTGAGTTTAACAAAAATGTATGATCTGTATTTAGAAGACTGTATAAAGAGAGATACTGGAGTTCTTGTTAAACTATCCTATTACCTCCACATTTTCAATACAGAATTCAGTCTTGCATTCCATCACCCTGTGAAAGATCAGTGTGATCTGTGTGTTTCATATAATTCAAATGAAAATCAGAAACAGGCAATGCAAAGTACATATCATTCCCATGTAGCTAACAAAAAAGCTGCACGAGAAAACAAATAGATAAAGAAAAAGCACAAGAAAAAGATACTGATTTCATAGCTGTATGCTTGACTTGGAGATAGTTCTCTTAACACCACACAGTTTTGAGTGCTTTATATTACAGGCGAAGATTGAATACTTTTAATTTTACAATGTACAATTTTGGGTCAAATGATGGGTATTGCTTCATATGGAATGAATCAATAGCCTGTAAGGGAGCTTGTGAAATCGCATCTTGCGTGTATAGTTTTATCAAAACTATGTCAGAAAGTGGGAAAAAAATCTTTTCTGATAATTGTAGTGCCCAAAACAAAAACAGATTTTATGTTGCAATGCTCTGGTATGCCATTCAAAAATTCAATTTAACCTGTATTCAGCATAAATATCTAGAGAAAGGGCATACGCAGAATGAAAATGACAGCATACATGCGACTGTCGAAGCTTCCAGCAGACATGTATCTGTTTATTCCACTTCTCAGTGGGCTGCTTGTATAAGAGCTTCCAGGCGTAAGCATCCATACATAGACAAGGAAATGGACCTTTGTGATTTTCTTGATTTTAAAGCTTTGGCTGATAACTTAAAAAACTTTGATCTTGATATGGACCGCTCAAAGGTGCAATGGAAGAAAATAAAGACTCTGAAAATAAATGAAGAAAACCCAAACATAGTGCATGTTCAGTATGATTATAATGGTGCTGTTCATCAGCTCGATTTATTATATCGTGCTCGAAAGATCCAGGATCTCCCAAATGCAGACCAAATTTCTCTAACTCAACTCAGACATGACAATCCAAAAAATTCTTTTCAGAAATTTAAGGACCTGGTATATCTTTGTAACAGGAACATCATTCCGAGTATTCATCATTGTTTTTATGCTTTATTGCCACATGAAGATTGCAATTAGTATCATTCATAGAGATCATACTGAAGTTTAACTTTTAATATGTGTTGTTGTTAAGCTGCAAAATTAGCTGTTGAATTTTACTCTTTTCCTTGTTGGACCTGTCCATTCCAAGAATTTGTATAAAGTTATGTAACAGGAAAAACTTGCATGACATTTTAATTTAGTAGAATTTGTATTTCATTTTAGTTTTAATAACATACTTTAAAATTTATCATTAAGAGAATTTTCTCTTAATGAAAAGCTTGAAATATCTTATTAAAACTTTCTCTTAATGAAAAGCTTGAAATATCTTATTAAAACTAAAATGAAATACAAATTTTACTAAATTAAAATGTCATGCATATTTTCCCTGTTACAATTTACAGTCAAATTAATATACATCTGTTTACTGAATGTAAGGTATCTTTATGATAACTTAACTTGCTGTTTAGGAATGAGAAATTATCTCTTAGTGAAAAACTTGAAATATGTTATTGAAAATATGTCGTGCAAATCTTCCCACTTACAGTTAAGTTACCACAGGAAGAGTCTGAGGTGTTTTAATGAGTCTAGGAAGGCTACATAACATGAAATAATATAGGTTTGATGATGGTATAACATCAAGTGCATTTTATTTTTGCATGTCAGTTTGTCATTAGTGACACTGTTTCATATTACCGATCAGTAAGGTTTGTGTTGAGTATAGTTTGTTGCTGATGAAATATTCTTTTGGAAAAATGTTTTAGATGTATTTTAACAAAGCTCATTCCGAACTTTGCACCAAATTTAACCAAGGCTGTTTATGAATTTTTAACTAGTAAGATTAATCTATGTTTATTTAAGTGCACCCTACAGTTTCATTTTATGAGCTACAATTGTTTCATATCAAGGATATTTTGACTAACACAGTTCTCACTTCCTGGAATACCATTGCATCTTGAGATACAATAGTTATACACCAAAGCTGATTTATATGCTCAGATATTTTTCTTGGTGCAAAACTATTGTTTCTTGAGTTACGATAGTTTTGCACCAAAACACACTTATGAAAAAACTTGTTTTCAAAGTCAAAACTATTGTATGTCAAAAACTCATAAATTTCTCTGATGTTATTAAACATTTTATTACTTGAAATATGTGGCTTTTCCTGTTTTTAATTTAGCTTGCATATACCCAACCTTTATTTTTCCTGAGATCCAGAAGCAAAAATTAAATAGATTTTGAGTCTCCCCGAAAGTTGACAAAACTTAGTTACGATACTTTTGCGCCAAGCGATCGCTATGTAACACCTGTAAGTCTAAATTTTAAGGGATTTTTGTCTCTGTAAAGGTCTTTATCCATATCTTTATTATTTGAATTAATATTAAGGTTTAGAATAATAAAGTTCTGTAACTTCATACTTTCAGAATAAGAAAATAAAAATTGCACATCCGCCTTACTCATTCTGTTACATTATCAGGTGTTTATGTTGGTAAAGCATTTATCTGCAATCTAACTAACATATGCAAATCAAGAGTTTTATTGGTAAATTAAGAAGATCCATATTATAGCTTGCTACACTGATTTTTTTTATGATTTTTGTTTATGACCTTCAAAACTATATATTAAAACATTGCACATTATGCAGTTGACCATAAAGTCTTTCTGTTACATGTTTAATGTACGTAACATAAAACATTATTTCTGATTTAACGATATTGGTACAAGCATAGTCTCATGCCAAGAAATTCATGTATCTAATACTAGAGTAGCATATGCATGTAGTCCTGATTAAAACAAAATGTTCACTATCATGAAAAGAAAATGTTCACTTTCAGTGTTCACTACCACGGGACATACAGGGCCTGTGAACACATTGATGACTGGTCAGTGTCTTCCTTATGTGCTCAATGAATAGCAAACAACCTCGGCTTTCTTCAAGCACATTGCAAAGACTGATCAAACTGAGCGTTCAACCAGGCTGATACATTAAGTTTACATACAGTAAATCATATAACACTTTGCCTTACCGTAATTTGATTTTCAAACACTGTTATTTTATCGTTTAAATATACAGAAAAGAACTATCCTTAAAGATAAGTGTGTAACATCAGCAAATTTACGTGCATAGCCCATTGAAATTAAGTATATACCAGAACATTCAGTGATAGAACTTTTAGAGATTAACTCCTCTCTTATATTGAAAACAAAAGTGGATTGCAACCTGATTTTCACTATTTCATGCATATATTTGTTAATTTTTCTGTTATAACATAAAGTACAGGTACTTAGCTGAAACTCATGATTAAAAACCAGAGCAACATTGTTGGACATAAGTAGCTATAGTCAGCATTACATATTTACATATGACTTCGGTCTATGTGCCAGAGTATGTCTCAAATATAATCAGTATCTGGTCAGAAGGAAAAAGCCCTAAAGAACATGGGCCTTTAATAGTAGTAATGAAAATCTATTGTTTGTCTTATTATGGTAGGGTCTGTCTTTAGAACCACAATAAAAGTTGTAACAGTCAAAATAAAAAATGCAAGGAATCTGATTAAGAATAGCAACCACAGTTGTGTAACATACATTACCAGACATGTTAGGTAAATGAAAATATTTGGTAATGAACTATTCACCTTTCCGGAATCTTTGACAATCAGCAGGCACTAGATCATTTTCATGTCTGAAATTTCAGTGGAAATAAAGGTGAGAATTAAATACCTTATCTTATCTTGGCATTAAAATAATCTAGTCATAGATGGTATACAAGAGGTAGGGACCGAAGAAGGTGTTTTTTATACCTCATTATAGTTTCTTGACAGCTAAATCTAATTCAGACTCTGCTGTAAGGCATATAAGGCCCAGAAACACAACCAGTCCTTTCAGTTGCGTTATATTATCCCCATTGATGTAAGGCTCAGAGACAAAACCAATCCTATTATTTCATACTATCACCATTTTGATTATCAAGTACATGTTTTGGAGGTCCATTATAAAGTAGCAAAGAGAATGTAAATCGTTAAGAAAATTGTTGTTGTGTGTTCTTTAATTATCATTACTAATATCACTAATAAAATAAAAAAAAACTCTTGTATAATTTTATATCTATAAAGGTTTTCTTATTACTATATAGATGATAAATATGTTCATCATTTTTTTTAATTTCATAATATTGTATATGACCTATATGTGTTGTTTTTTACAAGGTATTTCATAATAAAGCAGATTTTTTTTTAAGCAAACTGTCTTCTATTCAGCATAAAATGTTTTATTATGTCCCCCATCATAGGGGGCTTGGGGGGGGGGGTGCGGACATATTGTTTTTAGTGCGGATCCAGTCGGCGTTGGCATAGCCTCTCGTTTGCACTCTATCTCCTTTATGAATGAGTGGATTTTGGCCAAACTTACACAGATTTATTATTAGGTGGGGGAAAATGCTGATTAGATTTTGATGACCTTGATCCCATTTTCAAAGTCACGGGAGGACTTAGATTGTTGGAAAAACTGGAAATTTGCTTGTCCGCACCCTATCTCCTGAAGGAACAAATGAATTTTGACCATACCTGCACATCTAGATTGCTGGGATATGTAAAAGAACCGATTAGATTTTGGTGACCTTGACCCCATTTTCAAGATTACATGATGGCTTAGATGGTTGGAAAATGGCTTGTCCGCACCCTATCTCCTGAATGAATGGATGGATCTTTACCAAACCAGGACATCTAAATTGTTGAGACATGGAAAAGAACTGATTATGTTTTGGTGACCTTGACACCCCATTTTCAAGGTCACAGGAGGACTCAGATTGTTGGAAAATGACTGTCTGCACCCTATCTCATGAAGGAATGGACGAATTTTGACCAAACTTGCACAACTATATTGCTGTGACATGCAAAACAACTGATTAGATTTTGATGACCTTGACCCATTTTCAAGGTCACACAAGGGCTTTGATTGTTGGAAAATGGCTTGCATTACTATGTGAATGGCAATGTGAGCAAATCAACCAAATACAATGTGCTGTAGTGCTGGCAATCGGAGCGGAAAATCAAAATCGATTATCGGGAAAGTAAAACCGATTGAATATCGATTTTTAATATACAATCGGATATAACATAATTTGCTCAAGTAATAAATCATGCATGGAAATATAACATCTAAAAAGTGGACAGGAATGGGTTCTCTTAGAACAGCTGAAGCTGAGAGCTGAAGAAAGGAAAAGGTGGAATTGTAGTGTTGCAACATCATATATGATGCCCAGACGACTGTCAAGATCAAGGGACTAAGATAAGATGATATAAAATGTAATGCATAGGATATAAACATTCAAATGATTCAAAGGATGTATCAGTTGTATCAGTTCTCTATTCGCTTATCAAATAAAGGCATGAAAAACACATACATCAGCTTATAACCTCTTCCCAAAGCGATGTGATCACAATGCTAGAGAGGACTAAAAGAACAACGAACCAGACGAAAATCAATATGAATCCAAACAAAGTACGAATAACATCAGAACTGCAACCTTGGAATAGTTGGTAGTATGCTGTATCGGGAGAGGGTGTTAACGCAATTTAACTGCAAAAATCTTCACCTTGGTTTTCGATTTAATTCTTGACAAACAGATAAATAAAACAATGGACACACACAACAAAACCGAAACCGAACAATTGAATGTAGTTGTCTAAAATCTGGAGTTGCTCACAACTTTGTTGCGTAAAATTTTAGTGTCTACCATTGTAGGCCTGTCGACCCCATGTAGTTTTGTAAACAACCTTTCTGTGTTTGAATAGGAAATGAAAGCTGGCTTTCATCGGAATGTAATGTACTATAGTGTGTAACAGGTGAAAACATTCTTATTCCGCGACCGGGTATCGAACTCGGGCCGTCGGCGTGATAGGCCAACACTCTACCACGTCGCTGTAAAAGCCGGCATGTACCGCAAGGCAGTACAAGTGTATTATATACCTATACCCGGTGACATTCCCCCTCGAAATTCTACCCTGAATTTCTATGAGTCCGAGATTTATGCACACATGTGGGTTTTTTACGTTGGGCGCCAAATGTAACAGGTGAAAAAATTCTTATTCCGCGACTGGTTATCCAAAAAAGGTAAGAGAAAAGTCCAGGGAGTGCCACAATCACAAACTGCAGCCCTTCCCAGACCCCAAGAGGAAGAGGAAACCGACAAATCTAGACAAGCGCAAACCAAACAAACATACGAAAAGCACTAAGATTAGCTCTCTCTTCCCCAAGCGAGGTAATCGCAATACTAAAAGGACTGAAAAACACAAGAACAAAACGACACACGGAAAGACATACAACAAATCGCCTCGTAGAATAATCCACAAAGCAACAAAGAGTAAGACTAACACCGGGACCACCGCCTTAGAACGGTCGGTAGAGCAAACCACCGGGGGGTTTAAAGCACTTTTACAGCTAGCTAACTTCACCCTGGGTCCCGATGCTACTCTTAATACAGAAATACATAAAAACTCTGGCTGTCGGCCTGATAGGCAAACACTCTACCGCGTCGCTATAAAAGCCGGCTTGTACCACAAGGCAGTACAGGTGTATCATATACCTATACCCGGTGACATAGAATGATACTAGTATGGCACTATGTGATGACAGACATTTTACGGATGTTTCTAAATCTTAGTATTGATTTGAGAAAACCAGTCATCAATGTTATGTTATATAAAGCAATCAGTTTCAAGATATATTTTCAGGATGGTATAAACGATGTGTTTGAAATAGCTGCAAGAATAGGTTCCACGTCTAAGGTTACAGAGGACAAGTACGGTAAACATACTTTTCAGTATATACTTGACAATCAAGTTTAATTTAAGGTTTACAGTTGTTTGTTTAATAAACAAAAATGCCACTTATACATGAAAATAGTAAGTGCCACAATCACCAACTGCAGCCAGTCCCTCACACCAAGAGGAAGATAACATGGACATGAATTAACACTCGCAAAATAGAATGAAACAACAAATGTACGAAAAGTTTACAGACCAGCTCTCTTCGCCAAGCAAGGTGATCAAAATGCTGAGCAGGACTGACAACACGAAAATAAAGAATCGGACAAGAATCAGCAGTAATCGGCACATAACGACAAAATCATCAGGATCTCTGCACTGAACGCATGACCGCATACCCACCACCCCCACCCTCGGGGATTGATACGAGGGTGTCAATAAGTAACCGGCCTAACTTCACCCCTTATTTTTCGATGTAATTGCCCTCTAGTGTGATGCACTTAGACAAACGGTGTTCAAGTGCCATCAGCCCAGAACTGAAAAAGTCAGGGTCCTTTCCATTGAGCCACTCCTCAACTGCCGTCACGACTTCTTCATCAGACCGAAAATGAAGTCCACGGATGTCCTTTTTCAGGTTTGGGAATAGGAAGAAGTCGCTAGGAGCTAGGTCAGGCAATTCGGCACCGGCACAGTGGCTCAGTGGTAGAGCGTCCGCTTTGTGACCGGGAGGTTGGGGGTTCGATCCCCGGCCGGGTCATACCGAAGACTTTAAAAATGGTACTAGCTGCTCTTTCGCTTGGCGCTAAGCATTAAGAAAGTAGAGCTAGGAATCGGAACTGGTCAGCTCCATATCAGTATAATGTGACTGGGTGGAATATCATGTCAAAGTGTCTGGGGCATGATATTTTAGTGAGGCAGCACTCTAAAAGTGAGCATTGAGCTCCCTGTCACATCCAGACACCGTCGCGATATGACTGAAAGATTGTTGAAAGCGACGTTATGCCCAAATCAAACAAACAGGCAATTCGGCAGGATGTGATATAAATTCATACCCGTTTCGCTCTACAGCATCCATTGCAACTTTGCAAGTAGGGACTCTCGCGTTGTCCTGTTGCAGCAAAACACCTTTAGAGAGCTTACCTCGGCGTTTTTCACGGATAGCGGTTCTCAGCTGGTCTAACAAGTTTGCATAATACACTCCAGTTATTGTACTTCTCTTGGGTAAAACAACATTATAACGCCTTTTGCGTCCCAAAATACTGTGGCCATCACCTTGCCAGCAGATGGTTGCGTCTTGAACTTCTTTGTCCTGGGGGACCCAGGCCCTACTCACTGACGACTCTGAGCTTTATTCTCTGGCTCATGATAATGAACCCAAGTCTCATCTACAGTCACAAGACGCAAAAGAAATTATCTTTTGACCTAAAACGCTTCAACAAGGTGCTGCATACTGATGCTCTGGTTGCCATTTGCTCATCGCTAAGGGATTTTGGGATCCAACGGGCTGTTAGCTTGGGCATACCTAAACGATCATGTAAGATTGTTGAAACGCTACCATGTGAAATGTCTAATGCCTGCGCTATTTCTTCCACCTGAATTCGCCTATCAGAGTATACCAGATCCAGAACTTTCTTACACATTTCTTCGTCGGTGGCATCCAGTGGGCGTCTAGACCTGGCTTCATCCTCTAAAGACGTTCTACCGCGTTTGAATTTCCCTACCCAGAATTTAACCTGAGAATAAGCTAGTGCAGAAGACCCATAAACATCGGCTAACTCGCCGTGTATTTCCTTGCCTGTTTTACCTTTTAAATACAAGTACCGAATTACAGCACAGTACTCAATTTTAGATGAAAAGCATGCTTTTGCATCACTAGCCATGTTTTACATTCAATGTCTTATTAAAGAATGACTCCATACGCGTGTAAGTTTGTACCCATGTATAATATATTGAAAAAAAGCATGAAAAATCGTGACCGTCTCGGTCCATCGGAAATGGGATAGGCTGGTTATTTATTGACTCGCCCTCGTCACATTCTTTTTCCTGCCGGCAAATCTGTACCACGGGTTCTGATGTGGTTCTTAGTACAAAAGACGTATACAAATTTCTGCTCGCAGAATTGATTTACATTACTTAACATTATGGGTGTGTCATTGTCTGACATAATTAAAGTCGGTACTTTCCGTATTACCTGACTTTTTGTAAAGGATTCGTTAAGGCACAGCTGTACAACAAACCAGTCAAGAAAGCTTTAAAAGTTTACGGGATTAGTTAGTGTTATTATGACTCCCTATATGTATCTTTATAGGACAATGAAATAAGAGTATCAACTTTTATATTGACAGAGAGACCTTACGGGATATCTCCAGAACTTATCCGGTTGGTCCAAACCTCAAAAGAGGTATTCAACGAAGTGTTGAAACAGGGAATGGAAGAAAACTACGACATTCGTGTAATGGCAGTCGGGCAGGCTGGAGTTGGTAAGAGTACTCTGACGAAGCGCTTGTTGAAACTGCCGGTGAAAATAAATGAATACCACAGTACAAATGGAATTGAGGTTCATTTACACAGTTGCCAGATTGATCTAGATACCGGGAAATGGGGTATGATTATCTCATTTTATTATTGATAAGTTCTGCTCAATCTGCATTCCACAAAGTGTTTTTGTTACAGTCACTTACTGAGATTAATACATAATGTCTGTATTGGCAGTCATAATTTGTTATCCAGGAATCCAATAAAACCATTGACAGGTCAAAGGATATCTCCTGTTTTGCATAGGACAGTAAAACAAATTTCGTGGAGATTGATCATGAACTATTTTCTTTGGTCATTCTCTCCCTTCCGCTGATTCAAGAAGGGCAGTTGTCAGTTTCTGGCGAAAGAATGTGCACAATACTGGTTAACCGCTTAGAGGACAAAGCCTGCCCAGTAAACGTGTGATTAGGTAAACTGATTGGGTTGACTGGGCCGTAAAACCTCCACAAACAAAACAAATATCATGCACCGCGCAAGCTACTGTTGCAGGAATAAATGCCTTTAATAGCAGTTCTAAAACAATCTAGAAACGTTTGTACAAAACTATGAGCTCGTTGTTTTAACAGCACAATACATTAACGTATAATGTGCTATATTCTGCTCTGTTCATACCTTCCACAGAAAAAAACGACAGTACCATCGTCTCGTACATTCTTAATCCAGAAGTCCCTTAGGCAGTCACCTGTGTGACGTCATTCCTCCCGCTGTTTTGATCACGTGTCAGTTTCTTGTTTTGTGGAAAGTAAAAATGGATTTTTTTTTCTAAGGGTAAAAGAAATCTATATTTTCTTCCTTTTTCTCCGGTTGAATTCATAATCTTTGTTTTTTTTCATGTTCCTTTATTAAGCCTTTCACATTTCATACTATCGTTTGTTGAAAATCACTTTTCGTTGTCTTGAAATTATCCTTCGCTCGTTCGTTATAATGAGTTTTCATGACTGTCATGACTATTCGTCGTGGTGAATGTTGTCATATAAAATCGCATTGGGATAATCACAATAGATGCATTAAATGTTCTTGTTGTTCCAGGGAATCAACATGCTCTACGTGTAGCTCCTGATAAGATTCAGCCTGATAACTTGCCGAGAAAAGAAGAACTTACGCTTCTAGAAAGTGGGTCATGACTTAGAAGAAGAAGATATCGCAGAGAGCCATATCTGATTCATCAGACGAAGAGAAATTTGATGGGAACACTACCCCACATGGGCCTGCTGCCCGTGGGAAGACCCATCAAGGGAGAAACTCCAAGGGTAATTGTACCCAGAGGAGTGTAGGTCCACTGGCCAACCGGCCACCGGTTAACCATCCACTGGCCATTCGCCCAATGGACACGAAGACACCACAGACCGGTCACCGGTCAAATGGGCATTACACAAGGATTTTCAAGTCAGTCACCGGTCAACGGCCATCCAGCCACCGGTCATTGGCTTAGAAAATTAGAAAATTTCAACACAGAAAATATGGGAAAAAAGAGCCCGCAAACTTATTGCAATAAACTCGCATGCGGACCTATTCTCTTCTGCTGCTTACTTATGTATGTAGCAGCAGACAATGTCCGTGCCAGTTCTTTCAAGACTGCTGGAAGCCGTAGCTATATCTATAAAGCATGCTACGGCTATGTCTACGATTTTTGCTACGGACATTTTTCAAGGTAGACGTGATGCGGTGCTGGCCACGTCTAAGATTTTATTTGACAATTCCAACCATGGGCTGTGAAACGCTCCAATAAATTCTAAAACCTTATTTGGTAACAAAATTAGGAAGTTGCCAAGGGCAGTTTTGAGGCCCAGCAATAAAGGTTCTTGGCAACTTCCTCAGTTGCTACTACCATGGAATAACAACAAAAAATGACCTATCCGGCTCCTCCGGCTTTAAGAGAACGAAGCAGCCGACTAAACCTTCTAGGCCTCAATAAAAGCAATCGTACAGGCCTAAAAGTCAGACACAGTCATACTCATTAAGAAGAAAGGAATATGCTAAGAGAAGTGGAAATCAGTTCTCCTCCTCTAAGCAAGCCTCATCTTCCACAAAATTTTGAAGTCAAACCCTTTCCACTGCCAGTCCTACCACTTCCAGATATTCCAGTGGGAGGAAGGTTGGCCCATTCGGTGGAACAATGGGAAGAATTGACAGACAACAGGTGGGTCCTCTCTATCGTCCGAAACGGGTTCCAAGTTCCCATTCAAGTCAGTTCGATTGTTCCGATAAATCTCCCCGTACTTGCGAGAAAAAACCGCAGAACTTCTCAAGAAACGGGCAGTGGAAAGGATTCAAAATCCGGGAACTCCCGGTTTTTATTCCCGGCTATTCCTAGTGCCCAAAAAGAACGGAAAGTTACGCCCGGTAATAGATCTTTCCTTACTAAATCAGTATATAAACAAACAGCATTTCAAGATGGAGACAGTCAAAAAAAGGTAAGAGAAAAGTCCAGGGAGTGCCACAATCACAAACCGCAGCCCTTCCCAGACCCCAAGAGGAAGAGGAAACCGACAAATCCAAACAAGCACAAATCGAACAAACGTACGAAAAGCACTAAGATTAGCTCTCTCTTCCCCAAGCGAGGTAATCGCAATACTAAAAGGACTAAAAAACACAATAATAAAATGACACATGGAAAGACATACAACAAATCGCCTCGTAGAATAAACCACAAAGCAACAAAGAGTAAGACTAACACCGGGACCACCGCCTTAGAACGTTCAGTAGAGTAAACCACCGGGGGGGTTTAAAGCACTTTTACAGCTAGCTAACTTCACCCTGGGTCCCGATGCTACTCTTAATACAGAAACACATAAAAATTCGTTCGCATAAAGGCTCCCAACTCAGTCAATGCATCAAAGCGAAAACAAAAATCAAATTAATCACTATAATAAACAAAGACGAGTACTCATGGCTAATTCTACTCTATGCCAGAGTAAATGAAAACCAATAGTTGAACCACGGCGGGCCAAGCCAAAGACATATCGTCAAGCCCCAACCCACTGGTTAAAATTTTACGAAGAGGCCAACATTGGGTCTGAGGCCCGAACCGCTGTCGTGCAATTAAAGAGTAAAGCATAGCCATCAACAATGATTGGGTTGACAACTAGGCATGCAGTCTGCCGCATAATATCCAGGCTATAGCCAATTCTTTTATAACGGTTAATAAGTTTCTGAATTTCTCCGAAAAGTTAGATTTACCTACAGTTTTTCTAAATCTGTACACTAAGTCACCGTAAAATTCTGGTTCCGATATACCTTGTTGCAGAAGTGTTTTCAGACTGACGCTATATTTTTCTAACAAGGCACTCTGTCTGCGATAAAATTTCGAAAACGCCTTACGAAGTTTAAAATAACGATAGCCCTGCCTAAGGTTTGGCAGTAAGGGCTTTATTACGGTAGTTAAAGTCATCAAGATTTGAAGAAGCTCTGGCGAATCTATTAAGTTGAGATATGTATACCCCATATGAGGTACGCCGGTGGACATCGCCATCCAGAAAAGGGAAATTGACTATATCAAAATCAAAATCGTCTCGTTTATCATAAATTTTGGTGGAAACAGTACCATTAGAAATACATAGATTCAAATCCAAAAAAGGTGCCTCGGTATCGGAAAAATTTGCTCTATTTAATTGGAGTTCCGTAGGGTATATCCGGTCCACCATTTGGTCAAAGTAAATATTTTCAATATTTAATAAATCATCAAACCTCACATTCTTCCATTAGATCATCAAGTTACGATCAACAATATGATCAAATTCCATTTAAAATGGTGGGTAAATACCAGTCGCTTCATTCAAGGAATACCTATTCACCCGCCAGACCCCAAAACATTCCTTTATATGGATGTCAGTCATTACGGTTGGGGAGTTCATCTGGAACAGATGAGTCTATCCTTTCATGGTCGCTGGTCGGAAGACCAATCCCAGCTCCATATCGACATGTTGGAAATAATGGCCATTCGTTTCGCACTGATAAAAACCTTAAAATATATTCACCATCCTTGTGTCATGATTTATACCGGCAACACAAGTGGCCTCATATATCAACAAGCAAGGAGGAACACATTCCCCCAACCTATGCGTGGAGGTATGGAAGATTGTCGTTAGGATTCGTCATATCCCAGGCAAATTCAATGTTTTGGCAAACAGATGATCGATAATCGACAAAATAGTCAAAACAGAGTTGGCATTGTGTCAATCGATAGCGAATTCAATTTTCCAAATGTTCAACTACGACAAGTACCTGGAGATGTCCTAGGACTGAATGATGAGACAGGTAACCAGTCTTTCTGCAGGAAGAAACTATTCAGTTTCTTAAAGAGCTCTCGAGCGGATGCACAAGGCATAGCTGTTCTGAAGAAGGGAGATACAGTCTGTACAGCTAATGTAGATCAGGCCAGCCTCTTGAATTCACAGTTCCAATCAGTGTTCTCAGATCACCACTAGATCTTGCAAAACTATGCCACAGTAAACTTATCAAAGCACAACCTCCTTGATAAATCTTCTACCTGAAAACATTGGTTGCAAGTACTCGACTATGCCTGACATTATCACTCGAGCAGGAGTAACTAAACTCCTTTCAAACCTGATTGTGGCCAAGGCAGCTGGCCCGGATTCTGTCAGACCTATAGTCCTGAAGGAACTCGGCCAGATTATAGCCCCTGTGGCTACCATTATCTTTCAAAGTTCATTAGACAGTGGTATCGTTCCTTCTGACGAAGAAGGCCAAAGTATGTCCTCTCTTCAAAAAAGGCGACAAGACAGATCCGGCAAACTACCGACTAATATCACTAACCTCCATTTTATGTAGAACCATGGACCTGTGTAAGCACCTAAATTAGAACAACATACTTTACGATCTTCAGCACGGTTTTCGAGAAAAATGATCTTGAGAAACCCAACTTATTCAGTTAGTGGAGGACCTTGCTAGAAACATGACTTCAGGTGAACAGACAGACCTAATTTTACTAGATTTCAGCAAAGCCTCTGAAAAGGTAAATAATCTCAAAAAAAGATAAGAGAAAAGTCCAGGGAGTGCCACAATCACAAACCGCAGCCCTTCCCAGACCCCAAGAGGAAGAGGAAACCTCTAAATAAACTCCAAGTGCATGGTGTTCAGGGTAAAACACTTGGATGGATTGAATCTTTTTTAATTGGGAGAATACAGTGTGTAGTTTTTGACGGCGATTCTTCTAGTGAGCTTCCGATCTCATCTGGGGTTCCACAAGGCTCAGTCCTGGGCCCTTTTTTGTTTTTGGTTATATATTAACGACCTTCCAAACAATATAGATTCCAGTGTCCGTCTATTTGCGGATGATATCGCAGTGTACTTGGCGGTCCAAGGCCAAGAAGACTCAGCCAGCCTTCCAAATGACCTCAGTAAACTCCAGCAGTGGGAAAAGGCATGGGACATGGAGTTCACTCCGTCCAAATCTCAGGTGCTGCACAAATCCAGGTCTCGCAAGCCCATCAAAATAACTACACTATGCATGGACAGGTCATTGACTCTGTAGACCATACATGATACCTGGGTAGTGATATCTCATCGGACCTAAATTTTAACCACCATATCAGTCGTGTGAGATTTAATGCTTCTAAAAGTTTGGGTTTCCTTAAAAGAAATATTAAAACAAAACATCTCGGTATACGTGAAGCGGCCTATTAATCAACAGTCAGACCACAGGTCGAATACTCGTCATCTGTTTGGATGAGAAAGACATTCATAAGGTAGAAATGGTTCAGAGAAGGGTCATTCGCTGGGTTTTTAGCTCTTATTCACCTTACCAAAGTGTTACTGTACTCCAACATCAACTGAACCTAAGAACACTAGAACAAAGGAGAGCGGATGCCAAAGTCATAATGGTGTACAAATTTATGCATGGCATAGTAGCCATTTCAGTACCACCATACTTCGAACAACCAGGTCGATCAACACGACGCACACTCCACCCCCTTGTACTTCGTCAGGTTCATACTACGGCCAATTATTATAAATTCTCATTCTTTCTGTCAATAGTTGTATATTCGAACCAACTTCCAACCAAGATAGTGCTACTGCCTACTCTGTATCAGTTCATTGTGGCAGTTCGGTCGCGTGAACATCACATCCAGTAGCACAATAGAAGCTGTTTTTATCCTGTTTTTTTTTTTCTTCTTGTATTTGTCTTTTAACACTATCACCTGTTCTTAACTTTTTCTTACACTTTGTACTAAGACAGTAAGTCATAATCCACCTGCAGTTAATCCTCGTGAGAGGGTTGCAGTATCTAAAAGAAAGAACTATCCCAATCTGGATTTGTTTGTGATACGTTTCAATCACAAGCTTCCACTTTATGTAGCCCCAGTTCTGGACAATCAAGCCTTTGCGGTAGACGTATTTTCTGTGAACTGAAACAATCTTCATGCTTATGCATTTCCTCCAACAATGCGTATTTCTTCTGTCCTGAACAAGATACGCCAGTCTCAATGCAGAATAGTTCTAATAGCTCCTCTTTGGCCGCAACAAGCATGATTCTTATAGGTTCTACAACTGCTTGTCTCAGCTCCAGTTCGTCTTCCACTATTTCCAAAACTATTAACACAAGCAAAAGGAAAGTTTCAACAGCAAAACCGCCGAGCTCTCAACCTCCACTCCTGGGAGTTATCAAGCAATCAGTTAGAGATAGAAAATTTTCGCAAAGCGTTGCAGATTTTGTCTCCAAATCAAGACGAACGTCAACTCAGAAAGTCTATGACGCGAAATGGATCGTATATACCCACCCTTTGGTATCATAGAAGGAAGGTTAATCCTGTCTCGGCCCTCCCTTACTGTTATAGCCGATTTCCTCATTTACCTTTTCTCTGAGAAAAAGTATCAAATTAGCACTATTAAGGGCTATAGGTCTGTGATATCTAATACACTTAAACTTAAGACTGGTAATAATTAATTAATAAGATCTTTTGAGTTAAAACGCCCTGTACAAAGATTTACTCCTAAATGTGATTTATCTTGGGTCTTTGTCTAAAGACAGCTCTATATGAACCTTTACATAAGGCTTCTAAACTTCATGCAGCTTTAAAGACAGCCTGTCTTTTAGCTCTTGCCACTGCCAAAAGATGTAGCGAGATTCATGCCCTGGCAGTGGATTCAAATAATTTAAGATTCAATCAATCGGATAGATCAGTATCTTTGATAGTTCAAACTGGGTTTCTGGCTAAGAATCGGCTTCCGTCCATTTGCCCAGATCCTATTGTGATTCCTAACTTAGCCCGTGTATGTAAAAGAGAACACTCGGATAGACTTATGCCCGATAAGCGCCTTAAAATTCTATCTTGAGGTGAGTAGACCTTACCGTAAAAATAGAACAAGACTATTTCTACCAATTAAAGGCAAACAAGATATTTCTAAATCCTCTGTCTCAAGATGGATGTCTTATACTGTTAAGCTTGCCTTCAGAAAACTCACCCATAAAGACTTTCCATTCTTAAAGATAAAAGCCCATGAAGCTAGGGCTCTATCTTTCTCATGGGCCTTTTTCGATAAAGTTCTGCTCAATGAGATTCTGAAAGCAGCAGTAAGGAATCAATCTTCTAATTTTGCTAAGTTCTGTCTAAGGGATATGTCTCAGCAACTACAAAACCTACAGGATTTGGGCCCAATTGTTGTGGCCCAAAAAGTGGTGGGGTGCCAAGTTAACAGTGCCTTGGATGCCTAAGGAAGACCAACAGCCTCCAAACCCTACAGTACATATATTAAGGTAATAAAGATCTACTTGTTATGCTCCCCGAAGAATTTCGGGGGAGCATATAGTCGCCGCTTCGTCCGTGCGTCCGTGTGTCCGTGCGTCCGTACGTCCGTGTGTCCGTGCGTCCGTGCGTCCGTCCCGCTCTTGTCCACGCAAATTCTCGGAAACTGCTTGTCGGATTTCAATGAAACTTCATGGGAATATTAAGTATCAAAGGTGGATGCGCATATCACCTGCGTGTTCTGGTTCGATGATTTTTCCAAGAGTTATTGCCCTTTGATGAGTTCTGCATGAATATATAGGGTACTGTTCGTGTCCACGCAAATTCTTAGCAAATACTGGCAGAAATTCAACGAAATTTTAATGGAATCTTAAGCAGCAATAGGGGATGCGCATATTGTTCAATCTTTCTGGTTAGATGATTTGTCACAGAGTCATGCTACTTTGTTTAAAGCTGCAGTGTAAGGTCACTGGCTATTTTTAGAAAAGAATTTGTCAACACTCTAGTGCCTACATTTATTGATGGATTTTGATATAACTTCAAACAAATGTTGGGTATGATAATATCTTGAGCATGTTTGACATTCAGGGTCCTGGGCTCAAGGTCAAGGTCACTGTGGCTATTTTTAGAAAAACTTTGTTTTTGCTCTAGTGCCTAGATTTATTGATGGATTTTAATATAATTTCACAAAAATGTTGAGTATGATAACATCTCAAGCAATTTCAATTTCCAGTGTCCTGGGCTCAATGTCAAGGTCACTGCAGCTTTTAAATATCTTGAGCATGTTCGACATTCACCTGCGTGTTCTGGTTCGATGATTTTTCCAACTGAAAACGGAGTTCCCTTGCACACAGCCTTTCATTACCAATCTCTCGTCATTCTGATATGACTGAAATGTTGCTAAAAAGAATGTAAAATCACAAGTCATCCATCTAAATTAGAGTTGCAGATAAATTGGATCAAAGTGAAAGAGGTTAGTCTTGTCGGATGGTTAAATGACCTCTTTAACAGTCGAGGGGGTAGGATCAGATCCATTTTTCAATCTGTCTGACATTTTATATGCGGCACCCAATTCGGAACCATACCTGGTGATAGATCTATGAGGATTGCCTCTGTCTATGAGAGTAAGTCTTCAATAAATTGTATTAAACCTTTTTACCCAATAAATATAGCTAAACTACCACCTAGAATCTTGGGGTATGGAATCGTACCTGAAGACACTTCCTTTCATTTATTCCAACTTTTATGTTGCTGATGTTTGTATGACAGTGCCTTCAGGCAAGCTTATCTGTCCACCAACAGGTTTTGTGATACTCCATTTTGAAGTACAGTGAGTATACACAGTATACCGCTCTTTATCTAGGATAATGTTTCCTGTTCCGACTATTGCATGTTCGGGGAGCATCCATCGGTTTCACCGATATTCTTGTTTTTGTGTTAGAATTGGGAGCTCCTTCCCACCTTATTGGCGAATTCTAGCACATTATCTGTAGGTTAATGTATTGTGCAGTTAAAATGAAGTTTTTAAAAATAAAACATATTTTAACCAGCAATACTTTACGTATAGATAAGATAATCCCGCCTTCGTATCCCCGCTTAGTTCTACCCTTTAGGGCTTTACATCAAAGAAACTGACACGTTATCAAAAGAGCGAGGGGAATGACGTCACACAGGTGACATATTCCTTCGGTGATCCTCTACCAAGATTATTCAAGCCATTTTGATTCGTCAAAAAACATGGCCGCCAGGGGCCGAGGCTTATTTTTCCTATATATATATAAAACTTAAAAAATCTTCTTGTCAGAAACAACTGGACCGATTTTCATATAATTTTGCAGAAATGTTCCTTTGGTAATCCTCTACCAAGATTGTTCAAGCCATTTGGATTCGTCAAAAACATGGCTGCTAGGGGGCGGGGCTTATTTTCCCTATATATCTATATAGAAAACTCTAAAAATCTTTTTGTCAGAAACCACTGGACCGATTTCAATATAATTTTGCAGAAATGTTCCTCTGCCAAGATTGTTCAAGCCATTTGGATTCGTCAAAAACATGGCCTCCAGGGGCGGTGCTTATTTTCTCTATATATCTATATAGAAAATTTAAAAATATCTTGTCAGAAACCACTGGACCGATTGCAGTATAATTTGGCAGAAGTATTCCTTTGGGATCCTCTACCAAGATTATTCAAGAGATTTTGATTCGTCAAAAAACATGGCGGCCAGGGGCGGGGTGGGGGGGCTTATTTTTCCTATATATCTTTATAGAAAACTTGAAAAATCTTCTTGTCAGAAATCACTGGACCGATTTCATTATAACTTGGAAAAAATATTTCCTTGGCGACACTCTGCCAGGATTGTTCAAGTAATCGTGATTCGTCAAAAAACATGGCCGCTAGGGGGTGGAGCTTATTTTCCCTCTATATCTACATAGAAAACATGAAAAAATCTTCTTGTCAGAAACCACACGACCGATTTCAATATAACTTGGCAGAAATGTTTCCTCAGTGACCCTTTACTAAGATTGTTCAATCCGTCATGATTTGTCAAAAAAAATGGCTTCTAGGGGCGGGGCTTATTTTCCCTATGTATCTATATAGAAAATTTAAAAAATCTTGTCAGAAACCACTGGACGGATTGCAATATAATCTGGCAGAAATATTCCTTTGGTGATCCTCTACCAAGATTATTCAAGAGATTTTGATTCGTCAAAAAACATGGCAGCCGGGGGGTGGGGGGGGGGGGGGGGGTGGGCGATGGGGGGTGCTTATTTTTCCTACATATCTTTATAGAAAACTTGAAAAATCTTCTTGTCAGATTTCCACTGGACCGATTTCATTATAACTTGGAAAAAATATTTCCTTGGTGACACTCTGCCAGGATTGTTGAAGTAATCATGATTCGTCAAAAAACATGGCCGCTAGGGGGTGGAGCTTATTTTCCCTCTATATCTATATAGAAAACATGAAAAAACCTTCTTGTCAGAAACCGCACGACCGATTTCAATATAACTTGGCAGAAATGTTTCCTCAGTGACCCTTTACCAAGATTGTTCAAGCCGTCATGATTTGTCATAAAAACATGGCTGCTAGGGGCGGGGCTTATTTTCCCTATGTATCTATATAGAAAGCTTGAAAAAATCTTTTTGTCAGAAACCACTAGACCGATTTCAATATAACTTAGCAGAAATGTTTCCTTGGTGACCCTTTACCAAGACTGTTCAAGGTATCCTGATTTGTCAAAAAAAACATGGCTGCTAGGGAGCGGGGCTTATTAGCTCACCTGAGCACGAAGTGCTCATGGTGAGCTATTGTGGTCAGTCAATGTCCGTCGTCCGTTCTGCGTCAACAATTGCTTTAAAAGCCTACTCCTCGTACACCCTTGGGTCAATTGACTCGATACTTGGTAGGAAGCATCAGGGTGACTTGTAGATCAAAAATTGCTAAAATCGTGCCGATCGGAAATCCAAGATGGCCGCCATGGCCGGCATCTTGAAAATCTATTTTTCGCTTCTTCTCCTGAACTGAAAGGCCATTTGACTCCAAACTTGCTAGGAAGAATCAGGGTGAGTTGTAGATCAAAAATAGATAAAATCGTGCCGATCGGAAATCCAAGATGGCCGCCATGGCCGCCATCTTGAAAATCTATTTTTTGCTTCTTCTCCTGAACCGGAAGGCCAATCGACTCCAAAGTTGCTAGGAAGCATCGGGGTGACTTGTAGATCAAAAATAGGTAAAATCGTGCCGATCGGAAATCCAAGATGGCCGCCATCTTGAAAAACTTTTTCTCTTCTTCTCCTGAACCAAAAGGCCAATTGACTCCAGAGTTGCTAGGAAGCATCGGGGTGACTTGTAGATCAAAAATAGCTAAAATCGTGCTGATCGGAAATCCAAGATGGCTGCCATGGCCGCCATCTTAAAAGTCTATTTTTCGCTTCTTCTGAACTGAAAGGCCAATTGACTCCAAACTTGCTAGGAAGCATCAGGGTGACTTGTAGATTAAAAATAGCTAAAATCATGCCGATCGTAAATCCAAGATGGCCGCCATCTTGAAAATCTTTTTTTCACTTCTCCTAACCCCAAATGCCAATTGACTCGAAACTTGGTAGGAAGCATCGGGGTGACATGTAGATCTAAAGTAGCTAAAATCGTTCCAATCGGAAATCCAAGATGGCCGCCATGGTCGCCATCTTGAAAATCTATTTTTCTCTTCTTCTCCTGAGCCGAAAGGCCTGTTGACTCCAAACTCGGTAGGACGCATCAGGGTAACTTGTAGATCAAAAGTAGCAAAAATCATGCTGTTTGGAAACCATGGTGGCCATCTTGAAAATCTTTTTTTCGCTTCTTCTCCTAAACCCAAACGCCAGTTGACTTGAAACTTAGATTGAAATTAGCTAAAATCGTTCAGATTGGAAATCCAAGATGGCCGCCATGGCAGCCATCTTGAAAATCTGTTTTTCACTTCTTCTCCTGAACCAAAAGGCTTATTGACTTTAAACTAGGTAGGAATCATCAGGGTGACCTGTAGATCAAAAATGGGTAAAATCATCCCTATCAGAAATCCAAGATGGCCACCATGACAGCCATCTTGTAAATCTTTTTTTCGCTTCTTCTCCTGAACTGAAAGGCCATTTGATTCGAAACTTGGTAGGAAACATTTGGGTGACTTGTAGATCTAAAATAGCTTAAATTGTGTGGATCGGAAATCCAAGATGGCCGTCATGGCGGCCATCTTGAAACTTTTTTCGCTTATTTTCCTGAACCAAAGGGCCAGTTGATTTGAAAATTTGTAGGAAGGATTGGGATGACTTGTAGATATAAAAATAGCTAAAATCGTTCCAGTCGGAAATCCAAGATGGCGGCCATCTTGAAAATCTATTTTTCTTTTCTTCTTCTGAACTGAAAGGCCAATTGACTCGAAACTTGATAGGAAGCATCGGGTGACTTGTAGTTGAAAAATAGCTCAAATCGTTGTGATAGGGAATCCCAAATTGCGGCTATGGTGGCCATCTTGAAAATCTTGTTTTGAACTTTTTCTCCTGAACCGACTCAAAGTTCATTGAAAGTATCGAGGTGACTTAAAGATAAACAGTAGCTAAAATCATTCTGATTGGAAATCCAAGATGGCTGCCATCTTGTTTATGTTTATTATATTTCCCTGCCACTGTGCTGTTTACATGTATAAAATCATGATTCTTCAGAAACCAATTAGCTAAGCAAATTGCCTCCAAATTTCACATTCATCCTGCTGTTGAAATGTGATTGAGAGTTTGTTCAAATGATCATGCTCCATTGACTGTCATGCCATATAGAATAATGACAGGACTGGAAAAATTTTGCATAACATCTGCATATCTGCAGTGGCTATGTCACTCAGGTTAGCGACCCGTGGCCCATGGGCCTGTTGTTTTCCCTAAATGATCTATATAGAAAACTTTGATGCTCTTCTTGTCAGAAATCAGTGGACTGATTTCAATATAACATTGCAGAACTGTTTTTTTATGTAACCCGCTATCAAGGTTGTTCAAGCCGTCATGATTCGTCAAAAAACATGGCCGCCAGGGGGCGGGGCTTATTTTCCCTTTTTATCTATATAAAAAAACTTTAAAAATCTTCTCGTAAGAAACCGTTAGACCGAGTTCAATGTAACTTGGCAGGAATGTTGCTTTGGTGACCCTCTACCAAGATTGTTCAAGCCTTCTTGATACGTCAAAAAACATGGCCCTAGGGGGCGGGGTTTATTTTCCGTATACATTTGTATAGAAAACTTTAAAATTCTTCTTGTCAAATATCTCCTGACTGATTTCAATCTCTCTACCAAGAATGTTCAAGCAATCCTGATTTGTCAAAAACATGGCTGCTAGGGGGTGGGGCTTATTTTCCCTGTAGATCTAAATAGAAAACTTTAAAAATCTTCTTTTCAGAAACCACTGAACCGATTTCAGTTTAACTTGCCAGGACTGTTCCTTTGGTTAACCTGCACCAAGTTTGTTCAAGCTGTCATGATTCGTCAAAAAAAAAAAAAAAAAAAAAAAAAAAGTGGCCGTTACGGGGTAGAGCTTTATAGCGATATAAAACACTTTAAATTTTTTTTTGTCAGAAACCACTGGACCAATTTCAATATAACTTAGCAGAATTGTTCCTTTGGTGACACTCTTTCAAGATTAAGTCGTCATGATGCGTTAAAAAGAAATAAAACATGGCTGCTGGCGGGCTGGGGTGGGGGTGGGGGGGCTATCAAATTTATACATACATCTTAGAGCAGTGAACTTGGCTGAAACTTCAGCAGTAAGTATGCAAAAGAAAAAGGTAAGAGAAAATTCCAGGGAGCGCCACAATCACAAACCGCAGCCCTTCCAAGACCCCAAGAGGAAGAGGAAACCGACAAATCTAAACAAGCACAAATCGAACAAACGTACGAAAAGTACTAAGATTAGCTCTCTCTTTCCCAAGCGAGGTAATCGCAATACTAAAAGGACTGAAAAACGCAAGAACAAAATGACACACGGAAAGACATACAACAAATCGCCTCGTAGAATAAACCACAAAGCAACAAAGAGTAAGACTAACACCGGGACCACCGCCTTAGAACGGCCAGTAGAGCAAACCACCGGGGGGGTTAAAGCACTTTTACAGCTAGCTAACTTCACCCTGGGTCCCAGATCTGTTTATACCCCCGGCATACGAAGTATGCAATGGGGGTATATAGTTTTTGTCTTTTCTGTGTGTCTGTCTGTCAGTCAGTCAGTCTGTTTGTTAACATTTATTTTGTGTCAAAGATATCTCAGGAACTACTTTACCTAGAAACTTGAAATTTTGTACACATGACAAGTATGACTAGTTGTCTTGTGGGAAAGAAAATAAGGGCCATGGGGCTAGGTCCCTTAGAGTTATTTCCCTTTGTTGTTCTGGCTATATTGATGGCCATGGCATTTATTTGTGTCAAAGATATCTCAGGAACTACTTTACCTAGAAACTTGAAATTTTGTACACATGACAAGTATGACTAGTTGTATTGTGGGAAGGAAAATAAGGGATCATGGGGCCCGGTCCCTTAGAGTGATTTTCCTTTGTTATACTGATGGCCATGGCATTTATTTGTGTCAAAGATATCTCAGGAAGTACTTTACCTACAAACTTGAAATTTTGTACACATGACAAGTATGACTAGTTGTATTATGGGAAAGAAAATAAGGGCCATGGGGCCAGGTCCCTTAGAGTTATTTCCCTTTGTTG
Source organism: Anodontia alba (assembly GCA_964016985.1). Classification (NCBI taxonomy): domain Eukaryota; kingdom Metazoa; phylum Mollusca; class Bivalvia; order Lucinida; family Lucinidae; genus Anodontia; species Anodontia alba. The sequence goes on from OZ024826.1 coordinate 388,122, forward strand.
TTCTGGCTATAGTGATGGCCATGACCCGGGGGTATTGGTGAGCATATGCTCACTTCATGGTCTAGTTGTTCAGGTGAGCGATATACGACCATCAGGGCCTCTTGTTTTTTTTTTTTTTGTTTTTTTTTTGTTTTTTTAATAACTCTAATAAAACCGGGTCCGGTTTCCGATTTTCTTGCTTCTTTTCAGAAGTGAATTAATTTCAAAGAAGTACATGTACTAAAAACTGAATGTATATCATTTGGTTTTTAATTTCTCAACTAGAGAGTATGTAAAATGATAAATTTGAAAAAATGTTTTCACAGTGTACCAGAAGCGTGGACCGGTTAGCTTCATCAAGAAAATATTGCAGAGGAGACAGACGAAACACGAAAGTAAATCCAAGACTGCAAAGAAACGAGGTAAATAATTATTTATGTAATACTTTTGTATGTTACACATCTGTTAGCTGATGGAGCTATTCAGTTCATCCGGAAGGTACTTATATTCAGTAGCAACATGAATCAGCGCATCAATGATTTTAATATATTTTCCACATTTTCAAGAAAGTAAGCCTTTCATTATGACATTACGTTATGTGTACATCGCAGACGTCCTTGACAATTGAGAAAAAGGGCTTTCAACAGCGATGCTCCGCTTGCTGCCTGTGTTTTCGTGATTGTATAATTGTAAGAGAGTATCCTTTCCTCTGATGTTGAATACTTGATTTGGTTCTGATTCCATTGGTTTCTGATGGCTACTTATTAACTTTGTTGCAAATTGCACACGCATGGAGGATGGAGAAGGAATGTACTAACCATTATCACGGTTAGTAGGCACTACTGGTCCGGCCACATCTCGGATGCATTACCACAATGTATTGTAAATTATGCCCTTTGTCGAGTGTCCAATGAATAAAATACTGTGATTCTCAAACTTTGAAGAAGAAAATTCCCCAGTAATTTCATGATTTCAAATCCCAAGGGTGAACAGGAACGGGAAATGATATGATTACTAACAGACACCACACGGGAAATTGATGCTCACTGTAAGGGCGGCTAAGTAGTCTGAAACAACAAGGGGAAAGCTAAGTGCACCAGTAGATCACCACCTGGTTATTCAAAATAATGCAAACAGCAAGTCAGAAATGCATTAATTATATGTTTCATTGTAGGTGATCGAGAATTTCACCAAAGATGTGCGAAACTGTTACAGAATTGTCATGATCAGGAGGTCAAATACTATAAGTACCGCACTGAGATGAACAGACAGGAAAATATGACTCCCAAAAATATTGAAGATAAATCATCTGCGGATGAGGAAGAAACTGTAATGAAAGGAGTAACAGAAAATGTGACAGGTCTGACGGAAACAGAAACAATGCCCGTTGAAATGCCAGAATCTCCTCCAAAATTGGTTCATAACCCGAACATTATTAGCACCGAAACAGAAACAATGCCCGTTGAGAAGTCGGAGTCCCCTCCAAAATTGCTTCTTAAACCGAATATTATTAGCACTGAAGATGTTGCTGAAACAATTAAAACTGCTAAACTGATAAAACCTGTCAAATATAAGCGAATATCAAAAGTGAGCTTTTATGATTTCGCTGGACAGGACATCTTTCATGCCTCACATCCGACGTTTTTGTCACCAAAATCAATCTATACATTAGTATTTGACTTAAAGGAGATGTATAGCCACCAAGAGAAGAAGCGAAAACAGGAGTCCGGTCATGTCAAGTTTTTTGGAGACTGCAGAGGTGGTGAAACTTTAGGAAATACAGGTAAATGGAAATATTTTGGTAATTTATATTGATAAGTGTCAACGTAAACAAGGTAAGAGAAAAGTCCAGGGAGTGCCACAATCACAAGCCGCAGCCCTTTCTTTTCAACGAAATACACTGTAGAGCAAAATAAAAGTTGCCATTTGTGCACAAAATGTGCAGCTCATATGCACAATTTATAATCATTTCTTGAGTTGTGGGGTGGTTGGGTGTGGCGAAGGTGACGTATCTTACGTTACCAGGGTGTCGAACTGATATTGGCTTACAGCTGGGCTAGGCATGCTACCCTTATAGCAGGTAAGGGTAGAGGGTGAATGTTTTTATTTCTTCTGTTTCTTCCATTTCATTCCTGTTCCTCTTTCTTTCCTGTCCCTCTCTTTTATCTCCTATACTATCTCTTTTATCTCTTTCCCTATCTCTGGAAGACAACACAAAATGATCCATAAGGGTTGACGTGTCGTTAAACCCCAAACAGAAAGCCGGCCTCGGTTTGGATGCGCCGTCCAATTGGAGACCAGGAGGTCGCGGGGTCAAACCCCGCCAAGGTCGCCTACATTCTTTCATGGAGATTGATCATGAAATATTTTCTACGGTCAATCTCACATTTCCGCTGATTCAAAAAGGGCAGTTGTCAGTTTCTGGCAAAAGAATGCGCACAATACTGGTTAACCGCTTAGAGGACTACGCCTGTCCAGTAAACGTGGTTAGGTAAACTGACCGCGCTCAACATGACCCCATTGAGTTGTCTGGGCCGTAAAACCTCAATACAAACAAAACCCCACCACAATTAGTTACGTGAGTTGTGCACTTCAAGTCTTCACTGTATGTGATGGTAATAGTAAGTTATTGAATGAAAACTGATATCAACCAAATCTAGCATATGGAATATCATAGTCTTTGTCAAAAATTAAGACCAACACCCAGCAATATTTCATGTACAAAACACTGGTAAACAGCCATTGTTACCTGTCCAGTTTTTTATACGCCCGTTTGAAAAACGGGACGTATTATGTTACGGGGTATGGCGTCCGTCCGTCCGTCCGTAAACTTTTTCGTTTCCGGCTAACTCCTCCTACAGTTTACATCCGATCAAGCTGAAACTTGGTATATAGTTAGACCATGATGTGGCGCACCGCAAATTGTTTCAGGGTTACAGTCCACCAAACGTTTGCAGAGTTCTGCCCCATAGAAAATTTCAGTAAACTTTTCATTTCCAATTAACTCCTACATTTTACATCCGATCAAGCTGACACTTCATATATAGTTAGACCATGACGTGGAGCAGCGCATATTGTTTCGAGGTTACAGTCCACCAAATATTAGCAGAGTTATGCCTCTTTGAAAATTTCAGTAGACTTTTCGTTTCCGGCTAACTCCTCCTACAGTTTACATCCGATCAAGCTGAAACTTCATGTATAGTTAGACCATGATGTGGAGCAGCGCATATTATTTCGAGGTTACAGTCCACCAAATATTAGCAGAGTTATACCCCTTTGAAAATTTCGATTAATTTTTAGTTTATGGCTAAATCCTCCTACAGTTTACATCCGATCAAGCTGAAACTTCATATATAGTTAGACCATGATATGGAGCAGCGCATATTATTTCGAGGTTACAGTCCACCAAATATTAGCAGAGTTATACCCCTTTGAAAATTTCGATTAATTTTTAGTTTATGGCTAAATCCTCCTACAGTTTACATCCAATCAAGCTGAAACTTCATGTACAGTTAGACCATTATGTGTAGCAGCGCATATTGTTTCGAGGTTACAGTCCACCAAATATTAGCAGAGTTAAACCCCTTCGAAAATGTCTATTAATTTTTTGTTTCCGGCTAAATCCTCCTACAGTTTACAGCCGATCAAGCTGAAACTTGATTTGTAGTAAGACCATGATGTGGAGCAGCGCATATTGTTTCAAGGTTACAGTCCACCAAATATTAACAGAGTTAAACCCCTTTGAAAATTTCTATCAATTTTTTGTTTCCGGCAAAATCCTCCTACAGTTTACATCCGATCAGGCTGAAACTTCATAAATACTTACACGATGATGTGGAGCAGCACATATTATTTTTAGGTCACAGTGCACCAAATATTTGCAGATTTATGCCCCTTTGAAAGTTTTTGTAAACTTTTCACAGCATATTGTTTAGAGGTAATAGTGTGCCAAAGGCTCATATGAGCTTATAATATAGCCATGCTTCTGTGGTGTGTCCTCCGTCAGAAAGCACTTCTCCCTAGAAGCAGCAAACTTCTCCCTTAATTTCTTGGCCAGCTTGGACCCTTAGGTTACAGTTCACCAAATATCAGCAGAGATTATGCCCCAATGAATTTTTTTAATTTTTTTTTTTTGTTATTCCACTTACAGTTTATATCCGGAGCACTGAATTATACAGGAGCCAATTAATGTGCTGCATCTTATTACTTGCCACGGGCGTATAATGCCCCGCTTGGCGGAGGTCTTGTTTATTTCGGCATAGAAATATAAACTATCTATGGTACATTGATCATGATCTTCCTATTTTACCATATATATTCTCTTCTCAAAATGATACACTGTAATAAGGTATATTATATTCTACCAAATATCTTCCCGGACCTTGTTGAAACCCAGTGCCAGTATAAGCTTTTTCAGGCTAATTCAAGCTCATTATTAACTCAAGTGACATACAAATGGCCTACTCTGGGATATTATCTTAATAAAACCTATATTTTGTTGACGAGTAAGCATTCTTTATTTTGCCTGTAAAACCAACATACACATAAATCATGAAATATGCCAAGGAAAAAAAACAAAGCTGAGAAATATTGACACGGTTTGATTTTTCAGACTATCAGACATGCGTTTTCAAACTGGGTAAAATCCTTGCTGTATGAAAGGTGTAAACTATAGAAAAACAAGCCTTTTGGAGCTCGCACATCGTTAAATGTGTAATTTTTATATTTTCGGACAAGCAATATATTTGATCTTTTTCACCTTTTAGCTCACCCGAGCCTTTAGACTCATGGGTGAGTTTGTTATAAGCAGGCTCTGTCCTCTGTTTGTCTATCCCGCTCTCTTCAAATATCATCTCCGAAGTCACTGATCCTGGGTTGATCTTGACCTGTTTTATGCAGTTTGTAATAAAATTGTCTCAGTGACTATCAAATTATACTAGCTACTATAATCTATATGTTTCATTCTTAAAACAGCTTCCTCAAGATTGCTAAGAACGACCAATCTCAGGCGAGCTAAAAGACCACAGTCCTTTGGTTATCTGTAAATGTCATCTATGAACACTATCTAGCTCAGAAACGTTTGCTATAAAGTGCAACCAGATTGTAATAATAATAAATGATCATTGTATGATAAATTGTTTGATGTTTTAAAATACAATACATAAATGGGTAAATACGGTTTAATTTATTGATCTTGATTCTGTATTATATATCGTGTATCAAGTTAAAGAATTTGTAAATACAAAATGTTCAATAATTGCATGGTGTACAAGGGGGGACAAGACAAGAAATATTATGTAAGGTCTTAAACTGTACTTTTTATACACAATCTATAGGCACAGAGAAACTGTTATCTTCGGACTGCTCTGCTACCTAATTAGGTAATTATACCCCCGGCATACGAAGTATGCAAAGGGGGTATACAGTTTTTGTCTTTTCTGTGTGTTTGTGTGTCAGTCTGTCTGTTAACATTTATTTTGTGTCAAAGATATCTCAGGAACTACTTTACCTAGAAACTTGAAATTTTGTACACATGACAAGTATGACTGGTTGTGGAAAAGAAAATAAGGGCTGTGGGGCCAGGTCCCTTAGAGTTATTTTTGTTTTTCTGGCTATTTGTGTGTGTGTAAACATTTATTTTGTGTCAAAGATTTCTCAAGAACTACTATACCTAGAATCTTGAAATTTAGTACACATGACAAATATGACTAGTTGTATTGTGGGAAAGAATATAGGGCCTGTGGGGCCAGGTCCATTATAGTTATTTTCCTTTGTTGTTCTGGCTATTTGTGTGTGAGTAAACATTTATTTGTGTCAAAGATTTCTCAAGAACTACTTTACCTAGAATCTTGAAATTTAGTACACATAACAAGTATGACTAGTTTTATTGTGGGGAAGAAAATAAGGGTTGTGGGGCCAGGTCCCCTAGAGTTATTTCCCTTTGTTGTTCTGGCTATTTGTGTGTGAGTAAACATTTATTTTGTGTCAAAGATTTCTCAAGAACTACTATACCTAGAATCTTGAAATTTAGTACACATGACAAGTACGACTAGTTGTATTGTGGGAAAGAAAATAAGGGTTGTGGGGCCAGGTCCCTTAGAGTTACTTCCCTTTGTTGTTCTGGCTATTTGTGAACATTTATTTTGTGTCAAAGATTTCTCAAGAACTACTATACCTAGAATCTTGAAATTTAGTACACATGACAAGTATGACTAGTTGTATTGTGGGAAAGAACATAGGGGCTCTGGGGTCAGGTCACTTAGAGATTTTTCCCTTTGTTTTTCTGGCTATTTGTGTGTGAGTAAACATTTATTTTGTGTCAAAGATTTCTCAAGAACTACTGTACCTACAATCTTGAAAGGGCATCTTTCATTTCTGCCCACGCATGGATTTTTCTGAAACTTTGTATAATAATAATTAGGCATATGCAACCTATGAAAATGTGCTTATTGAATTATATAATAAAAAGTTGGACTCAGGACGCAACCTTGACTCACTCCCCCCATGAGCTGATACCTGTCTCCAAATAAGTATGTCATACATCTTGAGTTTAATTTAAATTTTAAGATTTTTGCGCTGTGCTGAATGGTGAACACCATACTAATTCTATTGGTACCACAAAACATATTTAATTAAAGTTAACATTTTCTGATAAGTTGATTATAAAAAATCTGAATTTTTTACCAAAAAATGAAAACAATATCAAAATTAAACTTTCAAAATTAATATATTATAGTCTTTGTCAAGATATTTTATACTACCAGGAAAATTTGCTACATATATCCTCTACAGCTGTGCCAAATTTCATAAAAAATCAAACGGTAACTTTATCATTTTAGGCCTTGAATGGATATAGGTCGATTTTTACAAAATTGACTATTTTGTTACATTGATTAAAAACAGTAGAGAAAGGCAGTGTTATCAAACACTTCTAACACTTAACAAATCAAAAAGAGTTTAGACAACTCGGAATGAATATATCTTGAGCTACCCATTAAATTTTCATGACTTTCTATTACTTGCCTTCTATTTATATGGACTCTGACTAACCAACTATTACAAATGTAGACAGCATAACAAATTAAATCTTAAGAAATTCTAATAAACAAATTAGGCTTAACAAAATCTTACGCTTTAATTCATGTCAGCAAATCATTGAGCATTTTGTATAATTACTTCCCAAAAGGCATAAAACTAAAATAGGTGAAAAACAGGGGTATCCATTCTCACCATTACAAAAATAAGCATAAAACAGGGAGATCCATAATCTCCATTGTCATATTAAGAAGATGTGCAAACGTACTATTGCAAGTAGCTGTTGCTTGTTTGTTTGTTTGTTTGTTTGTTTTGAAGAAGGATTTGCATCCCCATCAACAGATTTTAGGATTTTTGGAGATTTGCTTCTGGACTGGTGAACTCCTAACCAAACTAAGAACGCTTGAAAAGAAAATAATACCTATAGACTTAACTTCTGATATATCTATAGCTTGCTTGCAAGCCTATATTGTTTTTTGAAATTATGAACACTGGATTTCTTGTCCTGTAACATGTTCAAATGTGTCACTTCAATCGGTATTTCCTGCCATCGAATTGACACTGACACTGGAGTTTTTCTCTTTGTTTCAACAGTTATCTTTGATGACAGCAGCACAGAATACTGTTTATGTGGTCTTAACTTTTGCTATCAGAAAAGCAGATCTATCCTTTCTTCCTTACAGTAAGCATATATGAAATTGTTTCTGTTTTGCATTTCTATTCTAGTGCACATAGTTTGACTTAAACAACAAATTGGTGTTCTTTAGTTCTTCGTGTTAAAGCTTTAAGATTTTTCCAAAGGTTGTATGACATTCATATTTTAGTCATTTGCCTATGGACTTCATACTAGTTTGAAACTCCGCCATATGTTAATTAACACAGGAGTTTAAAACAGCTAACTTGTGTGATCTTAATGTGAATCTAAAGGATGTATTGAAGAGTTTTTGAACAGTTTTCATTCATTTGGTTGCTGGCAGTTCTATGTTATTTAATTAATTCTATTTTCACATTGTCTCTGTTTTTTGTGTTGTAATACAATTTGAAAGGAGGCTTTCAGTATTAAAGGTTTGTTTTAGTTCTTAAATTCTTGGTAAGCAAGTTGTGCCCACCATGCTTATCTGCCTGAATGAGTAACTTTAAAGCTAGACCCAGGTTTCATAATCATCATCATCAGTTACAAGACTGTTATCTGCCTTTTTTATCTGATAAATACTTCCACAGTCAAGTATTTGAAGTGGAATCCTATATATACAGGTACAGAGAACTTGGACTTAGTGTCTGCATGGTCCAGATCATGTAAACGAAAAGGTTTTTTTTAGACATGGTGTTCAACAAGGTGCAATTCAGTCAACTGGTTATAAATGAATATGTACAATTATGGTATCAACTTCTTATACAAATCATACTATATCATGGTAATCCAAATCGAAAGCTTTTGATAAGTTGACTTTACACGATACTACTTATACATGAGTATTGGGTAATTTCATATTTTGCCGACTCAGGACTATATGTATTCAGGCGGTTCAAACAACATGTTACCGGTCTTCAATTTTTATGAAATTTCATGTGTTTATTTCTAATACATATGGAAATTTTCTATGCTGAAATGGTGTCTTGACAAGAATCGGAACATGGTAAAATTGCAGATAAAATCTGGATGAATACATAACCTGCAGCTGAAATATGGGGCTACCGTTCAACTTACGTTATTGCTCCAACACTATTGCTAAGTACATAAAGCCATCCATAGTATCAAAACATGTACTAATGATGGCCTTAATTAATAAAACATTCCAGCATCTGAAAAATGAAATCCTGTTTCCTGTACGAAGGTTAATATTAAGGCACCCCCTGATTTGGTAGTGGCCACGTACAAAACACCATAAATTTACAATGGAACTACATTTAAAAGCCAATGCCTCATAATCATCAGTGTTATACCCTAGGCAACCATTGTGCATAATTTCATCCAATTCTAAGCGTGGGCAGAAACCAATGTAAATTTCCTATACCGTGTAAGAGCCCCTTTTGTACACATGACAAGTATCACTAGTATTGTGGGAAAGAAAGTAGGGGTCATGGGACCAGGCCCTTAGAGTTATTTCCCTTTGTTGTTCTGCCTATTTGTGTGAGATTTCTCAAGAACTACTGTACCTAGAATCTTGAAATTTTGTACACATGACAAGTATGACAAGTTGTATTGTGGAACAGAAAATTGAGGCTGTTGGGCCAGGTCCCTTATAGTTATAAACAAGAACAATCTCATAATGACTGCTTTTCAACGACCGGTAATTGAAAACCTGGAATTTTTAAGGTAATGTTGCTTTGGTAAGCAAGAGCTGGTCTTTGTTCTTCTCCTGCATGTGTAAATTTTGCGTAACTCGAGACCCGAACTGCCGTCGTGCAGTTAAATAGTAAAGCATAATCATTAACAGCAAGTGGGTTGAGAATTAGGCATGCAGTCTGCCGCATATCTAGGATGTATCCTGTTCTCTTATAACGGTTAATTAGCTTTCTGAATTGTTAATAAAAGAGATTTTCCAATATTTTTTTATCCGATTCTGTAAACTAAGTCACCGTGAAAGTCTGGTTCTGATATACCTTGTCGCAGGAGTTTCTTCAGGCTCACACTATATTTTCTTCCAACACACTGTGTCTGCAATAAAATGTCGAAAACGCCTTACAAAATTTATTATAACGATAGCGCTGCATAAGAAGTTTACCAGTAAGGGCCTTGTTACGACAATTGAATTCACTAAGATTAGAAGAAGCTCTGACGAATCAAATAAGTTGAGTTATGTTTACCCATTGAGGTACTCTTAGGGGTATTGTCATCCAGATAAGGATAATTGACTTCTCAAAATCGTCCCATTTATAATAAATATTAGTGGAAACCATACCATTAGATATAGATAGGTTCAAATCCAAAAAAGTACCTCGGTATTGGAAGACTTGGCTTTATTTAACTCAAGTTCTGTAGAATAAATATCAGTATTTTATTAATCGTCCTGGTATCTTGAAGTGGAATTGCAAAAAAAAGGTAAGAGAAAAGTCCAGGGAGTGCCTCAAATACAAACCGCAGCCCTTCCCAGACATCAAGAGGAAGAAGAAACAGACAAATCTAAACAAGCACAAATCGATCAAACATACGAAAAGCACTAAGATTAGCTCTCTCTTCCCCAAGCGAGATAATCGCAATGCTAAAAGGACTGAAAAACACAAGAACAAAATGGCACAAGGTAAGACGTACAACAAATCACCTCGCAGAATAAACCACAAAGCAACATAGAGTAAGCCTAAAACCGGGACCACTCAGTGTCGGTCTGATTTTCCCGTGAGAAAGATTTCACGATATCTTTTTCATAAGCAAAAAGAAACAAATCTGCAACAAGAGGAGCACAATTAGTCCCCAAATGAATGCTATTTCACAAATCTTATTTCAGAGCATATATTCTTTTGGTTGAACGTCATTTACTTGTTCGCGGCACTGAAAGCTGAATTTTACCCACAAGTGATACTAGTTGGGACCCATAAAGACAAGTTACCGAAGACAGATCGTGATAAAATAACTGAACAGTGTTTCAACGAACTGCGGAGAGAAGTAGCAGATACACCATTAAAGGAAATTCTTTCCCAAGAAGAATTTTCTGTAGACAACACAAGAAAAGCCGATGAAAGTTTCTCCAAGCTCAGAGAAGAAATTCTGCATTTAGCAAAGTTACAACCACACTGGGGCCAGAAAACACCCGCAAAGTGGCTTCCACTGAACCGAGAACTCCAACAGTTGAAGGAAGATGGATTAAAGGTATTTGCATGCTTGATACATCTCTTGTGTACTTCAAAGACGACAAACTACTTCGAATTGCATTGTGTTTTATCAAATGGAATTGCTTTTTCAGTGCTGATAAATACTCTAAACGTTGTCTTGTATCGTTTGCTGACACACACAAACACACACACACACACACACACACACACACACACACACACACACACACACACACACACACACACAAGCCAGAGGCGACCAAGACGCACTGAGTGTGACTTCCAGTTTGATTAAGCTCCGGTTTAGGCGAAGCCCAACTGTATCACTACACAGAAGACTCTAACAAGGTTATAATTTTTAACATTTTTTAACATAATCTATTTACAACATACATAACAATACAGATAACAATACAATAGACAATTCCAAGCAACGGTTGGGTACTTATTTTGGGTATATTACTTGATTAACCTGGCTTGGTTAAACAATATCTAGCTCACCTGGGCCGAAGGCTCTAGGTGAGCTATTACCCACTGTCCGCCGTCGTCGTCGTCGGTCTGTCCGTCCGTCCATAATCTATAAACATCTCCTAAACCAACTGATTGGATATTGACCAAACTTTACAGGAATGATCATTCGTTGGTCCTCTTTCCAAATTGTTCAAATGGTTTAAGCATCGCATATCTAGGTCAAAGGAGCTAAAAAAATTTTTTTAAACCCCCACCAGCTCTATAAAAGGATGTAGGCGGGGCTTATTTCAAAATGATGCAGGACTTTTACATTTTGTTACTTGCAGAAGCTTTATCAATAAAAAAAAAAAACAAACTAGAAAACCTTCATACACAATTTATTTTTTTGCTAGAAGGCATGTCTTTACTTTATACAGTGACACTAAAATATTGTGTTATGAAAGATTATTAAATCACGCCTGGTAAACTATTACAGGTACCTCCGCGGAGGTACCGATTAAATGGTTAAAGTTATAAAACATAAACTCAAAGAAGTATTAATTGGTGCTTTTGAGTTAGATTGTCATAGAATTCCCATGTTAAAGTTATAAAACATAATCTCAAAGAATTGTTGGTGCTTTTGAGTTAGATTGTCATAGAATGCTCACTGAAGTAAGACTTTTTTTTTCTTGAATGGTGGTGGCTGTAATCGGGAGGTCCTGCCTGTTCGTCACTCCAACTCGTAGAAAATTGTCTTTGCTAAATATATCACACGCCACGCCAGCTACACATATGGTGTACCAAAAGTATAAAAAATGCCGATGCCTGTCACCGTAAATAATGACGCAATTTGAGCATTACCGGAACACCTAAAATAACCTACGATGTTGACCCTTTTGGTAACTCGTATGCGTATCGCTCGCATAGGCCTATGTCGTATGATGCTCGCTGTATGTGTTGTTGTAGTTTTGTTGTTTTGTTTCTTTACGTCCTCTGTAAAAAATTTAAATCATGGCGGGACTATCAGTTAACCTTACCCTACTATTTCTGGGCAGGCTTAGACCTCCTAAGGGGTTAGCCGGTAGTAAGTGAACATACTTTCGTCAGTAACTGACAACTACCCTTCTTGAATCAGCGGAAGGAGAAAGAAAAGTAAGTGGGGACCTCTGGCTCTTGAGTTAAACGCTCTACAGACTGCGCTACGCGGCCTACCTCGCCGTTTATGTTAACTTTGTGGTGAGTGGACTCGAAGGTGTTGCAAGTGATTCACTCTTGCTGTTTTTATATATTGCCAGCGCTAGAATTCAAACACATCGTAAGGCCTAGGTGTTACATCATCAACACATGACATAATCTCGACATTACATCTTTTAGTATAGTGAAGTGATCGGAATCTTACTGTAAATCGTGTTAAATTCAGTCACCAAATAACCACTATGAAAATATTTTGTCGAAGCGTTTGCAAAATCAAGAATATGTCGGAGAATTGCTCTTTTGTCAGCATATTTGATGCACATAGTGGCCATTTGGAGACTGAATTTCAGATGATTTACAGTAAAATTCCGATTACGAGTTACCAAAAGGGTCAACAACGTAGTTATTTTAGGTGTTCCGGAAATGCTCAAATTTCGTCATAATTTACGATGACAGGCATCGGCATTTTTTTTTATACGTTTGGTACATCATATGTGTAGATGGCATGGCGTGTGATATATTGAGCAAAGACAATTTTCTACGAGTTCGAATGACGAGCAGGCAACACCTCCCGATTACAGTCATCACCATTCAGAAAAAAGTCTTACTTCAGTGAGCATTCTATGACAATCTAACTCAAAAGCACCAATAATTCTTTGAGATTATGTTTTATAACTTTAACATGGGAATTCATGACATACACATTATGATAGCTTATTGCGACGCTGAATGAATGATTCTTTCCAGGCAGTAATCTAGAGAAGAATTATATCAATATTTGCAGCTGCAATAACTCTTCAGATTTTCACTATATTTCTTTACATCACAGGCACCTCCACGACGTCACAGGCACCTCCAGCTTTTTTTTGAAGAATCCAGCCTTATTTGGAGTTTATCGATATCTGTATTCAGGCAAACAGGTTTACTTTATATCAGTGTACCAAGATAAACAGATTTGTATGCAAGATATCCGCATTTAGAACCAAAAACGATCGATCTTTTTTCTGTTTCGAGTACTTCGGGCTTACTTCGAAGCCACTTCAAAGGTCGTATCTTTGGTAAATATGGAAAGTTCTGGGGGATATGACGTGCGACAAAACTTTATGGCTGTAAGGATCGAATAGCACTCTTTGATTTTCAGTAAACTCTCTGGTTATTGTGTATGTTATCAAAAAAGACGAACACCTATCTTTTTATGTCTAGTTTTTGACCATCACAGGTAGCTCCGGATATCTGTCACAACCATTTAATCGGTACCTCCGCGGAGGTACCTGTGATAGTTTACCAGGCGTGTTAAATGAGCAAGCTGAATAAAATAACCTGAAAGTGCTGAGAAATTCAAACTAAATATAACCTTTAACCTTGGTCATGTGATGTAAACATAGCAACCTGGAGTGTAGAGTACAAACACTGTCCACTTGTAAGATGGCAGTCACAGTAAATGCAGATAAAATTATTATTCTATCTTTGATTCCTTCAGAGAAAATTGCACTCCTATTCCATGATTCAAACAGAACAGTGTTTAAACCATTATTAATAGGCATTTATGGAAGCTTATGCAATCTGCATACATGCAGGGAGATATTTTAAGTAGCCAGTTACAATTTTATTCCAGCAATGGAAATTGCACTAAAACATGTAATATTGTGAATTCTGTTTCTTTAAACCAAGTAAAATATAGTAAACAAATTATACCATTTACCCACTGTTTGCTGGGTACAATTTATTAAAAGTCACAACCATTTGTGCCCCATGTAAGCCAGGCATGTAAGGCACAAGTTTAAATCTTATTTGCCATGTTCATACCTAGTAGTGAGTAAACACATTATTTTGTAGGGTCCTGAGCTAGAAGACCCAAGGTAAACATATAAACAGCTGACCAGTAATCAATAAGCCCCGCCCACATTTTCTGTTGGTAGCTGCTACCGCAAATGCCAGTTTAACTAAAAGCTTTAAAAACATTCTTGTCAGAAACCACTCGACCGATTTCGAAATAATTTTGCATAAATGTTTCTTTGGTGATCCTGTACCAAGATTGTTCAAGCCATTTGGATTCGTCAAAAAGTATGGCAGCTAGGGGGCTTTGTTTATTTTCCCTATATATCTATATAGAAAACTTTAAAAATCTTCTTGTCAGAAACCACTGAACTGATTTCAATATAACTTGGCAGGAATGTTTCTTTTGTAACCCTCTACCAAGATTGTTGCAGCGGTCATGATTCGTCAAAAATACATGGCCGCCAGGGGGCGGGGCTTATTTTCCCTATATATCTATATAGAAAACTTTAAATATCTTCTAATTAGACACCACTAGACTGATATCAATATTACTTGGTAGAAATGAGAAATGTTTCCTTGGTGACCCTCTACTAAGCCGTCATGGTTGGTCAAAAACATGGCCACTAGGCGGAGGGAGCGGGGTGCAGGGCTTTTTTCCCTATACATCTGTATGGAGAACTTTAAAAATCTTCTTGTCAGAAACCACTGGACCGATTCACCATTTGTCAAAAAACATTGCCACTAGGGGCGGGGCTTATTTTCCCTATATAACTATATAGAAAACTATACTGATCTTCTTGTCAGAAACCATTGGACCGATTTCAATATAAAATTGCTTGAATATTTCTTTTGTAACCCTCTACCAAGATTGTTCAAGCCGTCATGATTCGTCAAAGAACATGGCGCCAGGGCGGGGCTTACATTCGCTATATATATGTACAATCGAACCTCGATAGCTCGAACGATGGCTCGTTTACCATGGCTAATTCGATCTCATTTTTGAGTCCCTACGAAGTTCTTCCGATAGCTCAAGAAAACAAATATTTAGGGAAATTTTCTTATTTTATCGTGAAATTGGAGGCGATTCTAATGAGTACACTCAACATACAATTATTGTGTAGAAAATCGAAAAAAATAATCACCCATGTCTCGAACAATTTTCTATGGTCCCAAAGATGTTCGAGCCAGCAAAGTTCGACTGTATATTGAAAAGTTTAAAAATCTTCTTGTCAGAAACCACTCAACCGATTTCATTATAACTTGGCAGAAATGTGTCCTTGGTTACCCTCTACCAAGATTGTTCAAAACATCGTGATTCGTAAAAAAACATGGCTGCCAGGAGAGCGGGGCTTATTTTTCCTTTATATCTGTATAGAAAACTTAAAAATCTTCTTGTCAGAAACCAGTGGACCGATTTTCAATATAACTTGTCAGAAATGTTTCTTTGGTGACCCTCTGCAAATGTTTTTCAACCCGTCATGTTTCATCAAAAAAAAAAGGGGGGCCGCTAGGAGACGGGGCTTATTATCCCTATATATTTATATAGAAAACTTTAAAAATCTTCTCGTAAGAAAACGTTGGACTGAGCTCAGTGTAACTTGGCAGTAATAATATGGCCGCCAGCGGCGGGGCTTAATTTGAGTATATATCTGTAAAGAAAATTTAAAATTCTTCTCGGCAGAAACCACCTGACTGGTTTCAATATTCTTAGCAGAAATGTTGCTTTGGTGCTTATTTTACCTATATATCTAAATAGAAAATTTAATTATCTTCTTGTCAGAAACCACTGAACCGATTTTAGTATAATTTGGCAGGAATGTTCCTTTGGTGACCCTCTCTACCAAGTTTGTTCAAGCTATCATTGATCGTTAAAAACATGGCCGTTAACCAAGTTTTTTCAAACTATCATGGTTCGTTAAAAACATGGCCGTTAGGGGCTAGGGCTTGTTTTCCCTATATAGCTATATAAAACATTTTTAAAAATCGTTTTGGCAGAAAACACTGGACCATTTTTAATATAACTTAGCAAAAATGTTCCTTGGTGACCCTCTTTCAAGATTCAGTTTAAGCCGTCATGATGCGTTAAAAAAGCATGGCGCTGGGCTGTGAGGGTGGGGTTGGGGTGCAGGGCTATAAAATTTATATCAAAATCTTAGAGCAGTTAACTTGGCTTGAGCTTCAATATTAAGCATGCAAATCTGTTTGCCCAGGTGAGCGATATAGGACCATCATGATCCTCTTGTATACACTCAGTATGACCCCAACCAAAATGAGGAGAACGCTTTGCCAGTGTGAAGAGATTGCCTGCCTTTGCGTCTTTCACCCTATAGCAGTACACTTTCGTCCTGTTTGCTCTAGATCCCTGTCCAACTTTTCATTTTTAGGTCGCCTGTACGAAGTCCAGGAAGAGCTATTGCACTTCCTCCGGCGTCGGCGTTGGCGTGGGCGTCCACATTTACGTTAAAGTTTTTTAAGTGCTTATCTTTTCCAGACCATTTGATAGATTTGGTTAATATTTGGTTTGATGATAGATATAGTTCCAAAGTTTTATTCAGCATTACCTCAAGGTCAAGGTTAATTTTTTAATGTTAAATATTTTTAAGAGCTCATATTTTCCGAACTGTATGATGGATTTTGTTCATATTTGGTATGATGACAGATACTGTTCCAAAGTTTTATTCAGTAATACCCTGTGACCTCAGGGTCAAGGTCACAGACTTAAAAGTTTTATATTAAAGTTTTTAAGAGCACATCTTTTCCAAACCATGCAATGGATTTTGTTCATATTTGACGTGATGATACAGGTCGAAAGTTTTATTCAGAAATACCCACTGCCCTTGCTCATGGCCTCAAGGTCAAAGTTAAGAACTTAGAAATTTTATATCAAAATTTTAAGAGCTCATATTTTCCAAACCATATGATAGATTTGGTTCATATTTGGAATAATAATAAATACAGGTTCAAAGTTTTATTCATCATTACCCCCATCCATGCCTATGACGTCAAGGTCAAGGTCACAGACTTAGAATTTTATAATTGATCCTTGAAAATGTCAAATTCATGACATCAAATGACCAAACCATGACACAAGAAATCCTATCAAGAGCTAAAATGGCATAACATTTCCTCTCACCATAATGATTCTAAGCATTGGGACAGATAGACCTAAGCAAACAGTGCAAACCCAGATCACTGGTCCTAAAGAACACCCTAACACTCCAGTGTCGCTACAATTCCAGGCAAGCTATGCTGTCTGCTGACAGCTCTTGTATTTAGAGCACTCATCTTTGACACATTTTTCCCCGCGATATGTTTTCACGTCAGAAACAAAGTCTATGTTAATCTGGCCTACGCGCTGTATATATTCTACTGGTTATTGAGACCTAAGATTTCACCTGTTCAACTTAAACTTCAGGGAGACAACTTAACCAGCAATTCGTTCGTCAGCCTCTGCTCGACCTCCTGTTTAGGTGTTGAACATCAAAATATTGTCGCAAAAAGTATTCTTAGAAAAATATTTTTGGAAGCACACAACTACAATAAACAAAACCAGAGACATCCTACATTAAAACAAGATAAAGTCTGCTGTTGTGATTCTACCCTTTACTCTCCAATGACGCACGTCCCCGTGTAGAGTGAGTGACGTCATTGACGTCCCAGCTGAATCCCCGACGCCATGGTTGACTCCGACATTGACGTCGATGTGAATCATCTGTGACTTTCCCTTTTAATGACGTCGGCGTTGTAGACGTTGAGCTTGGTTGACCGTCAGCAACATCGCCCACTTAACGCCATATGCAAACTCCTTTTCCATATATATGGCATTGTATTGATTATAATGTATGAACGACATTCAGGGATATGACATTCCAAAATGTCACAGTTCTAAATGTCACGGATATTATATTTGTCAAACACATCCGACTTACGAATTATGATATAGGGAGAGAAGTATTGGATCAACTTCAAGTATTCCGTGCCGCAATCAGACAAATTCAGAATGGCTTTAAGTAACATACATTATACTCAACAGAAGGGAAAAATAGCACAAAATTTGTCTTACAAACATATCAGACATTGCATTTTAAAACAATTGATTTAAATTAATGTATAGCATAAAAAAAACTTGCGTATGCATGTGGGTGTGTGCATGCCTGTATATTCGTTCATATGTTCAAATGTTGTGTATGCCTATGTAAAAACCTAATTTGTCTGCTTAGCGATCCATATGGGGCCGCACATAACGAATTGGCTATACCGACCCTGCACTGTTTATGTTCGTAAAAACTACCCCTTGCGCCTGCTGCCACAAAAGGATTACATACATGTCAGCGCAGCCTGCTCAGCGTTCATGCAACCCGATAAACCCCGACCAGACTGCACAACCCAGCGCAGCCCGCTTGGTATTCCTAAGTAACTCGGATAACATATGCAGAATGTATAATTAATATGAAAATATCACTCACCGAACTATCCACTGACGGCGCTGTTTCCTTGTCTGATTGTCCTTCATTTGTACAGTATCGGTGGGTGTATATATAGTAAGGTTATAACCTTGTAACGCATCACTTTCACCCTTTATGTTCTGTACACGCTTTATGCGTTTAGCAATCACTTTAGCCGAATCAACGTTACTATTAATTAAGAAGTGGTACTACAAGTGAATTAGTACCACCCATATAAAAAACTAGAATGTGGTCAGTTTGAGCTGCGGTCTGCTCTGAGTCAGTATATATATATATATATATATATATATATATATATATATATATATATATATATATATATATATATATATATATATATATTGGTATTCAAAAATGCGAAGGCGGACATATATTACTTTATGAAATGACAGGTATTTAAAGTATAAAGAAATCGAAAAAAAAAGCCTTGAGTAATTTTATGCCTTCTCTGCTACACAATAATCCTTCATTATCATTGAATATCCGTCAGATATCGAGAAATAGATTGTATCACTGGCACACTTTTGTAAGCCTTTTACACCTTCGTGTTTAGGTCCTATCACTGGAAGAACTGGAGGAATTAAACGAGAGTCTAGATGTCCGAGTAACTGACAAGACGGAACTAGACATGTTCTTACAGTTCAAGCATGATTCTGGGGAAATGATTTGGTTCAGGTATCTACAGTATTTTTCAACGGTATCACTTTTGCTTTCGAGTCATGGTAGCAGTTATATTAAAAGCTGGTTTCTTTAGAATAGCTCTACTACTTTCTTTCTGGGATGTATCTGGACAAAAGTAATAAAACTATTAGGATACAAGAAAATATCCCGGCATTGTCGCTTAAAACCCAGCACGAAGGAACTTGGCAGTCCATTAAGATGTACTAAACCCGCACTGGATATGATCTATAGAAGCATACTCAAAGTAAAGTGAAACAATTTATTTCAATCAAACCGGATAATGAGAAAATATGTATATATATTTTTTTCAATATCTATTTAAGACTATTTGCTGAAAATTACAATGTATTATTAAAATTGTGAAACGTTTTAGGTTAGGATAAAATTCCATCCCCCTCCCCCGCCCCCCTTGGATTATCTGCCCTTGTCCCTGTGCTATATACAGGTATAAAACTATGAAATCATTAAACTACTACTTCTCTAAAACCACGACCAATTTTAACCAGATTTTCACATGGGGCCTTCTGTCGAAGGGATATTTACACTTTGTTCAAATGGCTCAGTATCATTGAAAAAGATGACTGCCATGCACCTATATGGTAAAAACACCCAAAAATCTTTTTCAGTACTAAGAGAGCATTAAGGCTGAATCTTGGAATACAGCATCGGGAACTCAAGGTCTACCAAATTTGTGAAAATGATGAGACTAGGATGACAGCTGACATATTTATGCTATGTTCCAATTTGTGTCCGAGGTTTTGGCATTTCATACTAATTGCCTCCAAAGGATTTGACATTCCATTCAAATTTTTCCCAGTGAAGACAATTTGCTTGAAATGTCAAACCTGTTTTATGGGAAAATAAGAAAAAATATCATAAATTTGTCATCTGCTGAAATAGTCGAGAGAGTGGTAAAGGTTCTACTGATCCCCGAATACGACACAGTATATAAAACCACGTTTTTACAGTTAAAAATGTGTAGCTACGTTAATTATATTTATTTTATTAGCTCAACTGAGCTATGCTCAGGATGAGCTATTGTGATCACTTTTCGTCTGTGCGTCCGTCCGTCCGTTAATATTTTCAAACGACTTCTCCTCTGAAGCCCCTGAGCCAATTTTGCTCAAATTTCATATGGAGCCTCCTTAGGTTGTGGGGGCGGGGTGGGGGTGCGGGGTGGAACGGAAAATTGCTACAATGCTCGCCGTCCGTTGACCAAGATGGCCGCCATGCCCATATATGGTAAAAACCTTTAAAAATCTTCTTCTCCAGAACCGAGGATGCCTTGGGGCTGAATCTTTGCATAAGTCATCGGGGACAGGAGGTCTACCAAAATTGCTAAAATAAATGTCGTATATCGACATTTGACCTTTTTACGTCAAGGTCAAGTTTGCTTCCCTATGCATTTGTATGGGAAAAACTTTTAAAAATCTTCTTCTTCAAACCTGAGGATGCCTTGTGGCTGAATCTTTGCATATATCATTGGAAATGGGAGGTCTACCAAAGTTGCTAAAATAATGGTCATACATTGACATATGACCTTTTTATGGTAAGGTCAATTTTGCTTCGTTATGCGTTTGTATGGCAAAAATGTTCAGAATTTCAAACTTTTCCTCCTCTGGAGCCTCTGGGCCCATTTTGCTCAAATTTCATTTGGAGCCTTCTTAGGTTGGGGGAATGAAAGATTGCTAAAATGGTCGCGGCTCGTTGACCAAGATGGCCGCCATGTCATATGGTAAAAACTGTTAAAATGTCCTTCTCCAGAGCCGAGAATGCCTTGGGGCTGAATCTTTGCTTAAATCATCGGGGACGGGAGGTCTACCAAAATTGCTAAAATAAAGGTCGTATATATTTACATTTGACCTTTTTACGGCAAGGTCAAATTTGCTTCCTTATGCAGTTGTATGGGAAAACCCTTTATAAATTTTCTTCTCCAAAACCGAGGATGCCTTGTGGCTGAATCTTTGCATATATCATCGGAAACGGGAGGTCTACCAAAATTGCTAAAATAATGGTAGTACATTGACATTTGACCTTTTTACGGTAAGGTCAATTTTGCTTCCTTATGCATTTGTATGGCAAAATGTTCAGAATTTCAAACTTCTCCTCTAGAGCCTCTGGGCCAATTTTGCTCAAATTTCATATGGAAAAAAAAAGGTAAGACAAAAGTCCAGGGAGTGCCACAATCACAAACCGCAGCCCTTCCCAGACCCCAAGAGGAAGAGGAAACCGACAAATCCAAAGAAGCATAAATCGAACAAACGTACGAAAAGCATTAAGATTAGCTCTCTCTTTCCCATTCGAGGTAATCGAAATACTAAAAGGACTGAAAAACACAAGTACAAAATGACACACGGAAAGACATACAAAAAATCGCCTCGAAGAATAAACCACAAAGCAGCAAAGAGTAAGACTAACACCGGGACCACCGCCTTAGAATGGTCAGTAGATTAAACCGCCGGGGGGTTTAAAGCACATTTACAGCTAGCTAACTTCACCCTGGGTCCCGATGCTACTCTTTATACAGAAACACATAAAAATTCGGTTCGCATAAAGGCTCCCAACTCAGTCAATGCATCAAAGCGAAAACATAAAAATCAAATTAATCACTATAATAAACAAAGACGAGTACTCATGTCTAATTCTACTGTATGCCAGAGTAAATGAAAACCAATAGTTGAACCACGGCGAGCCAAGCCAAAGACATATCGTCAAGCCCCAACCCACTGGTTAAAGTTTTACGAAGAGACCGTCATTGAGTCTGAGGCCCGAACGGCCGTCGTGCAATTAAAGAGTGAAGCATAGCCATCAACAATGATTGGGTTGACAACTAGGCATGCAGTCTGCCGCATAATATCCAGGCTATAGCCAATTCTTTTATAACGGTTAATAAGTTTTCTGAATTGCTCCAAAAAGTTAGATTTACCTACAATTTTTCTAAATCTGTACACTAAGTCACCGTAAAATTCTGGTTCCGATATACCTTGTTGCAGAAGTGTTTTCAGACTGACACTATATTTTTCTAACAAGGCACTGTGTCTGCGATAAAATTTCGAAAACGCCTTACGAAGTTTAAAATAACGATAGCCCTCCCTAAGAAGTTTGGCAGTAAGGGCTTTATTACGGTAGTTAAAGTCATTAAGATTTGAAGAAGCTCTGGCGAATCTAATAAGTTGAGATATGTTTACCCCATATGAGGTACGCCGGGGGACATCGCCATCCAGAAAAGGGAAATTGACTATATCAAAATCAAAATCGTCCGTCCCGTTTATCATAAATTTTGGTGGAAACTGTACCATTAGATATACATAGATACAAATCCAAAATAGATACCTGGGTATCGGAAGAATTTGCTCTATTTAATTGCAGTTCTGTAGGGTATATGCGGTCCACCATTTGGTCAAAGTAAATATTGTCAATATTTAATAAATCACAAGGTATCTTGAAGTTGAATTGAAAGCCTCAATAATGTCAGCCTGATTTTGACGTGACAGAGACTTCATGAAATCTCTCTCATAACAAAAAAGAAACAAATCTGCAACAAGAGGAGCACAATTAGTTCCCATCGGAATACCAATAGTTTGCCTATAAAGTGGAGCCTCCTTTGGTTGAGGGAATGAAAGATTGCTAAAATGGTCGCATTTCGTTGACCAAGATGGCCGGCATGCCCATATATGGTAAAAACCTTTAAAAATGTTCTTCTCCAGAACCTAGGATGCCTTGGGGCAGAATCGTTGCTTAAATCATCTGGGACGGGGGTCTACCAAAGTTGCTAAAATAATGGTGGTGCATTGACATTTGACCTCTTTATGGCAAGGTCAAGTTTGCTTCCCTATGCATTTGTATGGGAAGAAACATTTAAAAATCTTATTCTCCAAAACCGAGGATGCCTTGTGGCTGAATCTTTGCATATATCATCGGGAAATTGCTAAAATTATTGTCATACATTGACATTTGATCGTTTTATGGCGAGGTAAAATTTTCTTCTGTATGCATTTGTATGGGCCCTATACATTTGTATGGAAAAAATGTTAATAATTTCAAATGATTTTTCCTCTAAAGCCTCTGGACCAGTGTTGCTCACATTTCATGCAAAGCCTCCTTGGGCAGGAGAATGAAAGATTGCTAAAATGGACATGGTCCATTGATCAAAATGCTGCCATGCCCATTTATGGTAAAAACCTTTAAAAATCTTCTCCAGAACCAAATAACCCTGGGCCCTAATCTTTGCACAAATTATGGGGGACAGGAGATCTACCAAAATTGCTAAAATGATGGTTCTATGTTGACATTTTTACCTCCAAGGTCAAATTTGCTTCCCCATGCATTTGTATGGGCCATGTACATTTATTTTGAAAGTATCGAAGTGACTTGTAGAGCAACAGTAGCTAAAATTGTTCTGATTGGAAGTCTAAGATGGCTGTCATCTTGTTTATATTTATTATATTTCCATGCAACTGTGCTGTTTACATGTATGAACCCATGATTCTTCAGAAACCACTTAGCCAATTTCCCCCAGATTTCGCATTGATCCTACTGTTGTGATGATAGGATTGGAAAAATGTTGCACAACATCTGCATATCTGCAGTGGTTATGTCACTCAGGTGAGCGAGCCGTGGCCCGTGGGCCTCTTGTATTATTTGTTTTATATTAGTTTTCTTTTATTTTTATATTTGATAGGACAATTTTAATGAGATAATTTGGTACTTTCGGAAGAATTATTGTATCGTGTGAAGCTTAATATTTTCAACCTAATTTGATAATTGTCTACCCAGTTTTTGCGTTTCATGACCAGTTGCCTTTGATTTCCATGGCAGCATGAAATCAAAAAGGGATTTTTAATGACTACTCCAAAAAAGGTAAGAGAAAAGTCCTGGGAGTGCCACAATTACAAACCATAGCCCTTCCCAGACACCAAGAGGATGAGGAAACAGACAAAACCAAACAAGCGCAATCGAACAAACGTACGAAAAACACTTAGATTAGCTCTCTCTTTCACAAGCAAGGTTATCGCAATGATAAAAGGACTGAAAAACACAAGAACAAAATAACACAAAATAAAACAAATTGCCTCTTGGAATAAACCACAAAGCAGCAAACAGTAAAAAAGGTAAGAGAAAAGTCCAGGGAGTGCCACAATCACAAACCGCAGCCCTTCCCAGACCCAAAGAGGAAGAGGAAACCGACAAATCTAAACAAGCACAAACTGAACAACCATCGAAAAGCACTAAGATTAGCTCTCTCTTCCCCAAGCGAGGTAATCGCAATTCTAAAAGGACTGAAAAACACAGAACAAAATGTCACACGGAAAGACATACAACAAATCGCCTCGTAGAATAAACCACAAAGCAACAAGGAGTAAGACTAACACTGGAACCACCGCCTTAGAACGGTCAGTAGAATAAACCATCAGGGGATTTAAAGCACTTTTACAGCTAGCCAACTTCACTCTGGGTCCCAATGCTACTCTTAATATCGAAATGCATAAAAATTTGGTTCGCATAAAGGTTCCCAACTCCGTCAATGCATCAGTGAAAACATAAAAATCAAATTAATCACAAAGATAAACAAAGACGAGTACTCATGGCTAATTCTACTGTATGCCACTGATGCAGTAGGACTCTAATTTGGTATAAATGTTATTAAATTGGTAAGAGCAATTGAAAATAACTAAACGTCCACCAGTCTGTTTCTTAGTTTGGTTGCCGTGGCAACAGATAGCCCAATAGACTTATAATAGGAAATTGGTTAAATTGCTTTTTCTCCATAACCCGTGAAGTGATGTGAAGCATATTTGACAGTTTTGATCATTGGATGATTTTCTACCCAGTTTATGTGTTTTATGATCAATGATCGTTTTGTTTGGTTGCAATGACATTATATTAAAAAAAAAAAAAAAAAAAAAAAAAAAAAAAGAACGTTTTAAATGACATCTCCAAAACCACCGAAGCAGTATGACTAATTTTGTTCTAATGTTGCTTGGGTAAGAACAATTCATAATAGCTAAAATTATGGTGATCTGCCTCGTAGTTGACATGGCAACAGAAAGCTCCCATAGACTTATAATGGGAAATGGTTAAATGTAATTTCTTCATAACCAGTGAAGTGATGTGAGTCATTTTTAGCAGTTATGATCATTTGATGATTGTCTACCAGTTTGTGCGTTTCTTTATCAGTGGCCATTTTGTTTGGTTTCCATGGCAACACTCAATTTAAAAAGTTTTTTTTTAAAAAACTAATCTCCAAACCACTTAAGCAGTAGGACTCAAATTTGGTGCAAATGTTAAATGGGTAAGAGCAATTGAAAATAGCTAAAAGTCTGCCAGTCTACCTCTTAGTTTGATTGCCATGGCAACAGAAAACTCTGGATGGCGATGTTCCCCGGCGTACTTCATATGGGGTATACATATGTCAACTTATTAGATTCGCCAGAGCTTCTTTAATCTTAGAGACTTTAACTGCCATAATAAAGCCCTTATTGCCAAACTTCCTAGGCAGGGCTTTCGTTACTTTAAACTTCGTAAGGCGTTTTCGACATTTGATCGTAGACAGTGTGTTGGGAAAAAAATATAGCGTCAGTCTGAAAACACTTCTGCAACAAGATATGTCGGAAAGAGAACTTTACGGTGACTTAGTGTACAGATTTAGAAAAATTGTAGGAAAATCTAACTTTTCGGAGCAATTCAGAAAACGTATTAACCGTTATAAAAGAATTTGCTATAGCCTGGATATTATCAACCCAGTCATTGTTGATTGCTATGCTTTGCTCTTTAAGTGCATGGCGGCGGATCGGGTCTCAGGCTCAATGATGGCCTCTTCGTAAAACTTTAATCAGAGGGTGGAGGCTTGACGATATCTTTGGCTTGACCCGCTGTGGTTCAACTATTGGTTTTCATTTACTCTGGCATACAATAGAATTAACCATGAGTACTCGTTTTCGTTTATTATAGTGATTAATTTGATTTTTATGTTTTCGCTTTGGAGCATTGGCTGGGTTGGAGGCCTTTATGCGAGCCGAGATTTTTGTGTGTTTCTGTGTACAATGTTGAGAGTAGCATCGGTCGGCTGCCTGTGAGGGTGCTTTAAACCACACCCCTTCCTCCCGGTGGTTTGCTCTACTGACCGTTCTGGGGCGGTGGTTCCGGTGTTGGTCTTATTCTGTTGCTTTGTGGTTTATTCTACGAGGCGGTTTGTTTTATGTCTTTCTTTCTGTTATTTGGTTTTTTGTATTTTGCGGTCCTTTTTTCATTGCGCTACCTCGCTTTGGAGTGAGGGGGCGGGGGGGGGGGGGGGGGGCGGGGGGGAAGTGGCTGATCTTGGTGCTTTTGTACGTTTGTTCGGCTTGTGCTTGTTTGGTTGTGTTGGTTTTCTCTTCCTCTTGGTATCTAGGAGGGGCTGCGGTTTGTGATTGTGGCAATCCCTGGACTTTTTCTCTTAACTGGACTTTTTCTCTTACTGTTAGCTCACCTGAGCCATGCTCAGGATGAACTATTGTCCGATGAACTTTTCGTCCGTTCGTTCGTCCGTTCGTTCGTCCGTTAACATTTTAAACGACTTCTCCTCTGAAGCCGCTGAGCCAATTTTGCTAAAATTTCATATGGAGCCTTCTGGGGTTAGGGGGACATAAGATTGCTAAAATGGTCATGGTCCGTTGACATAGATGGCCGCCATGCCCATATATGTAAAAACCTTTAAAAATCGTCTTATCCAGAACCAAGGATGTCTTGGGGCTGGATCTTTGCACAAATCATCGGGGACGAGGGGTCTACCAAAATTGCTAAAATAATTGTTGTACATTGACGTTTGAGCTATTTACGGCGAGGTCAAGTTTGCTTCCCTATGCATTTGGACACCATACATTTGTATGGGAAATGTTTAGAATTTCAGACGACTTCGACTCGTAAGCCTCTGAGCCAATGTTGCTCAAGTTTCATGTGGAGCCTCCTTAGGTTAGGGAAACGAAAGATTACTAAAATAGGCCCGGTCCATTGACCAAGATGGACGCCATGCCCATATATGGTTAAAGCCTTTAAAAATCTTCTTCTCCAGAACAGAGGATACCTTGGAGCTGAATCTTTGCACAAATCATCAGAGACGGGAGGTCTACCAAAATTGCTAAAGTGATGGTCGTACATTGATGTTTGACCTTCTTACGGCGATGTCAAGTTTGCTTCCCTATGCATTTGTATGGGCACCATACATTTGTATGGGAAAAATATTTAGAATTTCAAACGACTTCTCCTCTGAAGCCTCTGGGCCAATGTTGCTCAAATTTTATGTGGAGCCTTCTTAGGTTGGGGGAACGACAGATTGCTAAAATGGTCGCGGTCCATTGACCAGGATGGCTGCCCTGCCCATATATGGTAAAAATCTTTAGAAATCTTCTTCTCCAGAACCAAATAAGCCATAAAGCCTTATCTTTGCACAAATGCTCGGGGACAGGAGATCTACCAAAATTGCTACAATGATGGTCCTATGTTGACGTTTGATCTTTTTACGGCAAGGTCCAATTTTCTTCCCCATGCATTTGTATAGGCCCTATACATTTATATAGGAAAAGTGTTGAGAATTCATATTTTGGACATCTCCTCATTAATCCAGTTGAATCGAAACTTGATGATGAGCAGTAGGGCGCATATGAGACACAAAATAGCTTAATGAGCCGATAGAAAATCCGACATAGCCACCACAACCGCAATCAATTTTCAACATCTCTTCTCAAACCTTAGATCGCTTTGAGCCGAAACTTGCTCTTTAGCAACAGGATGACTCCTGGATCGAAACAAGCCAAACTTGTGTCGATCGAAAATCCAAGAAGGCCACAATGGTTCTGCTCCATTGAACAAGATTGCCGCCAGAGCTAAAAAATAGAAAATCTTCAAACAACATCTCGTCCTTGGCTAATAGCCTGATTTCAAAATTTTTGCACAGAAGTGTTCCACCAATGGTCCTCAACCAAAATTAGCAAAAGCGCTCCACTTGGCTGAACAAAATGGCGGCCAGAGCTAAACATAGAAAAAAAACCTGAAAAGTCATCGCCTCGCAGCCAGTGTCCTGATTTCAAAGTAATTTCACAGAAATGTTCCTCTTATCCCCCTTTACAAAAGTTTCTAAAAAAGTTCTGCTCAGTTGAACAAAATGGCCACCAGAGCTAAAAATATAAAAAAAACCCTTTAAACATCTCCTCCTTGGCCAGTGGCCCGATTTTAAAATGATCTCGTGGAAATGTTCCTCTTATTCCCCTTTATAAAAAATGCCAAAATGGTTCTTCTCTGCTGAACAAAATGGTCACCAGAGCTAAAAAAAAAAAAAAAAAAAACTTTAAAGGACATCTCCATTGCCAATGGCAAGATTCCAAAATAATTTCACATCAATGTTCCTCTTATGCCCCTTTGCCAAAATTGCTAAAATCGTTCTGCTTTGCTGAAGAAAATGAATCCAAGAGCTTAAAATAGAAAAAAAAAAAAAACCTTTAAAGGACAGGATATGCAGATGAACCAAATGACTTCTGAAAAATATCGTAACTTTTTTTACTTACGGCGTTTTGAAAATTTCAGCATTTTAACCTTGTCAGCAAGATATCTCAAAACTGTTTAAGCCATTGCCATGTCATGAGTTTCAATATTTGACAGTATTTGAAAAATGTTGCAGATCTGCAGTGGCGGTTTCACTCAGGTGAGCGAGTTGTGGCCCGTGGGCCTCTTTTTTTCTCATAGAATTATAATGAGAAAATGGTTAAATTGCATTTTCTCCATAACAAGTAGTTGCGGTCATGCTACCTAAGCCATAATCCAAACTCATAAATCCGTAAACGGATGACGAATCAGAATGTTCAGACCAACAGGCATGGACCCCAGAATAAAGGGTGTAATCAGGCGTCCGCGGATAGTAAGCATTACTTGGTAAGCAAGCTTCGCCCACCATGCCCATAGGCCTGAATGAAGGAAATATCGGTAGAAGCGTATGTCCGGGATTTGGGAAGTCTACTTATGGCGCGTCACCGACAGTGACATCAGAAACAATTCTGGACACTGCCACATTGTAGGGGTTGACCAGATCATGATGTCTTCCATAGTACTTCTTAAGTGTTGCTACCAGTTTGTTTTTTTTTATACCCCTGGCTCAACAACTTTGTAGTGAGCACTTTTCCACGCTTCATGAAGTCCTGATAATTTGAACAAGCTCTGGCATAACGGATTAACTGTGAAACGTAAACGCCGTATGCTGGTGCAGAAGAGATATTACTGCTCAGGAATGGAAAGTTAACAATGGGAAAATTGAAGCCATCTCGTTTGTCGTAAAGCCTAATAGCAAACATTTCATTGTCAATGTAGAGATAACAAGCCAAGTATGAGGAGGAGGCTGCAATGTCCGTTGTTTCCTTTATTTTAAGTTCACGTGGATAAATGAATTCCAAATACTCTGCAAATTTTGTGTTTTTCAGAGACAATCCATCGTCTATATATTTGTAGTTGAAATTGAATTGTTGTGCGAGGTGTTTCTTGCCTGCTTGGAGGAGACTTTGTTCAAACTACGCCTCATACGAGTATAGAAACAAGTGAAGTGATGTGAACCATATTTGGCAGTTATAATCATTGGATAATTGTCTACCAAGTTTACGTTTTTATGACTAATGCCCATTTTGTTTGGTTTCCATGGCAACAGTAAATTTTAAAAATTGTATTGATTCAAAGACATCTCCTCCAAACTGTGATATTCTTATATAGTTAGACAATCACGTGATAGCAGGCCTCCTAGCAAAACCTATAAAACCTATAATAACCTATAATTTTGTGTCACACCTATAAAACCTTTATTTTGTTCATAAAACCTATAAAAAGCCTGTATTTGTTATGAAAAAACCTATACTTTTCACATTTTGAACCTTCTCGCGACTCATCCCTAATTTTTCTTCAAAATGCCTTACTATTTTTACTTTTTAGTCCCAAAAAAGTGTTAAAAACTGTCAAGAAATGATAATTTTTTTCCTCGCTTGCTCGGACTTTGTAAAATTCAGATCAACTTTATCTGCATAATTGTGGTGCAAAAATTCACCGAATTTTTTTTCTTCAGTTTTAAATCTTTATGTGAGTTTGGAAGAACTTTTTTTTACCTATATTTTTTATTGAAAATCTGTAAATAATCTATATTTTGAGTAAGAAGAACCTATATAAAAACCTATATTTTCAAAGTGGGCCACTAGGAGGCCTGTGATAGTAGTAACGTTGTTTCTATGCGACGTTAGCGTGACGTTGTTAACGTCAGTCTATTGATACTGTTTAGAGTAATGGCAGATTCATATATATATTATTCTAACACTCCTTGCCTATATAGCCAGTGGTTATACCCAGTGATATATTCTGCAATAAATCACTGGGCGGAAGTGCGCGACGCTATCTGGCGCCATTCCGACGCAATGTTGACGCTTTGCTGACGTCAGTCATCGTTTCCACGGAGTTAGACGGTGTAACGTCGTTTTTTTCTCGCGTCTACAACGTAAGAAATGCATGTAAACAACAGCGTTACAATCAAAACTGTTGGCGGGATTTCTTTATGTGATGGCGGACAGTTGTAAGAATCTGAAGGATACAATTACTTTTTCGTCGTTTTCTATGTGTTAGAATCGAAATAGATAAGCTCTTGTGCGTGATTTGTTGAGTAATAAATCACTGTTTGTCGGTCAGTTGTAAGTAGATAAATCACTCGCGCTCCGCGCTCGTGATTTGATCTACGTAACAACTGACCTCCAAACAGTGATTTATTACTCAACAAATCACAGCTAGCGCTGATCTATTTCTTAAATATATATATCTATGAATTTTGTTAATTAAATGAACGACACAACATTGGTGACGTGGATAAAAGACGCATTTTATAAGAACTATTAGAAACTCTCATACCTCACGTAAGCAAAACGTCAAAATGGCTGAAGGAGGAAAAAATCTCAGAATAAACCCGTTTACCGTGGAGGATGACCACATAGAAAGGGGCATGAAATGGGGTTTAAACACAACTGAGTAATTCCAGAACACCGACGTGCAAATGGAGAAGCAGAGAGCTTCATATGGTCGAAGACGCTGTCTCAAGATGTTTCCAGTGCCAGCTCACTACAGTCGAGCACAAACAGGAACCTGTTAAGCCATCGGAAATTCCAGAGACAGCGTGGTACACAGTCTCCGTCGACTATGGAGGACCATACCCAGATGGTCTCTACAATCTTGTAGTGATGGACAGGAGGACAAGATTTCCCGCCGTGTAACAGACTACTTCAACATCGTGTCGGGTAACTTGCGACAGGCTGAGAAATGTATTTGCAACACATGGTATCCCTGAAAGACTTGAATGTGATAATAGACCGCTTTTCAACCCTGTAGAATTCAAAGCATTTGCCGAAGAAATGGGGTTTAGATACCACCGAGTGACGCCAGAACACCCACGTGCAAATTGAGAAGCAGAGTGCTTCAAGAAAGTTCTTAACAAGACGGAACAAACAACACACAGCGAAGGCAAGTCAAGTAGCACTGCGATCCAGAATATGCTCATAGGGTACAGATCAACCGGCAACAAAGTATTCCCCATATGAAGCTCTCATGAGAAGAAGTGTGCGGACAATACTATAAATCCTTATCCAAGAGGACAAATATCCAGAAAATGGAAGAAGAAACCACAGAGACGATAAGTACAAGAAGAAATGGAGTGACTAGGCACCTCATATGTCTGAAAAAACAGACTTCATATTGGCGATAGGGTACTGCTTAAAAGAAGGTAAATAAATGGTCTGCAGCTCATGAAAATGAGAATTACGAGATCGTTGGAATAGCGGGATCATCGATCATGGCAAGGCACAACTCAGACGGGCGCACCCTAACCAGGGATGCGTCAAGGTTCAAACAATTAAAGGAACCTGAATGTGACAGCTGGAGGGAACGCCTTTAACGTGCACCTGACCGAAAAAGATGCGAAGAAACCATAAGCATGGGAAATGAGCAAAGGCAAGATGACGCGAGGGAGCCTGCCCAACAAAGCGAAAATGAACTGGATGACAGAGAACCATTAATACATCCGCCACAACTGCCACAAAGACGAGAACTACCCAAACGGAATCGAAAACCACCTATTAAACTCAGAGACTATATTCTAGACAAATGCTTTAAAAAATAATTATAATGATAATTCACATTTTAATGTTAAACAACTATATATCATTCGTTCTATTAAATAATGCATAGTACAGATCTTTTTAAAACATGGGCAAAATGTGATATTCTTATATATTTAAACAGTCACGTGATAGTACGAAACGTTGATTCTGTGCGACATTAGAGTGACGTTGCTAACGTCAGTCTATTTATATAGTTTTAGAGTAATGGCAGATTAAATATATGACTACGAATTTTGTTCATTAAATGAACGACACAACATAAACCCACAGTAAGCTATGTTGCAAACTTCATTACTGCTTATGAAGAGTCTCAATAAAACCGAGACTCCCATTTTCTAATCTGTTGTGAGTTCTTTGTTTTCAAAGGCATTTTTCTTGACATTTATCATGTTTCCCTGCCTCTGTGCTTTTTACATGCATAACATCATGACATGGTAAACAGCTCTTAAGAAACCACTTTGCCAATTTCCGCCAAATTTCACACGGATCCTACGGTTAAAGCGTGATTGAGAGTTTGTTCAAATGATCATGCTTCATTGACTTCATGGCCGTATATTCTTCTATAATCTAAGAACTGCTTACATGATGATCCTTTCATTAGTTGCAATGATAGGATTGGAAAATGTTGAATACATCTGCATAACTGCAGTGGCTATCTCACTCAGGTGAGCGAGCCGTGGCCCGTGGGCCTCTTGTTTTCTTGTCTAACTAATGGAGGGCGAAGACCGTATTAAATCACTTTTTAACAACTGAATAATGTATATCTGTATGTATTGTTTTTAATTTTTTAGCTCACCTGAGCCGAAGGCTCACGGTGAGGTATTGTGATCACTCACCGTCCGTCGTCGTCGTCGTCCGTCCGTCCGTCCGTCCGTTCACAATCTTTAAACAACATCTCCTCCTAAACCACTGATTGGATTTTGACCAAATTTCACAGGAATGATCCTTGGTTGATCCTCTTTCAAATTTGTTCAAATGGTTCCGGTCCATTGCATATCTAGGTCACAGTAGCTAAAAATAGATTTTTTAACTAAAAACTCAAAAAATCTTCTCGTCAGAAACCACTGGACCAATTTCAATAAAATTTTGCAGAAATGTTCCTTTGGTGATCCTCTACCAAGATTGTTCAAGCCATTTTGATTCGTCAAAAAACATGGCCGCCAGGGGCGGGGCTTATTTTCCCCCATATCTATATAGAAAACTTTAAAAATCGTCTTGTCAGAAACCACTGGACCAATTTCAATATAATTTTGCAGAAGTATTCCTTTGGTGATCCTCTACCAAGATTATTCAAGCCATTTGGATTCGTCAAAAAACATGGCCGCCAGGGGGCGGGGCTTATTTTCCCTATATATCTGTATAGAAAACTTTAAAAATCTTCTTGTCAGAAACAACTAGACCGATTTCAATATAATTTTGCAGAAATGTTTCTTTGGTGATCCTCTACCAAGATTGTTCAAGACATTTGGATTCGTCAAAAAACATGGCCGTCAGGGGGCGGGGCTTATTTTACCTATACATCTATATAGAAAACTTTAAAAATCTTCTCATCAGAAACCACTGGACCAGTTACAATATAATTTTGCAGAAATGTTCCTTTGGTGATCCTCTACCAAGATTGTTCAAGCCTTTTGGGTTCGTCAACAAATATGGCCGCCAG
Source organism: Anodontia alba (assembly GCA_964016985.1). Lineage (NCBI taxonomy): Eukaryota > Metazoa > Mollusca > Bivalvia > Lucinida > Lucinidae > Anodontia > Anodontia alba. The sequence continues at coordinate 422,300 of OZ024826.1, forward strand.
GGGGCGGGGCTTATTTTCCTTATATATCTGTATAGAAAACTTTAAAAATCTTCTTGTCAGAAACCACTAGACCGATCTCAATATAATTTTGCAGAAATGTTTCTTTGGTGACCCTCTACCAAGATTGTTCAAGACATTTGGATTCGTCAAAAAACATGGCCGCCAGGGGGCGGGGCTTATTTTCCCTATATATCTATATAGAAAACTTTAAAAATCTTCTTGTCAGAAACCACTGGACCGATTTCAATATAATTTTGCAGAAATGTTCCTTTGGTAATCCTCTACCAAGATTGTTCAAGCCATTTGGATTCATCAAAAAACATGGCCGCCAGGGGGCGGGACTTATTTTCCCTATATATTTATATAGAACTCTTTAAAAATCTTCTTGTCAGATACCACTAGACCGATTTCAATATAATTTTGCGGAAATGTTCCTTTGGTGATCCTCTACCAAGATTATTCAAGACATTTGGATTCGTCAAAAAACATGGCCGCCAGGGGGCGGGGCTTATTTTCCTTTTACATCTATATAGAAAACTTTAAAAAATCTTCTTGTCAAAAACCACTGGACCGATTTCAATATAATTTTGCAGAAATGTTCCTTTGGTTATCCTCTACCAAGATTGTTCAAGCCATTTGGATTCGTCAAAAAACATTGCCGCCAGGGGGCAGGGCTTATTTTCCCTATATAATCTATATAGAAAAGTTTAAAAATCTTCTTGTCCGAAACCACTGGACCAATTTCAATATAATTTTGCAAAAATGTTTCTTTGGTGATCCTCGAGGAAGATTGTTCAAGCCATTTGGATTCGTCAAAAAACATGGCCGCCAGGGGGCGGGGCTTATTTTCCCTATATATCTATATAGAAAAATTTAAAGATCTTCTTGTCCGAAACCACTGGACCAATTTCAATATAATTTTGCAAAAATGTTCCTTTGGTGATGCTCTACCAAGATTGTTCAAGGCATTTGGATTCGTCAAAAAACATGGCCGCCAGGGGGCAGGGCGTATTTTCCCTATATATCTATATAGAAAACTTTAAAAATCTTCTCGTAAGAAACAGTTGGACCGAGTTCAATGTAACTTGGCAGGAATGTTGCTTTGCTGACCTTCTACCAAGATTGTTCAAGCCTTCATGATATGTCAAAAACCATGGTCCCCAGGTGGGCGGGCCTTTTTTTCCGTCTATATCTGCATAGAAAATTTTAAAATTCTTATTGTCACATACCCCACGACCGATTTCAATATTACTTGGCTGGAATGTTGCTTTGGTGAACCTCTATCAAGATTGTACAAGCAGTCATGATTCGTCAAAAAACATGGCTGCCATGGGGTGGGGCTTATTTTCCCTATATATCTAAATAGAAAACTTTAAAAATCTTCTTGTCAGAAACCACTGAACAGATTTCAATATAACTTGGCAGGAATGTTCCTTTGGTGACCCTCTACCAAGTTTGTTCAAGCTTTTATGATTCGTCTAAAAACATGGCCGTTAGGGCGTAGAGCTTTATAGCTATATACAACTTTTTAAACCATTGGACCAATTTCAATATTACTTGACAGAAATGTTCCTTTGGTGACCCTCTTTTAAGATTCAGTTCAAGTCGTCAAGATTTGTAAAAAACATGGCCGGGGGTGTGGTGGAGTGGGGTGGGGGTGGTTAGTGCTATAAAGTTTATACATAAATCCTAGAGCAGTGAACTTGGCTGAAACTTTAACAGTAAATATGCAAATATGTTTGGTCAGATGAGCGATATAGGACCATCATGGTCCTCTTGTTTATACATATAATATTTGTTAAAACAGAGATAATTTGATATTTCTTGAAAAAAAAAAATATATATATATATATATATATATATATATTGTGAAATACATCGACTTATGAATTAATTATTTTATTTTGTGTATTATGGTCCTGATTTTTATTTTTTTTCGTCGTTTTAATTTTTTTTCAGTAACTATTTATTTATTTACTTCTTTGTTTGTTCGTGTGTTGTATTTAGCTGAAAGGCAGTTGTTTTGTCTTAATAATGCAATTGTGATATTTGTACCCTTAATGTTTGTTTGTGCTGAGGTTTTACGGCCCAGTCAACCCAGTGGGATCATGTCGAGCGCGGTCAGTTTACCCTATCACACGTTTACTGGGCAGGCTTAGTCCTCTAAGCGGTTAACCTGTATTGTGCACATTCTTTCGCCAGAAACTGACAACTGCCCTTCTTGAATCAGCGGAAGGGAGAGACTGACCGTAGAAAATATTGCATGATCAATCTCCACGAAAGAATTTTGCGGACTTCGGCGGGGGTTGAACCCGCGATATCCTGGTCTCCAGTCGGACGGCGCATCCAACCGAGCCACCGAGGCGGGCTTAATAAGAAACACGTTTATAAACTACTCTCAAAATGCTCAGTTCCCGTTCATTTAGGGTGGCATTTTCAACATACTCTCGCTTACACCATCGATTACTGAATTAATGACATCTCTCTTGCTTGCCTTGTAAAGAAACATAGTATATGTGTAGCATAGGTGGAATTGTAACATGCAGTTTATGTATCTCTCTTTCGTCATTTCTTAACGCATTCAATGGAGATGCGAGCTTCGCAAGTCCTTGCGATCTGGCAAAGATACATAAATTATAAAAAGGATTTCCCTTTAGGTCAGTGATCTCAATACACAAAGATAGCTGAAGTGCCTAATGCTTACAATATTATGATTAAAGTAGCAAAAGCTTTGAGTTACAACCTTTTTTTCTGCTAGGGTTATCTTTTCCTGCTCCTGTGCTGTATACAGGTATAAATCATATTATAGTTAAACACCTTCTCTTTGAAACCACTTGGTCAGTGGCCACCAAACTTCATTTCGATCCTACTGTTGAAACGAGATTTTGATCAAAGGGTCACACTCCTTTGACTTTCATGTCCTTTGGTCAAAAAATAATAAAACACATTTTTTTCTTCAAAACCAAGAACTCAAATGATTATCCTTTTATTAGTCACAATAACAGGATTGGAAAATGTTGCATAACATCTGCATATCTGCAGTGGCCATTTTACTCAGGTGAGAGAGCCCTGGTCCGTGGGCCTCTTGTTACCTTTCATATTGCCGTAGCTTAACGTATGTTTTTCGTGCGGAATAAAGATTTCAGCTTTTAATCCGCCATCTAAAATTTCCGTTGCATTTCACGAAATATTTTTTGCAGTGAAGAAGCTTTGAGGAACTGCATCGTGCTTGACCAAGTTTGGTTGGTAGACGCCCTCAAAATGATAATAACTGCAGAACAATTTGCTTTGAGGATACCGAAATTGGCAGAGAAATGGAAAGATTTCCAGTCAGGCGTAATAGAACGATCCACCATAGGTATGTTTAGTTATATGTTTCTAAACAAAAATTGCATGTGGCAAGATATGTCCTCCTGGCGTTCGTTCTTGCTGCCTGTTGTTTAATGATATCTTGACAGTATTGTCCTTCTCCAGTTGATGCGTTGTTCAGGATAATGGGGTTCGATTGTATCTGTCACTGGTCGTTGCCGTTTCATCTACATGGCAAGAGATTGGTTTCAACCCAGTATGTTTCTAAGACAATAGGTATGTTGTTCTTTTAATGATATATCATATCGTATATATTTTGTGTTATTCTGATAAGATTTCTCCTCTTATCAAATTGAGTTACCTATTAATATGGTGCTGTTTAACATTTTGTATATTTATTGTGTCCTCTTCAAAAATGAAGATGTTCGGTATATGAACGATAGAAACAAATATACGCAGATGAAGAGTTACGTCCCATTTAAGGAAACAACGATTACAATTTGTTTTCCTGCTCATACTTATCACCTCTTACCAGCACATCTACTTAGTGCAGTAAATACGTTCACCAGTAACTGAAAATTAACCTATCTAAGGTTGACTAAACCTTTGAATTACTTTGAGACCCACTATTGTCGATTCGCCAAACGTGTCTTCTTTAAACAGTTAACTGTTAGGAGTCTGCAGCGCAAATACACTGAGAGAATCCCTTGGGAGTTAAGAGTAGAGATGATTTGAAATGGTCATATTTTTCCATGTTTGCCCAAAAATGGCGGTAAAGGTTTTATTTTATTATTCTATAGAAGATAATACAATTATTCTGTCTTTTATACTGCATAATGGTAGTTGAAAAAAAAAAAACAATATATTGGTAGCATTTTATTTCATAAACTGAGCCATGTACATATTTTAAGACAAAAAGCAGTTTTTAGCTCACCTCAGCTATGCTCAGGATGAGTTGTAGTGATCACTTTATGTCCGTCGTCCGTCCGTGCGTTTGTCCGTTGTCCGACCGTCCGTTAACACTTTTCAAAAAACTTCTCCTCTGAAGCCCCTGAGACAATTGTGCTGATATTTCATATGGAGCCTCCACAGGTTCGGACAACAAATGATAGCAAAAATGGTCGCGTTCTGTTGACCAAGATGGCCACCATGCCCACTTATGGTAAAAACCTTTAAAAGAACCAAGGATGTTTGGTGCTGAATGTTTGCATCAATCATCGGGGAATGGAGATCTACCAAATTTGCTAAAACGATTATCATACGTTGACGTTTGGCCTGTTTAACGCAAGGTCAATATATGGTAGAAACCTTTAAATATCCTCTTCTTCAGAACCAAGTAAGCCTTATGGCTTAAGCTTTGCACAAATCATCGAGGACGAGAGGTCTACCAAAATTGCTAAAATGATGGTCCTACGTCAACGTTTGACCTTTTAAAGAACAGGTCAAATTTGTTTCATCATACGTTTGTATGGGCCCTATTTATTTATGTGGAAAAGTGTTGAGAAATCATATTTTGGACATTTTCCACTTGAGCAATTTTCACAAGATTTCAAATGGGGCCTTCTGTCAAAAGGATATTGATAATTTGTTCGAATGGTTCCATCCCATAAACACAGTGGCTTCCATGCCCATATATGGTAAAACACTTACAAAATGTAAGAGAAAAGTCCAGGCAGTGCTACAATCACAAACCGCAGCCCTTCCCAGACCCCAAGAGGAAGAGGAAACCGACAAATCCAAACAAGCACAAATCGAACAAACGCATGAAAAGCACTAAGATTAGCTCTCTCTTCCCCAAGCGAGGTAATCGCAATACTAAAAGGACTGAAAGACACAAGAACAAAATGACACATGGAAAGACAAACAACAAATCGCCTCGTAGAATAAACCACAAAGCAACAAAGAATAAGACCAACACCGGGACCACCGCCTTAGAATGGTCAGTAGAGTAAACCACCGGGGGGTTTAAAGCACTTTTACAGCTAGCTAACTTCACCCTGGGTTCCGATGCTACTCTTAATACAGAAACACATAAAAATTCGGTTCGCATAAAGGCTCCCAAGTCAGCCAATGCATCAAAGATTACCTTTTTTGTAGATCAAAAATAGCTAAAATCGTTGTGATAGGAAATCCCAAATTGCGGCTATAGCGGCCATCGACTCAAGTTCATTGGAAGTATCGAGATGACTTGTAAATCAACAGTAGCTAAAATCATTCTGATTGGACATCCAAGATGGCTACCATCTTGTTTATGTTTATTATATTTCCCTGCCACTGTGCTGTTTACATGTATAAAATCATGATTTTTCAGAAACCACCTAGGCAATTGTCACCAAATTTCACATTGATCCTTCTGTTGAAATGTGATTGAGAGAGTTTGTTCAAATGATCACGCTCCATTGACTGTCATGCCATATATAATATTCTTCTTCAAAATTAGGATGATCTTTTCATTAGTTGCAATGACAGGATTCGAAAAATGGTGCATAACATCTGCATATCTGCAGTGGCTGTCACTCAGGTGAGCGACCCGTGGGCCTCTTGTTTCATATTTTTGACATCTCCATGGCAGCCATCTTGGAAGTCTTCAGTTGTTATCTGCTACCGAACATTAAGTCGGATGGAGCGGAAACTTGGTGGGAGGCATTGGGGCAGCATGGAAATTTAGAAATACTTAAATGGTTCCGTTCTGATATCAACGATGGCCACCATGGCAGCCATCTTGAAAATCTTCAAACCACATCTGCTCTTGAACGGTAAGTCTGATTGAGCTTAAACTTGATGGGAGGCATTGGCGTTTTATGGAAATTCTTAATTTTTAAAATCGTTTGGTTTTAATATCCATGATGGCTGCCATGGTGGTCATCTTGAAATTCTAAAAGCCACATCTCCATCCAAACAGTAAGTCAGATTGAGCCGAAACCTGATGGGAGGCATCTAGGTGAAATGGTGATTCAGAATTACTAAATCGTTCAGTTTCAATGTCCAAGAATTGGCGGCCATGGTGGCAATCTTTAAACTCTTCAAACAACATCAGATTCTGGACTGCTAAAGGCATCATAGCACAATGTAATCTATCATAATCAGTATAATCCAGGTGAGTGATGTCTGGTCCACTTGGGCCTATAGTGTATCCTACTTTTGACGATTTTCTGAGACCATCAGAATGAATTTATTATTCTTCTCATTCAGAAAATGTGGATTTTGACAGAGTTACGAGCATTGGAAAACAGTTATTTTATGTTGAATACCCCAACCACTCGTGCTAAATTTACGTTTAAAGTTTTGAAAACAGATAAATATGGTAGTCGTTTATTCAGAAACAGTTTAGTGTAACAATAAAGCAAGTATAAACGTTTAATATGAATGTAGAACGCCTGATACAAATATGCAAACTTCTTTGAGTATTTGTTAACTTTGCATTTTTGAAAATTTTATGAAGTATACGGATCTCCAATAGCATTTATCAGTATGATTGATAAACTTGATATTACTGATAAATCATAAATGAAATGTGTTGTTATCTCGAAAACAGTTATTTTTTATGGCTATATGCTTAAAAATTTCATTGAGAAAGTTGCAAAATGTAATGTACATAACTTTATTTATTAGCTCACTTGGAGCTTTGCTCCAGGTCAGCTTAGACCATTGCCTGTTGTCTATCGTCCGTCCAACCGTCGTTAGTTTTTTTACATTTTCTAAACCTTAGACGAAATGTAATTTAGGTTGAGCTGAAATTTAATGGAGGCCATCTTTAAATTCTTCAAACAACAACTCCTCCCAAACAGTCTGATTGAGCCGACACCTGATGGGCGGCATCAGAGTAACATAGGGATTCAGAATTGCTAAAATCGTTCCGTTCCGATATCGAAGATGGCTTCCACTGCCGCTTTCTTGAAATTCTTCAAACGACGTCTCCTCTCAAAGTATAAGTTGAATTGAGCCCAAACTTGATGGGGCATCAGGTTGACATAGAGACTCAGAATTGCAAAAAAAAAAAAATAAATAAAAAAATAAAAAAAAAAAAAATAAAAATAAAAAATAAAAAAAAAAAAATAAACGTTCTGTTCCGATATCTAAGAGGCCGCACGGCCATCTTGAAATTCTTCAACCGATGTCTCCTCCCAAACCGTGTCGGATTGAGCCAGAACTTGATGGGAGGCATTGGAGCAACATAGTGATTCAGAATTGCGTAAATCCTTCCATTGCGATATCCAAGTTGGCTGCCATCTTACAATTCTTCAAACGACATCTCCTCCCAAACTTTTTGTGGGATTGAGCCGAAACTTGATATGAGGCATTGGAGCGACACAGAGCTTCAGAATTATTAAAGTGGTCTCGTTCCGATATCCAAGACGGCAGCAAGGGCAGCCATCTTGAAATTCTCTCTGTAATCGGATTGAGCCGAAACTTGAGTGGAAACATCAGAGCGACATAGAGGTTCAGAATTGCTAAAATCTTTCCGTTCTGCTATCAAATGGCGGCCATCTTGAAAATCATGAAACAACATCTGCTCCCAAACCCTAAGTCAGATTAAGCCCAATCTTGATGGGAGGCATTGGGGCGTCAGATTAAGCCCAGTCTTGATGGGAGGCATTGGGGCAACATGCAGATTTAGAATTGCTAAAGTGTTCCTTTCCTATATCCAAGATGGCCACCAGTCAGCCATCTTAAAACTTTTCAAACGACATCTCCTCCCAAACCGTAAGTAGGATTATGCTCATGAAGGGTAACTCAGATTGAGCCAAAACTGGGGAGACATGGAGATTCAGAATTGATTGAATTGTCGTTCCTATATTCAAGATGTCGGCCATCTTCAAATTTTTCAAATAACATTTCCTTAACCGTAAATTGGATGGAGCTGAAACTTGATGGGTGGCATCGCAGCAACATTGAGTTTCAGAATCTGTAAAAGTGTTCTGTTCCGATATCCAAGATGGGCGTGGTACCACGGCAGCCATCTCGAAAATAATCAAACGTCATCTCCTTTCAAATGCTGTTGGATTGAGTTAAAACTTGGTGGGAGGCATTTGCGAGACATAGATTTTCAGAATTGCTAGTCTAGGAATCATTTTGTTACGATATCCATGATAGCTGCCATGGCGGCCATCTTGAAAGTCTCAATCATCTGCTCCCGAATGGTGTTTGGAGCCGAAACTTGGTAAAAGGCATCAAGGCAACATGGAGATTAAGAATTGCTAAAATGTTTCTGATCTGATATCCAAGATGGCCACCATGGCAGCCATCTTGAAAATGTTTAAATCACGTCTGATCTCAACCGGTAAGTCGGATTGAGCTTAAGCGATGAGAGGCATTGGGGTGTGATGTATGAAGAATCAGAATTGCTAAAATCATTTTATTCCAATGTCCATCCAAGATGTCCGCCATAGTGGTCATTTTAAAATTCTTCAAACCACACTATGCGGTTGACATGGAGATTCCGAATTGCTAAACTCGTTCTTTCCAATATCTAAGATGACGGCCAGGTTGAGGATGTGGGGTGGTGGCTGGGGCAGTCTTGAAACTCTTCATATAGCATCAGATTCTAGATTGCTAAAGGCAATAGGATATGTTAGCCAAGATAGCCATCAAGGCACAATGTAACATTATGGTTAGCCTAATCCAGGTGAACGATTTCTGGCCCACTTGGGCCTCTAGTTTAGCGGTCCGTTGACAGTATTCTTTTAAGCGTTGAAGAATACACATACACGACCACGGATCATTATTTTAACTTGCTTGTAAAGATGTTACTAGCATTCATAGAATGCGACTAGCGTAGAGTCTTCCACAGTCGAGCCATGTATTGATTTTTTGCTTCCATTTGTTAATGGTTTATTATTAAATTTAATTGCATTTACGTCACGATGTGTGTGTTTCCTTCCAGTGAGCATATTCGAAGAAAGTGAAGATCCTGCTTTATTCGAGAACCATGAGCACGTTCTGTTGCTGATGGAGAAGTTCCTGTTCATTGCCTCACCCCTGACTCAACTGGAGGAACCCGAAGACCCAGATTGCTCTGGCTGTAATAGACAACTAGAAGAGTCTTACCCCACATCGGATCTGAATCAGTCTGATGACTGTAGTTCAAGGGAAGTGACAGATGATGTGAGCGAAGATGGGTCTGAAAAAGTAGGTTCTGCTCTAAGAGGGATGATAAAAAATTACATGACCTTTATTCATGTCTTTTGATCCGAGCATTCAATTTCTTTCAGTTTTCACTTTTCTTTTCTTTTTTTTATCTCCACTATACCTTTGAAGTTTACTTTTGCTATTTTGAATGGTTTAAAACATCTGAATGACAGAAAATAAACTCATCGGCCATCGCGAAACAGTCCGCTGATGTTCATGACGTCGGCAATTATTTTGGTCTTTAAAGCAGAGAACACACTGGTTTCCTTGCAATTCTGTGATTCTTCTTTTTTTATACGCCCGTTTGAAAAACGGGACACATTATGTTACAGGGTATAGCGTCCGTCCGTCCTTTCGTAAACCTTTTTCGTTTCCAGGTAACTCCTCCTACAGTTTACATCCAATCAAGCTGAAACTTGGTATATAGTTAGACCATGATGTGGCGCAGCGCATATTGTTTCGGGGTTACAGTCCACCAAATGTTTGCAGAGTTATGCCCCTTAGAAAATTTCTATAAATTTTTCATTTCCGGTTAACTCCTCCTACATTTTACATCCGATCAAGCTGAAACTTCATGTATAGTTAGACCATGATGTAGCCTTTGAAAATTTCTGTAAACTTTTCGTTGTAATTAGACCATGATGTGGAGCAGCGTATATTGTTTCAAGGTTACAGTCTACTAAATATTAGCAGAGTTATACCCTTTGAAAATTTCTATTAATTTTTCGTTTTTGGCTAAATCCTCCTATAATTTACATCCGATCAAGCTGAAACTTCATGAATAGTTACAAGATGATGTGGAGCAGCGCATATTGTTTTGAGGTTACAGTGCACCAAGTATTGGCAAGGTTATGCCCTTTTGAAAATGTCTGTAAACTTTTCGTTTCCGGCTAACTCCTCCTACAGTTTACGTCCGTCCGATCAAGCTGAAACATGATTTGTAGTTAGACCATGATGTGGAGCAGCGCTTATTGTTTCTAGATTACAGTCCACCAAATATTAGCAGTTAAACCCTTTGAAAGTTTCTATTAATTTTTCGTTTCCGGCTAAATCCTACAGTCAGGGTTCAAATTTAACTTTTTTGACAGCTTGCTAAAATTAGCAAGTAGAATTATTTTTTATTTGCTAAACCTTTCAGCCAACTTGCTTTTTCACACTTATAAACACTGTTAAATGTGGCTTTAAACCTTAGCACTGGGTAAAAATTTCAGCAGACATTTTAAAATATTTTTCTTATTTTTTCCCAGAAAACAGGTTTTGACATTACATGCAAATTGTCTCCTATGGACAATTTGCATGTAATGTCAAAACCTGTTTTCCCAGGTTTTGACATTACATGCAAATTGTCTCCTATGGAAAATTTGCATGTAATGTCAAAACCTGTTTTCTGGGAAAACAGGTTTTGACATTACACGCAAATTGTCCATACGAGACAATTTGCATGTTGCAAATTGTCTCCTATGGACAATTTGCATGTAATATCAAAACCTGTTTTCTGGGAAAAATAAGAAAAATATCGTCATTGCGTTTGGAAAAGAAATTGCAAAACTTCAGCAACAATGCCTCAGGTTCCACCAATTAAAGAGAATCTTTCCAGCTTGCTAGAATTAGCAAGTGATGGAAATTGCAGCTTGCTATTTGAGGAAATTAACCAGCATTTAACAAGTTAGCAAGTGCTAAAATTGATCCCTGACAGTTTACATTCGATCAAGCTGAAACGTCATAAATAGTTACACGATGATGTGGAGCAGCGCATATTATTTCGAGGTTACAGTGCACCAAATATTTGCAGAGTTGTACCCCTTTGAAAGTTTTTGTAAACTTTTCGAAGCGTATTGTTTAGAGGTAATAGTGTGCAAATTTTATTTCATAATAGGTATATTTTTTTGCAAATAACTACTACAGTTATGGCCATATGGGCGTGTTATTTATTTTTTTAATATCCTCCTTTATTAGATTTGCAAGGAAATGTTGCCATTATTAAATCTTTATAAATAAATTTATTAAATGATACAGAATTAAGAAGCTTGACTAATATCAAAACTTATAAACATTATTTTTTTAATACTCTTCTGAGTTGGCTGCCTCGAAGAACAAAAATAAAATCAGTATAAAACCAGTTAAAGGTTTACAAAAAAATTTCTTGCAGCATTTTTTATTTTTGTAGTTTATTTTTGTTTTGTTATTGTTTGGTCCGATATTGAAGTATAGGAAAAACAAATCAGCCAAAGGCTCATATGAGCTTATAATATAGCCATGCTTCTGTCGAGTGTGTTTCGTCCGAAAACACTTCTCCCTAGACGCAGCAAACTTCTCCCTATTTTCCCAGGAGGGAGAAGTCACATATAATCTACCTTAATTTCTGGGACAGCTTGGACCCTTAGGTTACAGTTCACCAAATATCAGCAGAGCTATGCCCCAATGAAAATGTTTATTTCTTTCTTTTGTAATTCCACTTACAGTTTATATCCGGAGCACTGACTTATACAGGAGCCAGTTTATATGCTACATCTTATTACTTGCCACGGACGTATAATGCCCCGCTTGGCGAGCTCTTGTTAGAAATTGTTAAAAGTGAATCTGCAATCAAAGAGTATTTTACTGTCAATCCTTATTCGCGACTAAGGAAACTTCCAAAAAAGCATTTAATTATTCAGTTAAAAAACATTGTTATAAATATTCATGCAATTAATATTTAATGCAATTAAAACACCCAGGAAAATGTTGTGAAACGATCTTTCATAGAATTTGCAATCTTTCAAGCCATTCTGTAGTTGCAATTTTCTTGAAATTCAGTAAATTTGGCTTCACTGAACGAAAGGAACAGTATTCAAGACAAAATCTATTATCTAGGACCTTGAATACTTGAACTAGGATGCATATACTAGGTTCTGTACATTTAAAATTCTGAAACGTTTGCAAATATGATATTAAGACTATGACTGTGATCCGTTTCAAACAAACTTTGAAGTATGTTGATCCTTATACGTATCGTGAAGCAAGCATCGTAATACGTATCGTATGGTGAGTATATCTTTACAGTCCTTTCTAAAGAGAAGTACCAAACAAATTAATTAGACTTCTTTAAGTTTCTCAAAGGTTATCAGTTACTGATCTTTACAATGTGGACTGTTGTTGGTACCTGTGTCAAGAAATACCCTCAAAAAAAGTAAAAGAAAAGTCCAGGGAGTGCCACAATAACAAACCGCAGCCCTTCCCAGACCCCAAGAGGAAGAGGAAACCGACAAATCTAAACAAGCACAATCCGAACAAACGTACGAAAAGCACTAAGATTAGCTCTCTCTTCCCCAAGCGAGGTAATCGCAATACTAAAAGGACTGAAAAACACAAGAACAAAATGACACACAGAAAGACATACAACAAATCGCCTCGTAGAATAAACCACAAAGCAACAAGGAGTAAGACTAACACCGGGACCACCACCTTAGAACGGTCGGTAGAGCAAACCACAGAGGGGTTTAAAGCACTTTTACAGCTAGCGAACTTCACCCTAGGTCCCGATGCTACTCTTAATACATAAATACATAAAAATTCGGTTCGCATAAAGGCTCCCAACTCAGTCAATGCATCAAAGCGAAAACATAAAAATAAAAAAAAAATCATTGTTATGAATATTAATGCAATTAATATTTAGTGCAATTAAAACACCCAGGAAAATGTTGTGAAACGATCTTTCATAGAATTAGCAATCTTTCAAGCCATTCTGTAGTTGCAATTTTCTTGAAATTCAATACGTTTGGCTTCACTGAACGAAAGGAACAGTATTCAAGACAAAATCTATTATCTAGGACCTTGAATACTTGAAATAGGATGCATATACTAGGTTCTGTACATTTAAAATTCTGAAACGTTTGCAAATATGATATTAAGACTATGCCTGTGATCCGTTTCAAACAAACTTTGAAGTATGTTGATCCTTATACGTATCGTGAAAAAAAGGTATCAAACAAGTGTACGTATCAAAAAAAGCCTAAATTAATCACTATAATAAACAAAGACGAGTACTCATGGTTAATTCTACTGTATGCCAGAGTAAATGAAAACCAATAGTTGAACCACGGCGGGACAAGCCAAAGACATTTCGTCAAGCCCCAACCCACTGGTTAAAGTTTTACGAAGAGGCCGTCATTGAGTCTGAGGCCCGAACCGCCGTCGTGCAATTAAAGAGTGAAGCATAGCCATCAACAATGATTGGGTTGACAACTAGGCATGCAGTCTGTCGCATAATATCCAGGCTATAGCCAATTCTTTTATAACGGTTAATAAGTTTCTGAATTGCTCCGAAAAGTTTTCTGAAATACGAAAGGTGATTGTAAAGTGCAAACTCTGGCACTTGAAATAATAACACCATTAAATGAAAACCACTACATTTTAGAAGGAAACAGCCAACGACTATACATGGTGTTTTTTGTTTATATTATTATTATTATAATTAAATAAACTACAATCATACTGTAATAACTTAATTTTGTGGACAGGCTGTCCCATGGCTGGGAAACCATTGTAAACCCAGATCAGATTGCTTCTGAAGAGCTTTCTGGTCAGGGTCTACACTTTGCTTTTCTGTCTGCATCATTTGAACACGTTGATACATTCTATTTGCATGCTGTTTAAAGTTCGGGGTGATTACCACGAATGCAGCAATTTTTCTGAATCCAGCTTTTTTGAATCTTTATAATATAAAGATGTAAATCATTCCAGCTACCACTTATGCCATCAAATCTCTGGTATCATGTATATCTAGTATCAGTGTGCCTCCATAGCCTAGTGGCTAAGAGTGCTGACTCTTAATCATAGGTCTCTCACCGCTGTGAGTTCGAGTCGTACTAGGGACACATGTGGAAAAGACGAGTTCTGTTTATGTATGGTCTCATGGCAAAGTTAGTCTAGTCACAAAAATTTATGAGTGTTTCTCTGGTCAAATATTTATCTACTAGTCAGGTGTTTACAAAATGTTTTTGCAGATCTAGTCTGACATTGTAAAATTGTAATAATTTTTGTTTTTTGAAAAGGCAAAGCAAGTATAGTATAGGCATTGTGTTACGTATAACTATAATTCAACAACTCAAACACGCGTAACTAGTCTATCGCAAGGTATTTCTGATGGCATTTGAACAGTAAAAAAAGGGGGAGTTCTCGGACTTTTATTTTTTTTTTATTCCGACTGGAGAATTTGGGGCATTTTGTTATGCCTCCAACTTCAAAGACGTTGGCGGGGCATATTGCTTCTGGGGCGTTCGTCCGTCCATCCGTTCGTCACGCTTTTTGATGCATAGCATAATTTTAGAACCGTGCATGCTACTGTTTTGAAGTTTCTTATATGAATTTCTCTTGAAAAAAATAGGCGACACATTTATTTTGACAGGATTATGCCCCTTTCCTGCGTTATGTCCTTTGAAAAAATATGGATGCAATCTTGTCAGCAAAATATCTCAAAAACTATTAAAGCTAGAGCTTTGAAACTTAATTAATAGACCTGTAATGATAAGTAGACAACCTGATAAACTTTTGAATAAAATTTTGAAAAATACTTCTTGAATTATGGCCCTTTGTAATTTTGGGCATTTTTATCTTGTCAGCATATCTCAAAAACTGTTAGAGCTAGAACCTTAAAACTTGTTGAATGGCTTTATAGTGATGAGTGGATGACCTGATTAACTTCTGAATAAATTTTGAAAAAAATATTTCATGAGTTAAGTCCCTTTATAATTTTGGGGCATTTTTACTTTTTTAGCAAAATATCTAAAAAACTGTTAGAGCTAGAGCCTTAAAACTTGATTAATGGATTTGTAATGATGAGTAGATGACTAGATTAACTTTTGAATAAATTTTGAAAAAAACATTTCTTTAGTTGTGGCCCTAAGCAATTTTGGGCATTTGATCTTTTCTGCAAAATATCTAAAAAAAAGTTGGAGCTGGAGCCTTGAAACTTGATATATAGACTGGTAGTAATGAGTAGACAACCCGATTAACTTTCAATAAATTTTGAAAAATACTTCATGAGTTATGGCACTTTGAAATTTGGGACATTTTTACCTTGTCGGCAAACTATCTCAAAAACCATTAGAGCTAGAGCCTTGAAACTTGCTGGATGGATTTGTTAAGATGAGTAGATGACCTGATTAACATATTATTAGTTCTGAAAAATACTTCATGAGTTATGGCCCTTTGTAATTTTGGGCATTTTTACCTTGTCAGCATTAGCCGGCCTCGGTGGCTCAGTTGGATGCGCCATCCGACAGGAGACCAGGAGGTCGCGGGTACAACCCCACCGAGATTGGCAACATTCTTTCGTGGAGATTGATCATGAAATATTTTCTACGGTTATTCTCTCCCTTCCGCTGATTCAAGAAGAGCAGTTGTGAGTTTCTGGCGAAAGAATGTGCACAATTCTGGTTAACCGCTTAGAGGACTTAGCCTGCCCAGTAAACGTGTGGTTAGGTAAACTGACTGCGCTCGACATGACCCCATTGGGTTGACTAGGCCGTAAAACCTCAACACAAACAAAAGTAATTTGTCAGCAAAATATCTAAAAACTGTTGGACCTAGAGCCTTGAAACTTGATGAATAGACTGGAAGTGATAAGTATTCAACCTGATTAACTCTTGAAAAAATTTTGAAAAAACACTTCTTGAGTTATGACCCTTTGTAATTTGGGGCATTTTTATCTTCTCAGCAAAATATCTAAAAAAACTGTTAGAGCTAGGGACATGAAATTTAGTGAATTGATTGGTAATATGAGCAGATGACCTGATTTACTTTTGTGTACATTCAGAAACATATTTCATCAGTCCCTTTGTAAATTTGGGCATGTTTCCTTTGTCAGCAAAATATCTAAAAAATTATTGAAGCTGGAGCCTTGAAACTTGATGAATAGATTGGTAGCAATAAGAATATGATCTGATTATGTCCCAAATTTTAAATGAAATTGATGGGGCATATTATTTTGCATTTGTTCGTCTGTTTGTCCGTTTGTGACGCATTTTAGTGCATGCCGTATCTTTAGAACACTGCATGCCGGGGTTTTGATATTTTAATTATGGGTTCCACATGACCCGTATTTTTTTCTTGTCCGGCATATTTGTTTTTTAGAGTTATGCCCCCTTGAAAAAAAATCAGAATTATATCTTGTGAGCAAAATATCTCGAAAGGTATTAAAGCTGAGTTCTTGAAATTTGATACAGTGAATGGGAATGATGTGTTAATTATCTGTTTAGATTTTGATAGAATTCCTTGGCAAATTGCTATAATTACGGCCCTTTGCGGTTCTGCGCGTTTTGATCTTGTCAGCAAGATGTCTGAAAAATTACTTAAGCTAGGGTCTTGAAATGTTATATGCTGATTGGGGATGATGTGGAGATCAGCTGGTTTGATTTCAAGGAAATTCCATGAAAAAATGATGTAGTTATGGCCCTCTGGAGATCAAGGCATTTTTGTCAACAAGATATCACAAAAAGTATTTAAGCCAGAGCCATGATATTTAGAATACTGATTGGGATTGAGGAGGAGATCACCTGATTAAAGTTTGAACTAATTAAATGAAATGTTGTTTGAGTTATGGCCGCCCGTTGCAATTTCTGGCCATTTAATGTTGTTGCTTTATTGTGTATAACATAAGTTTAGAACCATGTGTGCTAATAATTTGAAATTTCATATATTGATTTCTCATGAAAACATAGGTGACCCGCATTTTTTTATCCGAATTATCTCCTATTTTAGAGTTATTTCCCTTTTGATAAAATAACATTGAAATCTGGTATATTTGTACTGTTGTTACCGTTATGGGCAAGCAGTGTCGTAGTCAAGCAGTGTTAGAGCTAGCCAGGCAGTTGGGGGCATAGTGTTGTACAGACACCAGCTCTAGTTTTTAATTTTATTTCCTCCTACCTTTTGGCCAGCCAGAATTTTCCCGAGGACCAGAAAAATAAAAAATCCGGCCATGAGGTCAAATTTAGTACCTTAGGCTTTTGAATGAAAATGCTGAAACTGTTTTTTCTGTTACGTTTATCATCTGTGTTATAGAAATGCAGTCAATTTCAACCCCTGTGTTTACTAAAGATCAAGGTAATTTAGTGGCCTTGGCAAAAGCTCACTTGAGTTGAATATTTTTAGACTCCTTTTTTCTTAGAAAATACTAGGCAAATTGAAACAGTATTTAATCTGAAACCTATGTGGGATAGTAGAAACAAATTATATTCAAATATTCCAGGTCACATGACCAAGAGGGCCGCCATGCCCAAATATGGTAAAAATCTTCGTCTCCAGCCTTGAAGCTTTGAATGTAGCATCAAGTGACTAAGCGCTACCACGTTTGTTCAGATGTTGACGCGTTGCTGTTCTTTGCCTATTTTATGTCAGTGTTGAATTTGGTACCTTAGGCTTTTGAATGGAAAATGCTAAAACAGTGCATTTTTTTTTGTTTCAGTTATCCTCTGTGATATAGAA
This sequence comes from Anodontia alba, assembly GCA_964016985.1. NCBI lineage: Eukaryota > Metazoa > Mollusca > Bivalvia > Lucinida > Lucinidae > Anodontia > Anodontia alba. The sequence goes on from OZ024826.1 coordinate 440,204, forward strand.
ATGCTGTCAACTTCAACCTCTATGAATGTCAAGGTCATTTAGTGACCTGGGCCAAAGGTCACTCGGGTTGAATATAGAAATATTTAATCTGAAACCTTTGTGGGATGGTAGAAACAAATTATTTGCAAATACTCCAGGTCATATGAAAAGATCGCCGCAAAGCCCAAATATGGCAAAAACCTTACAAAATCTTCTTCTCTAGATCCACTTGGCTTATTGTCTTGAAAATTAGTATCTGGGTCACTAGTACTACAAAATTTATATAAATGATGACCTTGGAGTAACCTTGACTTATTTTACAAGGTCAGACTGGGCCCTTAGGCTTCTGAATGGAAAAAAAGATGTAAAGATGCATTGTCCAGTTGCTATTATAGTCTACGATATGGAAATACAGCCCGCTTCAGCCCAAATGAATGTTAAAGGTCAAGGTGATTCAATAACCTTGGCAAAAGGATTGAATTGGATTGAATATGTTTTTCTTACAAACTATTATGCTAATTAAAAGTATATTTCAAAGGAAAATTACATGGGTTAGGAGAAAGAAATGCTATCCCATAGTGTAGGTCACATGACAAAAACGCCTGTCATGCCCATACATGGCTAAAATCTTCAGAAATCTTCTTCACCAGACCACTAGGCAGATTGCCTTGAAACTTACGTAGTATCTATGTAGTATCTGGAACTCCAGTACCACTTGACCAGACAGTTAATGCTCAGGACTCAGGGGTGCGATAAGGACCTCCTGGTCCTTTTTTTAATGTTATTTTTTTTTTGTAAACTTTTATTTATTTATTTATTTTGTGGCCAGCAAGTTTGCTAGTAACGACTGACTGTTACCGTCGCAAAATACGTGTTAATACAAATCGTTATATTGTTATATTCTTTGCTGCTAATGCTTATTGTTTTCTTTTATATTTAATGTGTTGCTAGAATATTATGTGCTCAAAGTCATACATCACGTTAACAAATCAACATGACATGAATGACGTTTTGTAAACCCCACTTTATACATCGCTCGCCTTCTTTGGCTCAAATTTTTTAGATAATGGTTACTGGTTAGAAACGCCTAACTTAGCCGAATCTAACGAGCACTCACAATCTGTGTTGGGGCGGAAATATCGTATTTACCTCAAATATTCGGACACCGTGACTCCTTACCATAATTGAACTTTAATTTGTAAAAGTCTGTTCCACTACAAGGTGATGTGGTTAACATATTGCTAGACGAATGGGAAACAGGCGTTCTGTGGTATCTGAACTGGGGCTACACTGTTTGCTCATGCCTGTCTGTCCTTATACTTAGGATTATTACGGAAAGAACGATATCGAACATTTTCATCTGAAAAACTACAGATATGAAAGACGCATTCCATAATAGAAAACATTTTAATAAATATGACAGAATCATCATCTTTATTTTTGCTTCACTCCCAATTAATGCATAGCACTCTGGGTAAAAATTTCAGCAGACGACATATTGATCTTTTTTTATTCAGAAAACTGGATTTGATATTTCATGCAAATTGTCTTAGTCTGGGAAAAATAAGAAAAATGTCACCAATTCATTGTCTGCTGAAGTAGCCCAGAGAGTGGTAAAGGTTAATAAAAAATAAATCAGTTAGAACGAGTAACATTTTATAGTTCACGCTAACAACATTGTACAAAAGATAAAATAGATCCGGTATTAACACCTTTAATTACCTGTACATCGGCTGTGTTGTCCCTAAAAATCTATCATAGCTGCGTTTTATACCCACCCACAGCAATGATAGTGCACTGAACAAATCAACGTCATTTTGGACGTGATCCGCATTCTGAGGGGAAGTGTAGGTAAAATGACCAAACTGTTCATTCATAAACGAACAGTAACAACATTTTCACGAGGCATCACTTATTATAAGTTATACCTTAAGGTGAAATTATGGTAAGTTGCCATAAAATGTTCCAAAGCCCACACGTGTTTTATCATCTCTCTTAAATAAGTTTTAGTGATTGTGGGTTTGTTACAGTGTTTTTACTAAACAGTTTTTTCCAGCATAAAGTATGAAAGGGAACGCCGTTAGAAACATTAGAGATCCATTACAAGGCTGGATAGACCAGATTTAAAGTTTTCCGGAACTGTCATTTAATGCTCTTATTTTTGAATCCTAAGGGATTGTTTGCAGTCGCTTTTCATTTTCTTATTCATTGACATCAGAGCTCACCGATAAGTCATTGGTATTTGTCTGTCTTTCCCTTTGGTGTTAGGGGTTAGATGGTGATCTGATTTTATCAGTTCCTGAGGTCGCTTATTTACTTTGAGTCTGCTCAGCACTTGTGTCATGACCTCTTAGTCTGCATAAAGAATCGCTTATTTTATAAAATTAAAGAAAAACTAACACCAAATAATAAACATCTGAAAATAAAGAACCTTCTAAGCAAAGCAGTTTGAGGAAAAAATTATGAAAATCGGTCAAGAATTAAGACAATTTGTGAGCTTTGAAGATCCGGAAAATACTATCATGGAAGCCGCCTTTTTGTGAGTATGTGATATCATAACCACCTAATTGAATATGGAAAATTAAATAAATTACACATGAAACAATATTTTAATACTATACACATGTACATGTTTTCATTTTCATATAAACTGTTAACTAGCTCATGTAAACAGTATATTCCTGTCAATAAACAGCTTTAGTTTGTGTCTTAAAAATTATTTGATATCTAATTAAATATTCAATACGGTGGCACGCGTACTCACAGATATACAAACTTTAAACTACGGTATCTTTCTTATACCGTCACTAATTGTAATAAAGTTTATGTGACAATGCTTATTTTTGACAGTTAAAACATTTCAGACATATATCGCATTTTGTGGTTCTTTCCCATTAAAATATTGTATTAAAATATTGTCCAGAGCTTCTAGTTTAGAACGACTTGTACGTAATAGTGGTTTGATTCTTTGAAAGGTGCATGGCCGCTTATATCTTCAAGCACAACACCGTGTTGTGAATAGAAATACATTGGGGTGGGGTGGATATCCCGTTTTCGCTGAAGGGGACTGGAAGTCGTGTGGACACGAAGGTGAGTGAAGCCGTTGAACCGGATTTTTTTTCTTTCCCAGTGACGAATATCAAAAATAGGGGAATGTTATGCAGCTCTCTCTTCACTTTTCTGTTATTGTAAATCAAATTTGATGCAGGACTGGGTTGGAAGCCATTATGCGAACCGATTTTAAGCTCACCTGAGCAAAAGCTCAGGGTGAGCTATTGTCATCACCCTCTGTCCGTCGTCCGTTGTCAACAATTAGTTTGTTAACACTCTAATGGTCACAGTTTTGACTCAATCTAGATGAAACTTGGTCAGAATGTTTGCCTCTATGAAATCTAGGTCAAGTTCGATAGTGGATTTTTCTTGGGGTCAAAAACTAGGTCACCAGGTCAAATCAAAGCAAACATTTCTTAATACTCTAGAGGTCATAGTTTTGACCCAGTCTTCATGAAACTTGCTCAAAATTTTTGCCTCTATTACATCGCGGTCAAGTTCGAAACTGGGTCACTTGGGTTCAAAAATTAGGTCACCGGGCCAGATCAGCAGAAAACCTTAACACTCTAGCGGTCACATTTTTGAAGCAATCATCATGAATCTTGCTCAATATGTTTGCCTTGATGTTTTCTAGGTCAAGTTCGAAACTGGGTCACTTGGAGTAAAAAACTAGGTCACCGGGCCAAATCAGAAGAAAACCTTGTTAACACTCAAGCGGTCACATTTTTCAAGCAATCATCATGAATTTTGCTCAAAATGTTTGTCTTGATGATTTTTAGGTAAAGTTCGAAACTGGGTCACTTGGAGTCAAAAATTAGGTCACCTGGCCAAATCAGCAGAAAACCTTAACACTCTAGCGGTCACATTTTTTCAAGCAATCATAATGAATCTTGCTCAAAACGTTTGTCTTGATGATTTCTAGGTCAAGTTCGAAACTGGGTCACTTGGAGTCAAAAACTAGGTCACCGGGCCAAATCAGCAGAAAACTTTGTTAACACTCTAGCGGTCACATTTTTAAGCAGTCATCATGAATCTTGCTCAAAATGTTTGTCTTGATGATTTTTAGGTCAGATTCGAAACTGTGTCACCTGGGATCAAAAACTAGGTCACCATGCTAGATCAGTGGAAAACCTTGTTAACACTCTAGCGGTCACATTTTTCAAGCACTCATCATGAATCTTGATTAACATGTTTGTCTAGGTGATTTCTAGGTCATGTTTGAAACTGGGTCACATGGGGTCAGAAACTAGGTCACCAGGCCAAATCAGCAGAAAACTGTTAACACTCCAGAGGTCTCATTTTTGAAATAATCATCATAAATATTGCTCAAAATGTTTGTCTTGATGACTTCTAGGTCTAGTTTAAAACTGGGTCACTTGATATCAGAAACTAGTTCACCTGGCCAGATCAAAGGAAAACCTTGTTGATGCGCTAGAGGTCACATTTTCGAAGTGATCATCATGAATCTTGGTCAAAATGTTTGTCTTGATGATTTTCAAGGTGATGTATAGTTTTCTGTCCAGTGACTCTCTTAAGTTTTTCTGTTTAGGTCAGTTTCTAAGTAATTATTGGTCCTACAGAGTGATATTTGGTACTTGTGAATGCAAACATCTTAGCATGGCCTCTTGAGTGCAATCATCCATATCTGACCTTGACCTTTCTTTCACAGTCCATTAGACATGCTACATTGTCTTACTTGTTAATATAATCATTTTGAACTTTGACCTTTATTTCACAGTTCATTAGTCCATTAGACATGCTACATTGTCTTACTTGTTAATATAATCATTTTGAACTTTGATCAGAATGTTTGCCTTGATCAGTTCTAGATCAGGTTCTCGAAGTGTTATGTTGCTCAGGTATTTCTGTTTTAAGAGTAGCATGCGTACCCAGGGAATTAGTTGACTATAAAACTGCTATGCACTCTGGTATGGTCCGGTTGTTGCTCATATATATATACAAATTGAGGAAAAAAACCCGTTGGTCTAAAGATCCACTGATCTTCACTCCTGAGAGCCTCTGTGGGCTACTTTTTGGTGCCTGAATCCATGGATTTTCACTCCTGAGAGCCTCTGTGGGGCTACATTTTGGTGCCTGAATCCATGGATTTTCACTCCTGGAGCCTCTGTGGGCTACGTTTTTAGTGTCTAAAAACCACTGGATCTGTATTTTTATATGGGTTGTGGGCTACTTTTATGGTGTCTAAAACCACTGGATCTGTATTTTTATATGGGTTGTGGGCTACTTTTTTGGTGTCTAAAACCACTTGATCTGTATTTTTATATGGGTTGTGGGCTACTTTTTGGTGTCTAAAGACCACTGGATTTTTAGCTCACCTGAGCATAAGCTCAGGGTGAGCTATTGTCATCACCCTATGTCCGTCGTCGTCCGTCGTCAACAATTAGTTTGTTAACACTCTAGAGGTCACAGTTTTGACCCAGTCTTGATGAAACTTGGTCAGAATGTTTGCCTCTATGAAATCTAGGCCAAGTTCGATACTGGGTTACTTGGGGTCAAAAACTAGGTCACCAGGTCAAATCAAAGGAAAAAATTGTTAACACTCTACAGGTCATAATTTTGACTCAATCTTGATGAAACTTGCTCAAAATGTTTGCCTCTATTAAATCTAGGTCAGGTTCGAAACTGGGTCACCTGGGGTCAAAATCTAGGTCACCTGGCCAGATCAGCAGAAAATCTTGTTAACACTAGCAGTCACATTTTTGAAGCAATCATCATGAATCTTGCTCAATATGTTTGTCCTGATGATTTCTAGGTCAAGTTCAAAACTAGGTCACTTGGGGTCAAAAACTAGGTCACCGGGCCAGACCAGCAGAAAACATTGTTAACACTCTAGCGGTCACATTTTTGAAGCAATCATCATGAATCTTGCTCATTATGTTTGTCTTGATGAATTCTAGGCCAAGTTCGAAACTGGGTCACCTGGGGTCAAAAACTAGGTCACCTGGCCAGATCAGCAGAAAACCTTGTTAACACTCTAGCAGTCTCATTTTTGAAGCAATCATTATGAACCTTGCTCAATATGTTTGTCTTGATGATTTCTAGGTCAAGTTCAAAACTGGGTCACTTGGGGTCAAAAACTAGGTCACCGGGCCAGATCAGCAGAAAACCTTGTTAACACTCTAGCGGTCACATTATTGAAGCAATCATCATGAATCTTGCTCAATATATTTGTCTTGATGATTTCTAGGTCAAGTCTGAAACTGGGTCACCTGGGATCAAAAACTAGGTCACCTAGCCAGATCAGCAGAAAACCTTGTTAACACTCTAGCAGTCACATTTTTGAAGCAATCATCATGAATCTTGCTCAATATGTTTGTCTTGATGATTTCTAGGTCAAGTTCGAAACTGGGTCACTTGGGGTCAAAAACTAGGTCACTGGGCCAGATCAGTAGAAAACCTTGTTAACACTCTAGCGGTCACATTTTTTAAGCAATCATCATGAATCTTGCTGAATATGTTTGTCTTGATGAATTCTAGGTCATGTTCGAAACTGGGTCACTTGTAGTCAAAAACTAGGTCACCTGGCCAGAACAGCAGAAAACCTTGTTAACACTCTAGCAGTCACATTTTTGAAGCAATCATCATGAATCTTGCACAAAATGTTTGATTTGATGATTTATAGGTCGAGGTCGAAACTGGGTCACTTGGAGTAAAAAACTAGGTCACCGGGCCAAATCAGCAGAAAACCTTGTTAACAATCTAGCAGTCACATTTTTGAAGCAATAATCATGAATCTTGCTCAAAATGTTTGTCTTGATGATTTCTAGGTTAGGTTCGAAACTGGGTCACGTGGTGTCAAAAACTAGGTCACCAGGCCAAACCTGCAGAAAACCTTGTTAACACTCTAGCGGTCACATTTTTGAAGCAATTATCATGAATCTTGCTCAAAATGTTTGTCTTGATGAGTTCTAGGACATGTTTGAAACTGGGTCACTTGGGGTCAAAAACTAGGTCACCGGGCCAAATCTGCAGAAAACCTTGTTAACACTCTAGCGGTCACATTTTTGAAACAATCATCATGAATCTGGCTCAAAATGTTTGTCTTGATGATTTCTAGATCAAGTTCGAAACTGGAACACCTGGGGTCAAAAACTAGGTCACCTGGCCAAATAAGCGTAAAATCTTATCACTCTAGCGATCATATTTTTCAAGCAATCATCATTAATCTTGCACAAAATGTTTGTCTTGATGAGTTCTAGGTCAAGTTCGAAACTATGTCGCTTGGTATCAAAAACTAGATGACCGGGCCAAATCAGCAGAAAACTTTGTTATAATCATTTTGAACTTTGATCAGAATGTTTGCCTTGATCAGTTCTAGATCAGGCTCTCAAAGTGCTGTGTTGCTCATGTGAGCGTTACAGGGCCATCATGGCCCTCTTGTTTGTCCCATGCGGTCTCTATAAAATTTTTCTGCTCATATGGATTTCTAATTTAAGTAAAGAAAATCCATATATATTTAAAATGCCAAAGCAACTACCATTATCCGCTTATAAAGAGATAAAATCCGGGTGTCTATCTAAAAGACAAGCGATTGAAAAATACAAAATTTCCCAGGCAAGGTTTATGAAAATCCGCGGTCCTATTAATCCTACTCCTGAGGAAGTAATTTGGAGTGCCTTAGAGCGACGCTCATTAACAGATAAAGAAAAAAAATCTTAGAGCTATCCGGATATACATTCTACGTAAGGCACCAAATTCCAAGGCAACTTCTTGAACTATATACTCTATGCCTTACCAAAAACATAGAAAAAGTATTAGATATTGTATATCTTTTCCAACCAGGTCAAGAAAAAGGGGCATTTGGAGATTTAAGAGTAATAGTGCCAGATTACACAAAACCCAAACCACACACAGGCGAGTGTGTTGATTGTGTAGCATGTTGCAGTAATATACCACTTTTCTATAATGACCCCTCCACCTGTAAATGCGGTTCTAGAAACCACTGTCCAAATAGTAGGCAATGTATTCTATGGAAAAATGATAAAGATATTGACATTACAATACAAAGAGTTCCATTACAGACCCCTGAAAAGATTGAATATAACCCTAACAAGCTAAAAATATAGAGAATTTTCATGACAACTACTGTCTTGCTTAGACTATAAGATATACTAATTTAATTTCCTGCTTAGCAGCAACTTGTCCATGTGGTGAAAGTACTTGCTTATTTAGAAGGCTAGCAGGAATTGATATATGTAAAAATTTAGGGTTTGACGATCCCAAACACACCCCAAAAGAAGAAAAGGGGCTTCCTTTAGTATGTAATACTGAAACACCAGGTCTATTAGAAACGACCTCTATACAACCTTTTAACACATGGAAAAAAATTACATCCCTACCAGAAGGCAGATATACATGTAAAAAGTTTGCAGTTTCTAAACTAGGAAATAAAACCATAGTAATATTACTTTTAGGAGATGTGCCTGTTTACAGTTATCGAATACAGGAAGCAATAAAAAATATAGGAGGGATAGAAAAGTTGAAAATGTTAAAAAAAGAGTTTATATGTGAACTACGTAATCTATGCTATTCCCCTACCACTAAGAAGAATAATGGAGACAGAGAGGTTAGATTGCATCGTGTATAAGTTTGTTTTTTTATTATGTTCCTATCTAACAGTTCTCTGGTGGATTTTATCATAGTACTATTACGCTGTAATACTATTATATTAAGAATTGGAATGTCTGACAAATTAGTACTATTACGCTGTAATACTGTTATTTTATTATGGGGTTTACCATAGAACTATTACGTTGTAATACTATTACGTTGTAGTATTATTACACTGTAATACTGTTATGCTATTATTATGGGATTTACTGATATTACTATTACGTTGTAATACTATTACATAGTAATACTATTATGCTGTAATACTATTACTGTAGTATAACTATATTGAACTGTAATCATAACACAAAAAAATCAGACTGCCATGATAAAAATATTTACCATTTTACCATTTTTCTTCTTTACAAATTTCTTCTATAATCTTCATATTTTTCATTATTAATCCAAGGTCATTTGCACACTTCTGTAAATTTGGATATTTGTCTACAAGTTTAAACAGTCTCACAAGGGCATAACAATATGACACTGAATATTTTATTCCCCTTTGGGTTAAAAACACACCTATGTTTTCACTTTTAATTTCTTTCAGATGAAGAATCACTTTACCCACCAATGCAGATTTGTGAATTATGTCTCTTTTATTACTTCGGATAGACAGTTCTAATGAGCGAATTGTTTCTACACACGTATCCTCTGTTGATGTATCAATTCCAATATCTCCTTCAATGCGTCTTTCTTGTGAAAATGAGTTTAGCAACTTTGTTCTGACATTAGCTTTTATCACACTTCGTGTCGTGCTTTTATCAATATGTTTCCAGGTTTTACATAACACTTGCCATACAGCAAACCCAGTAATAGCACAATACACAAGTGTTTTGGTAAAATCTGTGTATTCTTGTACACTCCTTCCTATGTCCTGCAATGTGTGGAATTCTTTAATTTCTTTTTCCAAAATAGATTGTGTATCTGACTCTGACACAGCATCCAAAGAATCTAATACATTTTGCATTAATTCTGTTTGTTTCTCCATCTGTGTTGTTTGTCTCTCCATCTTTGCCTCTAACTGTCCAAGTCTTGCAAGGACATCTTCCACTACAATTTCTTTATGTTGGGTTGTCACATACTCTATTTCTCTTTGTATATTTTCTTGCTGTGTAACAGGTGTTAGATCTTGCTGTGCAGGTAGTGTAAGCTCTTGTTTTGTAATATTTTCAGCATCTTGTGCAACAGGTTTATCATTCCATAGGTTTTGTAATCTACCCCCAACCAATATTATACTTTCATTGCACCTCTGATGCAGATAACTTACCTTTGGATTTTTTAATCTGTTCTATGTCTTCTAATGTAAGATTTGCCTTTGATTTTTTTCTGTGGATATAAATTTGTTTGAAAATAAAATAACAGAACCATAACAGAACCACGGTGGACCACCGTGGAGAGTGTAGTGATAAAATGGATTTTACATGCTAATTTTGTATTATTATGAGCTAATAGCCAGATAGCTTGGCTTATAATGCTACAAAACAGCTATATAATTGCTAATAGCAAAATAATTTTGTATTATTATGAGCTAATAGCCAGATAGCTTGGCTTATAATGCTACAAAACAGCTATATAATTGCTAATAGCAAAAATATTTTGTATAAAGGGGAATAAATATTACAGCTGGAGTTGATACTGCATTAATTTCTACAAGTGTTATTATGGCTGGTGTTGGATTAGCTGTACCTGTTATGTTACCATTAGAGATTGTTGCAATTGTCTGTGGCTGTATGGGTGTTTGTGTTAAGTTATTGAGGCGTAAATTAATGTCAAAGAAACAGAAACATTATGAAATTAAAACACTGGGGGAAAGCAAGTTAAAATCCATCAAAAGTTTAATTTCCACAGCTTTAAACGATGGACAAATATCAAAACAGGAATTTAAAATAGTTCTTGATGAATAAGACAAATATAATGATTTGAAAGATAAAACGCACACTAAACAGTCTGGTTTGAGTGAGCAAGAAAAAAAGAAATTAATAGAACAGGGAAAGGTACAAGATACATGATGTTATTTAATAATTTCGTTTTCATAAATGATCCACCGTCAGTATACATTTAAATCTCCCACTAATCAACCACTTATTACTCACTTTTTTTTTAAATATACTAGTGTATTTGAACGTTTTTTAATTGTCAACGTTTTACTTGCGAGCCTTAAGTCTGATCATGTATTCGTTCAGGTGTTTGTCCGTCCCTTGTCAGTATTCGGTCATTTCCCCCAAGGCTATCAGCTGGTAAGATAAAGTAGATATCAGCTCAAATTGTCATGTGAATGTTTCGAAGTGTAAAACGCCTCTCTTGCAATGGCTGAACAATCTCTAGTGGAACTTTATAACTATCTCACTGCAACATATCCAGATGATAAAATATAAAACTGTGTTTTTTTAAATATGAACAGCAACAACAACAGCAGCAACAAAAACAGCAGCAACAAAAACCAAGTCTGAAACGGACACGAAGTGTGATAAAAGCTAATGTCAGAACAAAGTTGCTAAACTCATTTTCACAAGAAAGACGCATTGAAGGAGATATTGGAATTGATACATCAACAGAATATACATGTGTAGAAACAATTCGCTCATTAGAACTGTCCATTCGAAGTCATAAAAGAGACATAATTTACAAATCTGCATTGGTGGGTAAAGTGATTCTTCATCTGAAAGAAATTAAAAGTGAAAACATAGGTGTGTTTTTAACCCAGAAGGGAATAAAATATTCAGTGTCATATTGTTATGCCCTTGTGAGACTGTTTAAACTTGTAGACAAATATCCAAATTTACAGAAGTGTGCAACTGACCTTGGATTAATAATGAAAAATATGAAGATTATAGAAGAAATTTGTAAAGAAGAAAAATCGTAAAATGATAAATATTTTTATAATGGCAGTCTGATTTTTTTGTGTTATGATTACAGTTTAATATAGTTATACTACAGTAATAGTATTACAGCATAATAGTATTACAGTGTAATAGTATTACAACATAATAGTAATATCAGTAAATCCCATAATAATAGCACATCAGTATTACAGTGTAATAATACTACAACGTAATAGTATTACAACGTAAAAGTACTATGATAAACCCCATAATAAAATAACAGTATTACAGCGTAATAGTATTACAACGTAATAGTATTACAGCGTAATAGTACTATGGTTAACCCCATAATAGTATTACAGCGTAATAGTACTAATTTGTCAGACATTCCAATTCTTAATATAATAGTATTACAGCGTAATTGTACTATGGTAAACTCCACCAGAGAACTGTTAGATAGGAATATATTTCAAAATTTCCACTATATCCCAGAATCACCATTTTGAATATATATTAACCTCTCTATCTCCATCCTTCTTCTTAGTGGTAGGGGAATAGCATAGATTACGTAGTTTACATATAAACTCTTTTTTTAACATTTTCAACTTTTCTATCCCTCCTATATTTTTTATTGCTTCCTGTATTCGATAACTGTAAACAGGCACATCTCCTAAAAGTAATATTACTATGGTTTTATTTCCTAGTTTAGAAACTGCAAACTTTTTACATGTATATCTGCCTTCTGGTAGGGATATAATTTTTTTCCATGTGTTAAAAGGTGGTATAGAGGTCGTTTCTAATAGACCTGGTGTTTCAGTATTACATACTAAAGGAAGCCCCTTTTCTTCTTTTGGGGTGTGTTTAGGATCGTCAAACCCTAAATTTTTACATATATCAATTCCTGCTAGCCTTCTAAATAAGCAAGTACTTTCACCACATGGACAAGTTGCTGCTAAGCAGGAAATTAAATTAGTATATCTTATAGTCGAAGCAAGACGGTGGTTGTCATGAAAATTCTCTATATTTAGCTTGTTAGGGTTATATTCAATCTTTTCAGGGGTCTGTAATGAAACTCTTTGTATTGTAATGTCAATATCTTTATAATTTTTCCATAGAATACATTGCCTACTATTTGGACAGTGGTTTCTAGAACCGAATTTACAGATGGAGGGCTTATATAGAAAAGTGGTATATTACTGCAACATGCTATACAATCAACACACTCGCCTGTGTGTGGTTTGGGTTTTGTGTAATCTGGCACTATTACTCTTAAATCTCCAAATGCCCCTTTTTCTTGACCTGGTTGGAAAAGATATACAATATCTAATACTTTTTCTATGTTTTTGGTAAGGTATAGGGTATATAGTTCAAGGTTGCCTTGGAATTTGGTGCCTTTCGTAGAATGTATATCCGGATAGCTCTAAGATTTTTTATCTGTTAATGAGCGTCGCTCTAAGGCACTCCAAATTACTTCCTCAGGGATAGGATTAATAGGACCGCGGATTTTCATAAACCGTGCCTGGGAAATTTTGTATTTTTCAATCGCTTGTCTTTTAGATAGACACCCAGATTTTATCTCTTTATAAGCGGATAATGGTAGTTGCTTTGGCATTTTAAATATATATGGATTTTCTTTACTTAAATTAGAAATCCATATGAGCAGAAAAAGTTTATAGAGACCGCATGGGACAAAAAATCCAGTGGTCTTAGACACCAAAAAGTAGCCCACAACCCGTATAAAAATACAGATCCAGTGGTTTAAGACACCAAAAAAGTAGCCCACAACACATATAAAAATACAGATCCAGTGGTTTTAGACACCATAAAAGTAGCCCACAACCCATATAAAAATACGAATCCAGTGGTTTTTAGACACTAAAAACGTAGCCCACAGAGGCTCCAGGAGTGAAAATCCATGGATTCAGGCACCAAAAAGTAGCCCCACAGAGGCTCTAAGGAGTGAAAATCCATGGATTCAGGCACCAAAAAGTAGCCCACAGAGGCTCGTAGGAGTGAAGATCAGTGGATCTTTAGACCAACGGGGTTTTTTCCTCAATTTATGTATATATTGCTCTTACTACCTGTTGCTTTGTGGTTAATTCTACGAGGCGATTAATATTGTCTTGCCCGAGTTTTGTACTTGTGGTTTTCAATCCTCTTAACATTGCAATCACCTTACTTGGGGAAGAAAGTGCTGGTGTTTGTGCTTTTCGTGCGGTTGTTGTTTGCACGTGTTGATTTGTATCTCTTTCCTCTTCCTTTTGGTGTCAAGGATTGCTGAGACTTGTGATTAAGGACTTTTTAGCTCACCTGAGCAAAAGCTCAGGGTGAGCTATTGTCATCACCCTCTGTCTGTCGTCCGTTGTCGTCTGTCGTTCATCGTCAACAATTAGTTTGTTAACACTCTAGAGGTCACAGTTTTGACCCAATCGATGAAACTTGGTCAGAATGTTTGCCCCTATGAAATCTAGGTCAAGTTCGATACTAGGTTACATTGGGGCAAAAACTAGGTCACCAGGTCAAATCAAAGGAAAAATTTGTTAATACTCGAGGTCATAGTTTTGACCCAGTCTTGATGAAACTTGCTCAAAATGTTTGCCTCTATTAAATCTCAGTCAAGTTCGAAACTGGGTCACTTGGGGTCACAAACGAGGTCACCGGGCCAGATCAGCAGAAAACCATGTTAACACTCTAGCGGTCACATTTTTGAAGCAATCATCATAAATCTTGCTCAATATGTTCGTCTTGATAATTTCTAGGTCAAGTTCGAAACTGGGTCACTTGAGGTCAGAAACTAGGTCACCAGGCCAAATCAGCAGAAAACCTTTTTAACATTCTAGTGGTCACATTTTCCAAGCAATCATCATGAATCTTGCTCAGAATGTTTGTCTTGATGATTTCTAGGTCGTTTGAAACTGGCCCACGTGGGGTTTAAAACTAGGTCAACAGGCCAAACCAGCAGAAAACCTTAACAATTTAGCGGTCACATTTTTGAAGCAATCATCATGAATCTTGCTCAAAATGTTTGTCTTGATGAGTTCTAGGACATGTCTGAAACTGGGCCACGTGGGGTCAAAACCTAGGTCACCAGGCTAAATCAGCAGAAAACCTTGTTAACACTCTAGCGGTCACATTTTTGAAGCAGTCATCATGACTCTTGCTCAAAATGTTTGTCTTGATGATTTCTAGGTCAAGTTCGAAACTGGAACACCTGTGGTCAAACACTAGGTCACCTGGCCAAATCAGCGTAAAATCTTATCACTCTAGCGGTCATTTTTCAAGCAATCATCATGAATCTTACTCAAAATGTTTGTCTTGATGAGTTCTAGGTCAAGTTCGAAACTGGGTCACTTAGGGTCAAAAACTAGGTCACCAGGCAAAATCAGCAGAAAACCTTGTTAACACTCTAGCGGTTACATTTTTAAAGCAGTCATCATGAATCTTGCTCAAAACGTTTGTCTTAATGATTTCTAGGTCAAGTTCGAGACTGGGTCACCTGGGATCAAAATCTAGGTCACCTGGCCAAATCAGTGGAAAATCTTATCATTCTAGCGGTCACGTTTTTGAAGCAGTCATCATAAATCTTGCTCAAAATGTTTGTCTTGATGATTTTTAGGTCAAATTCGAAACTGGGTCACTTGGATTCAAAAACTAGGTCACTGGGCCAAATCAGCAGAAAACCTTGTTCACACTCAAGCGGTCACATTTTTTGAGCAATCATCATGAATCTTGCTCAAAATGTTTGTCGGTGATTTCTAGGTCAAGTTCGAAACTGGGTCACTTGGGGTAAAAAACTAGGTCACTTGGCAAAATCAGCAGAAAACCTTCTTAACACTCTAGCGGTCACATTTTTGAAGCAATCATCATGAATCTTGCTCAAAGTGTTTGTCTTGATGATTTCTAGGTCAAGTTTGAAACTGGGTCACATGGGGTCAAAAACTAGGTCACTAGGCCAAATCAGCAGAAAACTATTAACACTCCATAGGTCGCATTTTTTTAAATAATCATCATAAATATTGCTCAAAATGTTTGTCTTGATGATTTCTAGGTCTAGTTTAAAACTGGATCACTTGATATCAGAAACTAGTTCACCTGGCCAAATCAAAGGAAAACCTTGTTGATGCTCTAGAGGTCACATTTTTGAACTGATCATCATGAATCTTGCTCAAAATGTTTGCCTTGATAATTTCAAGGTGATGTATAGTTTTGTCCAGTGACTCTCTTAAGTTTTTCCGTTTAGGTCAGTTTTTCGGTAATTATTGGTCCTACAGAGTGATATTTGGTACTTGTGAAGTGTTTGTGTTTAGGTCAGTTTCTTAGTAACTATTGCTCCTACAGCCAGTGATACTTAGTACATGCATACATCTTAGCATGGCCTCTTGAGTGTAGTCATCCATATTTGACCTTTACCTTTATTTCACAGTCCATTAGACATGCTACATTGTCTTACTTGTTAATATAATCATTTTGAACTTTGATCAGAATGTTTGCCTTGATCAGTTCTAGATCAGGTTCTCAAAGTGCTATGTTGCTCAGGTGAGCGTTACAGGGCCATCATAGCCCTCTTGTTTCTTTTCCTGTTTGAAACCAAATTCTATGTTTCATGCCAGAAATCAGCTTTTTGTCGGAGCAAGGGTGGTTTATATTTTGCCGTTTTGGATAACATGCGAACATGCTGCAATCACAAAGTGGGGTGGGGAGGTTAACAACTTTTACAGTCGACTAACTTGACCATGGGCCCCATGCTACTCTTCATACTGAAATACGTAAACAATGGGATCGCTTAATGGCCCTAAACTCTGTCGATGCATTATGGCGAAAAAAAATCACATAAATCCCTATGATATACAATGCCGAATACTCTTGGCTAATTCTACAAACCCGTCTACCAAATCCTGAGTACCAGAGCACTTTCTACCCCAAAAAAAGGTAAGAGAAAAAAAGGTAAGAGAAAAGTCCAGGGAGTGCCACAATCACAAACCGCAGTCCTTCCCAGACCCCAAGAGGAAGAGGAAACCGACAAATCTAAACAAGCACAAATCGAACAAACGTACGAAAAGCACTACGATTAGCTCTCTCTTCCCCAAGTGAGGTAATCGCAATACTAAAAGGACTGAAAACCACAAGAACAAAATGACACATGGTAAGACATACAACAAATCGCCTCGTAGAATAAACCACAAAACAAGAAAGAGTAAGACTAACACCGGGACCACCTCCTTAGAACGGTCAGTATCAAGCCTCATCACCCCACCTCATTTAAGAAACACAAATGCCTCGCAGCCTCATCAGCCCACCTCATCTAAGAAACACAAATGCCTCGTAGTGGACAAAAACCGAACCTGTATGCCACAATCTCCTCAATCACAAGCTATCCAATTAAGCACATCCGATCCCCTTAATCGCAAAAATTGATAAAATTTTCATTTTCTTGGCTAACGAATAATACCGGAAATATAGTTTGGTTCGTGAAGAACGTTAACCTTACAGCCTTTTTTAAGTTAGGGTGGGTGTTGTCGGGCATGGCGAAGAGTTGTTGTGTATCTTACGTCACTGGGGGTCCAACTGATATTTGCTTACAGTTGGGCAAGGCCTGCTATCCTTGTAGCAGGTGTGGGTAGAGGAGGGCTGTTTTCATTTCTTCTGTTTCTTCGCTTTCATTCCTGTTCCTCGTTCTTCCCTGTCCGTCTCTTTTATATCCTCTAAAGTCTCTTCTATCTCTTTTCTCCCTTTCTCTGGAAGACGACACAGAATGACCCACAAGGGTTGACGTGTCTTTAAACCCCAACACAATCAAGTAAGGATGATTGATGAAATCATATAGACTATCCTTGCTCCAGGAGAAAGCGGTTTTCGGCCATGAAACATTGAATCTTGATTCAAATTTTACTCACAATCACAGGAAAATGAACAGAGGGTTGAACCCTGAGAAACAATAAATCCAGTTCAACCGGTTCACTCAGCGTCGTGTCCGCACCATTTCCAGTCCCCTTCAGCGCAACTTGTTATCTCTTCAATATATTTGCATTCACAAAAAGGGTGTTTGAGGAGATAAGCGGCCTTGGAGTAGGTAGTAGGAAAATGACATGGTAGTTTACTTTACTAATTCAATAGTTACGAGGTGTGAGCGAAAAGTTAGTTTCTTCTTGAGATATAAAGAAAATATACAGAGTTGTTATTAATGTTTACATTGAAATAAAGTATACTAGCTTGAGTAAGATGTATGTGAGAAATATTATGATGCCGAAGTCTGTGCACGTGACGTCACATAAAGTACCTAAAAGCGTCGTCGTCGCGAATTTTTTAATATGTCGTTCCAGCAAAAATTGAGATATTTTTGCGCAGTAAAAGCATTCAAAACATCTAAGAAACATGTATCTGAAATTTTGCAAAATCCGCATTCACGGTAGTTATAGCTGTAGAATAAACTGCAGAAATAAAAACATTTTGCAACATTTTTTTCATTGTTTTGCACATTTCGCTATGTTGGTAACATCCTGTTTAGTTGTTTTGAAAGGAACTGTCTTTCTTTTAAACATACAATATCTCACTATTGGCATATTATCACAAATTTTTAAATACCGTCAAGTTGTGACTTACCGTCTCTGAATTCTATAACTTTGTAAATACGAGGGTGAGTCAATAAGTAACCAGCCTAACTTATTTCCGGTTGAGATCTACCTCTTCTTTTTCAATGTAATTGCCCTCTTGTGTGATGCACTTAGACCAACGGTGTTCAAGTGCCATCAGCCCAGAACTGAAAAAGTCAGGGTCCTTTCCATTGACCCACTCCTTAACTGCCGTCACGACTTCTTCATCAGACCGGAAATGAAGTCCACGGATATCCTTTTTCAAGTTGGGAATAGGAAGAAGTCGCTAGGAGCTAGGTCAGGCGAATAGGCAGGATATGGTTTTAATTCATACCCGTTTCGCTCTACAACATCCATTGCAACTTTGCAAGTGTGGACTCTCGCGTTGTCCTGTTGCAGCAAAACACCTTTAGAGAGTTTACCTCGGCGTTTTTCACGGATGGCGGTTCTCAGTTGGTCTAACAAGTTTGCATGGTACACTCCAGTTATTGTACTCTTGGATAAAAAGTCCAACATGATAACGCCTTTTGCGTCCCAAAATACTGTGGCCATCACCTTCCCAGCAGATGGTTGCGTCTTGATTGATTGTGTTGGGGTTTAACGACACGTCAACCCTTGTGGGTCATTTTGTGTCGTCTCCCAGAGAAAGGGAGAAAAGTGATAGAAGAGATAGTAGAAGAGATGAAAGAGAGGGACAGGGAAGAAAGGAACAGGAATGAAAGTGAAGAAACAGAAGAAATAAAAATATTCCCCATCTACCCTTACCAGCTACAAGGATAGCAGGCCTTGCCCAACTGTAAGCCAATATCAGTTGGACGCCCCGGTGACGTAAGATACACGACACCTTTGCACCACCCGACCACCGCCCAGGTTGTGTCTTGGTCTCGGGAGCCCAGGCCCTACCCACTGGACTATGAGCTTTATTATCTGGCTCATTATAATGAACACAAGTCTCATCTACAGTCATCAGATGCTAAAGAAAATCATCTTTTGACCTAAAACGCTTCAACAAGGCACTGCATACTGATGCTCTGGTTGCCATTAGCTCATCGCTAAGGGATTCGGAGACCCAACGGGCTGTTAGCTTGCGCATACCTAAACGATCATGTAAGATTTTTGAAACGCTACCATGTGAAATGCCTAATGCCTGCGCTATTTCTTCCACCTGAATTTGCCTATCAGAGTATACCAGATCCCGAACTTTCTTACACATTTCTTCGTCGGTAGCATCCTGTGGGCGTCCAGACCTGGCTTCCTCTTCTAAAGACGTTCTACCGCGTTTGAATTCCCCTACCCAGAATTTAACCTGAGCATAAGATGGTGCAGAAGACCCATAAATATCGGCTAACTCGCCGTGTATTTCCTTGCCTGTATTACCTTTTAAATACAAGTACCGAATTACAGCACGGTACTCAACTTTAGATGAAAAGCATGCCTTTGCATCACTAGCCATGTTTGACATTCAATATCTTATTAAAGAATGACTCGATACGTGTGCAATTTTGTACCCATGTATAAAACATATATTGAAGCATAGCATGAAAATGGTGACCGTCTCCGTCCATCGGAAATGGGATAGGCTGGTTATTTATTGACACGCCCTCGTATCAAATTTTCTTTGTATGTTGATTATGGCAAAATAAGTAAATCCGTACATAAGTAATAAGCCTATGGAAAAAGAAACAAATTTTACGATCATCGTATACCTCGGTATCTTCAGTTGTCACGAGTTTACAGTGAAACATTCCTTTCACAACATTATTTGTTAAATTTGCAGTTCTTGGCTACCTACAATTAAATGAAGATATAAATGTTTCAGAAGGAACACATCTGGTACATCATACCATGTATGGTGAATAAAGTCGCCGATTGCGCTGCAACGTTAGCTGTTGATGACGGCATAGGAAAAACATCATTATTCTGTATGGTATCAACTAGTCATTTCCTCCATCCGGCAGTCTTTCAGAAGCTGCTTGCAATATGCATCAAGAAGTGGCCTATAGTTGAACATAAAGGACAAAAATCGCTCTACTGTGGACTATGTAAATTTAATATTGTCGACACTAAGAACTACAAATTGCTCATCTTCTTGGTTGGCTATGCTATACACACCAGAATTGAAAACTTTGCAAGTAAGATACAGCCACCGACTGCCATGTGTTCATCGATTCGGAGTTTCCTGGTTCAAAGTCTTCGCAGTGTTCTTCTAGGAATGGGCTTTTCTGACAAATTCATGTCATGCATTCAGTGCCCACGATTCGATCCCCTTGATAACGGGGGGTACTTTGACACTGGCTATTGCGAGGATAACGAAATAATAACATGTGATGATTGTGAAGAATCGCACGGATTACAGACAGAGGACATTCTCAGCTGTTGGCTAGAAAAGGTAAATACTAAAACATCTGAATGAATAAAGAATTTAACACAAGAACGTGTTTTCAAACACAGTTAATATGGGTTTCAGATTCAATAAGTGACTTGAGATGTTTGATAATCAGTTTTCGACTTCAATTGTAGTGAATAAAATGGAGCATTTTGCCAAAAAACAAAAACAACTGTCAATGACTGGAATGTGATCATTTTTAAACCATATGAAATCCATACATTAGATTAGGGGATCGTTTTTGAAAAACAAAAATAAAGAAAAGACAAAACAAACAAAAAAAGAAATAAAGAAATAGTTTTTATATTTTCTAAATTGGTGAAACAATGTGACTTTAGCACGTATTTGCACTAAACCATTTATATATTCAACCATTTTTTTTTTTAAATAAATTAAATTACTGAAAAGAATTTCAAAACATTAATAGAAACGTCCAGGAAGTGTCACAATCATAAACTGCAGCTATTCCCCCGAAAATCAAGAGGAAGAGGACATAATTGCTCATACACAAAATGAACTAATATAAGAGAAGCGTACAGACCAGCTCTCTCGTTTAAATGCTAAGCATGACATAGAACAAAGAATGAGACGAGAATCAGCACGAAAACACACATGAAAATACGAACAACCTCGGGAGACCCGCCTTAGAATGGTAGGCAGCTAAACCTGTATTTATTCGACACTTTTAAGTTTGTCTGAAGAAATGACAAAGTAAGAAATTACTCGAAATGTTCCCGTTTAGTTAATGATTTGTTTTATTCAAATTTGTGTTACGATAAGACTAATATCCTACTAGAAACATAAGACGAAAAGACAGGGATCATAATTAAAGGGATGTAACAGTTACATTGCTAAGATTACAATACGATTAATTGTGTTAGTTGTTTTTTTTTTTTTTTTTTTTTTTTTTTTTTTTTGTTTCATTTAATATTTGATTTCTGCCGAGACTTCTATTCTTTCTAGAAAACAAAGACGATATTCGGAAGGACATCCATGCCAAGTGTCCTTTACCTGTAATCTTTGCAAACAGTGGGTGCATACTAATCTACGGTATTCCCGGTATCCATGTCCCGGTATTCATAGAGGTTTATGTGTTTTACACAGTATAACATCAACAGTACTTGGCAGTTTTTAATAATTTAAACACCAAATTAACGACAATAATCTAATCTACAAAGTAATGATATTTGATTAAAAAATTATTTGTTGCTGACGTTGCAGCATGTTGTCAAAGTCCCGGTATCGAGATTCACTTGTCCCGGTATCCATAGGGGCATACGTCTTTGACATGGCATAACATCAAAACGACGTGATCGATTTTAATAAATTAAACACCCTATAAAAGGCAATACTCTAATCTATGAACAAATTATAAAATTTGTAAAAATATGTCAGTTGCTGATGATGTGTCATTCTGTAAAAGTCCCGGTATCGAGGTTCACATGTCCCGGTATCCATAGGGGCATACGTCTTTGACATGGCATTACATCAAAACGACGTGATCGATTTTAATAAATTAAACACCCTATAAAAGACAATACTCTAGTCTATGAATAATATAAAAAATCTGTAAAAAATATGTCAGTTGATGATGATGTGGCATTCTGTCAAAGTCCCGGTATCGAGGTTCACATGTCCCTGTAATTCATCTCCGTGTGTGACATGACATAATATCAAAATTACTTAATTGATTTTAATAAATTAAACATCTGATTAAAGGCAATGCTCCAATCTATAAAATAACTATAAGCATATAAAAAAAAATATCAGTTGCTGATGTTGTAGCATTACTCACCTGAGCTTCAACTCCTTACAATACCTTTTCTAAAAATTTTTAACACGTACAATTTACTACTTGAAGCTGTGTCTTAAAATTCTGGATTAGTGGAAAACAGTGTAGACGCTGATGAGACACTTGATTCTGCAGTTTCATCTGGGTCTACACTGTCTGAACAGAATTGTCTGTCCGTCCGAATACATACGATAGATACACTAAAAATGCTGGATTATTGGAAAACGCGGTAGACGCCGATGAGACACCGCGATTCGCCCGACACGACACCCACTAGGTTTTTTTTAAATATTATACGAAAATCAATTCCACTAATTATTTAGGTGACCGCAGGAAACGCACTGCCATGCAGTCCCTAAGGATTTATTTAAGCCTATGCATTTTTTTATGAAACCACTGTTTACATTTTTTGCCTTTACATTTTTTGCCTTCGCAGTACACCATGTCATCGACAAATTCTGGAAGTTTACAATGACACCAAACCGCAATTTTGAGTGATTTTGGATGAAGGGCCAGTGCCTGAAAATAGACAGAAAACATAAACAGTCATTGAGATATAGCAAACAGAGAACGCGGCGTCTGATCAGGGTCTACCCTATTTGTTAAGCATCCAGCAATTTTCATCAATGTTCCGAAAACGATGAAAACAAATTAAAAAAAAAAAACAAAAAAAAAAAACAAAAAAACAACACATTAACTACAACATTAAAATGCATCGGCAAGTTCGATTAAAAATATACATCATTTTTATATTAATGAAAATAGAAAATTTGGAAAGGCGTGTTCACGTTAAGTATTCACACGTGGCGGTCATTATTGGAGTTAATGAAGTAAATTACTCATCGTTAACAAATAATCGGTTCGTTAAGTGACAAATGATGCTTGAAACGATCTGCATTTATTTCATTACATTTTAAATTTCAGTTGAACTCTTTTCATCATTTCGAACTTTATTTTGAAAAGAAAAACAAAATAAATAAATCAAAAAATACTTTAGGGTCTTGCCTTAGCACTGCTTTTGTTTCTCTCATGTCGGTTTAGTCATACAATCGAACCACGGTGGAAATGGAGGCGAGCAAAGCGCAAAACCTGGACTTTGACTAAACAATATAATAGCAAAATAAATTTCAAAACTCGAAATTCAACGTATAATTTAAAATATTGCGTTTAATTAAATTTTGTATTATCCATACCAGTTGTATGGTTTCGATTTTATTACCCTTACCCGCTGGATACTCGGACGTGATTTTCAATACCTGGACTTTTGACATCGTACTGCAACATCAGCAACAGATATAAATATCTTTTATATTTATATTCATTTTTAGAGGGGAGTGTTGTCTTTAATTTTGTGTTTAACTGGTTAAAATAAATCAACTATTTTTTTTATATTTTGAATGTTAAGCTATGTCTCACACAGAGTCATCAATGAATAACGGGATATGTGGATCCCGATACCGGGACTTTGACAAAATGCTGCAACATCAGCAACTGACATTTTTTATATGTTATAATTATTTTATAGAATGGAGCTTTGCCTTAAATCGGATGTTTAATTTATTAAAATCATTTAAGTAATTTTGATATTATGTCATGTCAAACACGGAGACCGCAATGAATACCGGAACATGTGAACCTCGATACCAGGCCTTTGACAGAATGCCACATCATTAGCAACTGACATATTTTTACAAATTTATATATTATTCATAGATTGGAGTATTGCCTTTTATAGGGTGTTTAATTTATTAAAATCGATCGCGTAGTTTTGATGTTATGCTATGTCAAAGACGTATGCCCTATGGATACCGAGACAAGTGAATTTCGATACCGGGACTTCGACAACATCCTGCAACATCAGCAACAGATTTTTTTTTTTATCAAATATCATAATTTCATAGCTTAGATCATTGTCGTTAATTTGGTGTTTAAGTTATTAAAAACTGCCAAGTACTTTTGATGTTATGCTGTGTCAAACACATAAACCTCTATGAATACCGGGGCATGGATACCGGAAATACCGTAGATTAGCATGCACCCAAACAGTGTGAACCAAAAATCAGAAATAGATAGTTGTTAATGGAAAAGTCATGGAGGCTCCACAGTTACAAGCGGTAGCCAGTTACTGTCACCAGGCATTTTCACGTAAACCGATACATTGGCTTAACCTATCACGTGATGCGCAGACACTTTTGCGATGAATCCCTAATCTAATAAAATCCTTATGCGACCGCCATTTTAATCGGTGTTTTAGACTGGTTTTCGTTGCTGTTTCAGTGGATAGAGACGGGTACCACACTGCTGTCTTTTTTTAGCTCACCTGAGCTCCGCTCAGAATGAGCCGTAGTGATGACTTTTCTTCCGGCGTTCGTCTCTCCGTCCATTAACAT
The DNA here is from genome assembly GCA_964016985.1 of Anodontia alba. Classification (NCBI taxonomy): domain Eukaryota; kingdom Metazoa; phylum Mollusca; class Bivalvia; order Lucinida; family Lucinidae; genus Anodontia; species Anodontia alba. Next base: position 464,848 of record OZ024826.1, read on the forward strand.
TTTCAAACGACTTCTCCTCTGAAGCCCCTGAGCCAGTTTCGCTCAAATTTCATATGGAAAAAAAAAAGTAGGAGAAAAGTCCAGGGAGTGTCACAATCACAAACCGCAGCCTTCCCCAGACATAAAGAGGAAGAGGAAGCCGACAATTCCAAACAAGCACAAATCGATCAAACGTACGAAAAGCACTAAGATTAGCTCTCTCTTCCCCAAGCGAGGTAATCGCAATGCTAAAAAGACTGAAAAACACAAGAACAAAATGGCACAAGGTAAGACATACAATTAATCGCCTCGTAGAATAAACAACAAAGCAATAAAGAATAAGACTAACACCGGGACCACCGCCTTAGAACGGTCAGTAGAGTAAACCATCGAGGGGCTTAAAGCACTTTTACAAGCACAAATCGATCAAACGTACGAAAAGCACTAAGATTAGCTCTCTCTTCCCCAAGCGAGGTAATCGCAATGCTAAAAGGACTGAAAAACACAAGAACAAAATGGCACAAGGTAAGACATACAATATATGGCCTCGTAGAATAAACCACAAAGCACCAAAGAGTAAGACTAACACCGGGACCACCGCCTTAGAACGGTCAGTAGAGTAAACCATCGAGGGGTTTAAAGCACTTTTACAGCTAGCCAACTTCACCCTGGGTCCAGATGCTACTCTTAGTACAGACATACATAAAAATTTGGTTCGCATAAAGGCTCCCAACTCAGTCCATGCACAAAAGCGAAAACATAAAAATCAAATTAATCACTATAATAAACAAAGACGAGTACTCATGGATAATTCTACTGTATGCCAGAGTAAATGAAAACCAATAGTTGAACCACGGCGGGCCAAGCCAACGACATATTGTCAAGTCCAAACCCACTGGTTTAAGTTTTACGACGAGGCCGTCATTGAGTCTGAGGCCCGAACCGCCGTCGTGCAATTAAAGACTGAAGCACAGCCATCAACAATGATTGGGTTGACAATTAGGCATGTAGTCTGCCGCATAATATTCAGGCTGTAGCCAATTCGTTTATAACGGTTTACAAGTTTTCTGAATTGCTCCGAGAAGTTAGATTTACCTATAATATGTTTTTAAATCTGTACACTAAGTCACCGTAAAATTCTGGTTCCGATATACCTTGTCGCAGAAGTGTTTTCAGAGGGACGCTGTATTTTTCTAACAAGGCACTATGTCTCCGATAAAATTTCGAAAATGCCTGACGAAGTTTAAAATAACGATATCCCTGCCTAAGAAGTTTGGCAGTAATGGCTTTATTACGGTAGTTAAAGTCGTTATGATTTGAAGAAGCTCTGGCGAATCTAATAAGTTGAGATATGTATAACCCATATGAGGTGCGCCGGGGGACATCGCCATCCAGAAAAGGGAAATTGGCTCTATCAAAATCAAAATCGTCCCGTTTATCATAAAGTTTGGAGGAAACTGTACCATTAGATATACATTGATTCAAATCCAAAAAAAGGTGCCTCGGTATCGGAAGAATTTGCTCTATTTAATTGGAGTTGTGTAGGGTATATGCGGTCCACCATTTAGTCAAAGTAAATATTGTCAATATTCAATAAATTATCAAGGTACCTTGAAGTTGAATTGAAAGCCTCAATAATGTCAGCCTGATTTTCAAGTGAGAGAGACTTCATGAAATCTCTCTCATAACAGAAAGGAAACAAATCTGCAACAAGAGGAGCACAAGTAGTTCCCATCGGAATACCAATAGTTTGCCTATAAAGTTTAGTTCCAAATCTAATAAAAATATTATCCAAATGATAAACAAGGGCATCACAGACTTTTTGACACGACCATAAATTGTAATTATTGTATACATCAGAAGTGAAAAAAGCACATTCTTCGTTGCAAGCCAAATACTGGGTATTCTCCCGAACAAACGGTCGGTTAATAAATCAATAAGTTTATCTTTTATGAGGTAATGTAGTATACAGTGTAGAAAAAACATATGTAGACAATTTAGAAGCCTGAAAGTTTTTAGATTTAAATTTATTGAGAACATCATTGGAATTTTTAATTGACCAAAAATAGTTAATTCCGTCCTTTCGTAAACAGTATCATAGTATCAAATCCAATGTTTTTTAACAGCAGTAAGGCATAAAGTTAGCAATTTGGACAAAACAGTAGTCGTACATGAACTAGAATTAGCAATGAAACGTGCTTTATAAGGTCGTTTATGAAGTTTCGGTAACCAATATAAAGTAGGATGTCTGTCTTGCTTTTCTATAATACTCACTGCAAACTTAGAAGTAATATCGATAGAATTGGTATTAACAATAGATCTCTCGTTAGTAGAAATCCGTTCATATGTTTTGGTGCTACCAAGTTCTTGTATTAGATTATTGATATAATAAAGTCGTCACACAACAACAACATTATTAGCAGCTTTATCAGCTGGAGCCGAAACATACTTCCTATGAAATTCTTGGATACCTTGTTTCAAATATCGAAAATATAATTTAGGCTTAGGAGGGAGAAGATCAAGGTTATTAGAATAAAAAAACACACGTTCATCAATGATCTTAAAAGTCTTTAATTTCCAGTTATTTAAAGCATTGGACTCAACCTGCTCTCGTTTACATCAACGCGCACAATAATCATTTAATACACTGGCAATTGTTTCCCGACATTTATTGAAATCAATGTGGGCTGGGAATCTGTATTTAGGTCCTTTTGAAATAACTGAACGGATTCGTGAATCAGTTATAATCTTCAGGAACCTCCTTAGGCTGGGGGAACGGAAAATTGCTAAAATGGTCGCGGTCCATTGATTAAGATGACCGCCTTGCCCATATATGGTAAAAACCTTTATAAATCGTCTTTCTTTTCCAGAACCGAGGATGCCTTGTGGCTGAATCTTTGCATAAATCATCGCGGACGGGAGGTTTACCAAAATTGCTAAAATAATGGTCGTACATTGACATTGATCCTTTTACGCAAAGGTCAAATGCGCTTCCCTATACATTTGTATGGGAAAAATATTGAGAATTTCAAACGACTTCTCCTCTGGAGCCTCTGTGCCAATGTTGCTTAAATTTCATTTGGAGTCATCCTGGGGAGGGGAATTGAAAGATAGCTAAAATGGTTGCCGTCCATTGACCAAGGTGGCCGCCATGCCCATATATGGTAAAGACTTTTAAAAAATCTTCTCCAAAGCTGAGAATGCATTGCAGCTGAATTTTTGCATCTTCATCAGGGACGGGAGGTCTACCAAAGATGCTAAAATTTTGGTCGTACATTGACATTTGACCTTTTTGCGGTGAGGTCAAGTTTGCTTCACTATGCATTTGTATGGGAAAAATATTGAGAATTTCAAACTTTTCCTCTGGAGCCTCTGGGCCAATGTTGCTCAAATTTCAATTGGAGTCTCCCTAGGACAGAGAAATGAAAGATTGCTATGGTTGCCGTCCATTGACCAAGATGGCCGCCATGCTCATATATGGTAAAAACCTTTAAAAATCTTCTTTTCCAGAAACAAGGATGCCTTATGGCTGAATCTTTGCATAAATTATTAGGGGCGGGAGGTCTACAGAAATAGCTTAAATAATGGTCGCACATTGCCATTTGATCTTTTAACGGCGAGGTCAAGTTTGTTTCCCTATTGAATTGTATGGGGAAAATGTTGGGAATTTCAAATGACCCTCTGGAGCCTCTGGTCCAGTGTTGCTGAAATTTCATTTGGAGCCTCCCTGGGGCAGGGGAATGAAAGATTGCTAAAATGGTTGTGGCCTATTGACCAAGATGGCCGCCATGCCCACATATGGTAAAAACCTTTGAAAACCTTTCAAAACCGAGGATGCTTTGTGGCTGAATCTTTGAATAAAGCATCGGGGATGGGAGATCTACCATAATTGCTAAAATAGTAGTTATACATCGACATTTTTCTTTTTACGGAGAGGTCAAGTTTGCTTCCCTATGCATGTGTATCAGAAAAATATTGAGAATTTTAAACGACCTCTATTGGAGCCTCTGGGCCAGTGTTTCTCAAATTTTATTTGGCCAGTGGGTTGGGGCTTAACGATATATCTTTGGCTTGGCACGCCGTGGTTCAGCTATTGGTTTTCATATACTCTGGCATACAGTAGAATTAACCATGAGTACTCGTCTTTGTTTATTATAGTGATTAATTTGATTTTTATGTTTTCGCTTTGATGCATGCACTGAGTTGGGAGCCTTTATGCGAACCGAATTTTATGTATTTCTGTATTAAGAGTAGCATCTGGACCCAGGGTGAAGTTGGCTAGCTGTAAAAGTGCTTTAAACCCCACGATGGTTTACTCTTCTGACCGTTCTAAGGCGGTGGTCCCGGTGTTAGTCTGGCGATTTGTTGTATGTTTTTCCATGTGTCATTTTGTTCTCGTGTTTTTAGCTCACCTGAGCATAAGCTCAGGGTGAGCTATTGTCATCACCCTATGTCCGTCGTTCGTCGTCAACAATTAGTTTGTTAACACTCTAGAGGTCACAGTTTTGACCCAGTCTTGATGAAACTTGGTCAGAATGTTTGCCTCTATGAAATCTAGGTCAAGTTCGATACTGGGTTACTTGGGGTCAAAAACTAGGTCACCATGTCAAATCAAAGGAAAAACTTGTTAACACTCTACAGGTCATAATTTTGACTCAATCTTGATGAAACTTGCTCAAAATGTTTGCCTCTATTAAATCAAGGTCAAGTTCGAAACTGGGTCAATTGGGGTCAAAAACTAGGTCACCTGGCCAGATCAGCAGAAAACCTTGTTAACACTCTAGCAGTCACATTTTTGAAGCAATCAACATGAATCTTGCTCAATATGTTTGTCCTGATCATTTCTAGGTCAAGTTCGAAACTGGGTCACTTGGGGTAAAAAAACTAGGTCACCGGGCCAGACCAGCAGAAAACCTTGTTAGCACTCTAGCGGTCACATTTTTGAAGCAATCATCATGAATCTTGCTCATTATGTTTGTCTTGATGAATTCTAGGTCAAGTTCGAAACTGGGTCACCTGGGGTCAAAAACTAGGTCACCTGGCCAGATCAGCAGAAAACCTTGTTAACACTCTAGCAGTCACATTTTTGAAGCAATCATCATGAATCTTGCTCAATATGTTTGTCTTGATGATTTCTAGGTCAGGTTCGAAACTGGGTCACTTGGGGTCAAAAACTAGGTCACCGAGCCAGATCAGCAGAAAACCTTGTTAACACTCTAGCGGTCACATTATTGAAGCAATCATCATGAATCTTGCTCAATATATTTGTCTTGATGATTTCTAGGTCAAATCTGAAACTGGGTCACCTGGGATCAAAAACTAGGTCACCTAGCCAGATCAGCAGAAAACCTTGTTAACACTCTAGCAGTCACATTTTTGAAGCAATCATCATGAATCTTGCTCAATATGTTTGTCTTGATAATTTCTAAGTCAAATTCGAAACTGGGTCACTTGGGGTCAAAAACTAGGTCACTGGGCCAGATCAGTAGAAAACCTGGTTAACACTCTAGCGGTCACATTTTTTAAGCAATCATCATGAATCCTGCTCAATATGTTTGTCTTGATATATTTTAGGTCAGATTCGAAACTGGGTCACTTGGGGTCAAAAACTAGGTCACCTGGCTAGATCAGCAGAAAACCTTGTTAACACTCTAGCAGTCACATTTTTGAAGCAATCGTCATGAATCTTGCTCAAAATGTTTGTCTTGATGATTTGTAGGTCGAGGTCGAAACTGGGTCACTTGGAGTCAAAAACTAGGTCACCGGGCCAAATCCGCAGAAAACCTTGTTAACACTCCAGCGGTCACGTTTTTGAAGCAATAATGAATCTTGCACAAAATGTTTGTCTTGATGATTTCTAGGTCAGGTTCGAAACTGGGTCACGTGGTGTCAAAAACTAGGTCACCAGGCCAAACCTGCAGAAAACCTTGTTAACACTCTAGCGGTCACATTTTTGAAGCAATTATCATGAATCTTGCTCAAAATGTTTGTCTTGATGATTTCTAGGTCAAGTTCGAAACTGGAACACCTGGGATCAAAAACTAGGTCACCTGGCCAAATAAGCGTAAAATCTTGTTATCACTCTAGCGGTCACATTTTTCAAGCAATCTTCATGAATCTTGCACAAAATGTTTGTCTTGATGAGTTCTAGGTCAAGTTCGAAACTGGGTCGCTTGGTATCAAAAACTAGGTCACCGGGCCAAATCAGCAGAAAACTTTGTTATAATCATTTTGAACTTTGATCAGAATGTTTGCCTTGATCAGTTCTAGACCAGGCACTCAAAGTGCTATGTTGCTCAGGTGAGCGTTACAGGGCCATCATGACCCTCTTGTTTAGTCCTTTTAGTATTGCGATTATCTCGCTTGGGGAAGAGAGAGCTAATCGTAGTGCTTTTCGTACGTTTGTTCGATTTGTGTTTGTTTGGATTTGTCGGTTTCCTATTCCTCTTGGGGTCTGGGAAGGGCTGCGGTTTGTGATTGTGGCACTCCCTGGACTTTTCTCTTACCTTATTTTACTCTTTGGAGATTTGTGGTTTATTCTGCGAGGCGATTTGCTGTATGTCTTACCTTGTGAAGTTTTTTATGCCCCCAACGTCGAAGAAGTTGGAAGGGCATATTGCTTCTGGGATGTTTGTGCGTGCGTGCGTCCGTCCGTGTGTCCGTCCGTTACGCTTTTTGATGCATAGCATAACTTCTAAACCATGCATGCTAGGGTTTTGAAATTCCATATATGGATTCTTCATGAAAAATAGCTGACACGTGTTTTTTTCCCTCAGGATTATGCCCCTTTCCTGAGTTATGGCCCTTTGAAAAAATATAGATGAAATCTTATACTAGGGTTTTGAAATTTCATATATGGATTCTTCATGAAAAAATAGCTGACACGTATTTTTTTCCCATCAGGATTATGCCCCTTTCCTGAGTTATGGCCCTTTGACAAAATGTAGATGAATTCTTGCCAGCAAAATATCTCAAAAGCTATTGAAGCTAGAGCCTTGAAACCTGGTGAATAGATTGGTATTGATGAGTAGATGACCTGATTATCTTTAAAATAAATTCTGAAAATTACTTCATGAGTTATGGCCCTTTATAACATTTTTACAGGTGAACACTTTTTAGCTCACCTGAGCTCTGCTCAGGATGAGCTATTGTGATCACTTTTCGTCCGTCCGTCCGTCCGTCCGTGCGTCCGTCCGTCCGTCCGTCCGTTAACATTTTCAAACGACTTCTCCTCTGAAACCTCTGAGCCAATTTTGCTCAAATTTCATATGGAGCCTCCTTAGGGTGGGGGACCAAAAAATTGCTAAAATGGTTGCGGTCCGTTGACCAAGATGGCTGCCACGCCCATATATGGTAAAAACCTTTAAAAATCTTCTCCTCCAGAACCGAGAATGCCTTGGGGCTGAACCTTGGCAGGAATCATCGGGGACTGGAGGTCTACCAAAATTGCTAAAAGAATTGTTGTACGTTGATGTTTGACCTTTTTACGGCAAGGTCAAGTTTGCTTCCCTATGCATTTGTATGGGAAAAACCTTCAAAAATCTTCTCCAAAACCGAGCATGCCTTATGGCTGAATCTTTGCATATATCTTTGGGAACAGGAGAGCTACCAAAATTGCTAAAATAATGGTCGTACATTGACATTTGACTTTTTTACGTTAAGGTCAATTTTGCTTCCTTATGCATTTGTATGGGAAAAATGTTCAGAATTTCAAACAAACCTCCTCTGGAGCCTCTGGGCCAATTTTGCTCAAATTTCATATGGAGCCTCCTTAGGGTGGGGGAACGAAAAATTGCTAAAATGGTTGCGGTCCGTTGACCAAGATGGCCGCCACGCCCATATATGGTAAAAACCTTTAAAAATCTTCTCCTTCAGAACCGAGAATGCATTGGGGCTGAACCTTTGTAGGAGTCATCGGGGACGGGAGGTCTACCAAAATTGCTAAAAGAATTGTCGTATGTTGACGTTTGACCTTTTTACGGCAAGGTCAAGTTTGCTTCCCTGTGCATTTGTATGGGAAAAAACCTTTAAAAATCTTCTTCTCCAAAACCTAGCATGCCTTATGGCTGAATCGTTGCATTTATCTTCAGGAACAGGAGGGCTACCAAAATTGCTAAAATAATGGTCGTACATTGACACTTGACCTTTTTACGTTGAGGTCAATTTTGCTTCCTTATGCATTTGTATGGGAAAAATGTTCAGAATTTCAAACAACTCCTCTGGAGCCTCTGGGCCAATTTTGCTCAAATTTCGTATGGAGCCTCCTTAGGTAGGGGGAAAAAATTGCTAAAATGGTCACGGTTCGTTGACCAAGATGGGCGCCATGCCCATATATGGTAAAAACCTTTATAAATCTTATTCTCCAAAACCGAGGATGGCTTGTGGCTGAATCTTTGCATATATCATCAGGAACGGGCGGTCTACCAAAGTTGCTAAAATAATTGTCATACATTGACATTTAACCTTTTTACGGCGAGGTCAAGTTTGCTTCTGTATGCATTTGTATGGGCCCCATACATTTGTATGGACAAAATGTTGATAATTTCAAATGGCTTTTCCTCTGAAGCCTCCGGGCCAGTGTTGCTCAAATTTTATGCGGAGCCTCCGTGGGCAGGAGAATGAAAGATTGCTAAAATGGGTATGGTCCATTGATCAAAATGGCTGCCATGCCCATATATGGTAAAAACCTTTAAAAATCTTCTTCTCCATAACCAAATAAGCCCTGGGTCCTAATCTTTGCACAAATTACGGGGGACAGGAGATCTACCAAAATTGCTAAAATGATGGTTCTATGTTGACATTTGACCTTTTTGCCTCCATGGTCAAATTTGCTTCCCTATTTGTGTGGGCCATATACATTTATATTGAAAGTATCGAAGTGACTTGTAGATCAACAGTAGTTAAAATTGTTCTGATTGGAAATCTAAGATGGCCATCTTCTGGTTTATATTTATATATTTCCCTGCCACTGTGCTGTTTACATGTATAAAATCACGATTCTTCAGAAACCACTTAGCAAATTTCCACCAAATTTTACATTGATCCTTCTGTTGAAATGTGATTGATAGTTTATTCAAATGATCATGCTCCATTGACTGTCAGGCCCATATATTCTTCTTCAAAACTAAGAACTGTTCAAATGATGATATTTTCATTAGTTGCGATGATAGGATTGGAAAAATGTTGCATAACATCTGCATGTCTGCATTGGCTATGTCACTCAGGTGAGCGAATCGTGGCCCGTGGGCCTCTTGTTGATACATAGCATAAGTTTTGAACTGTGCATGCTAGGGTTTTGAAATTTCATTTATGGATTCCTCATGAAAAAATAGCTGACATATTTTTTTTCTTATCAGGATTATGCCCCTTTCCTGAGTTATGACCCTTTGAAAAAATATGGATGAATTTTTGTCAGCAAAATATCTCAAAGGCTATTGAAGCTAGAGCCTTGAATTCAACCTGGTGGATAGATTGATATTGATGAGTAGATGACCTAATTAACTTTTGAATAAATTCTGAAAATTACTTCATGAGTTATGGCCCTTTATAACTTTGGGCATTTTTACGTTGCACACTTTTTGATGCATAGCATAAGTTTTGAACTGTGCATGCTAGGGTTTTGAAATTTCATATATGGATTCCTCATGAAAAAAATAGCTGAAACATTTTTTTTCTGATCAGGATTATGCCCCTTTCCTGAGTTATGGCCTTTGAAATAATAGGGATGGAATCTTTTCAGCAAGCTATCTAAAAAACTATTGAAGCTAGAGCCTTGAAATTTGAGGAATAGGTTGGTAGCGATGAGTAGATGACCCGATTAACTTTTGAATAAATTCTAAAAAGCACTTCTTGAGCTAAGTCCCCTTGTCATTTGAGGCATTTTTACATTGCACACTTTTTGATGCATAGCATAAGTTTTGAACTGTGTATGCTAGGGTTTTGAAATTTCATATTTAGATATTTAGACATTGGCTATGTCACTCAGGTGAGCGAGCCGTGGCCCTCTTGTTTTTTTTTTTTTTTTTTTTTTTTTGAAAAGGTCAAAATAGTTTGTAGAATAAAAAATGCACAAATCAATGCAAAGCAACGGCGAATGGGAGGTTATCTTCAAAAGCCCCGGGTCACGATGACAGACGGGTCTGTGCAGGTCTTTCCGACAATGACACAAAGGGGAAGAAAAGATGAACATTATTTAACACGTAAAAATACACATATTCGTGAGGGATACACGGTACCAACATAAAGTTAGAATACATGAGGATCTCCGCCTTACAGTGGTTGGTAGCAAAATCGAATCCACCAAAGGTTTGCCAAAAAACGCTTAAATTCTTGTCACGCGTATTGTAAAATATTTTAATGATATCCGAAATGTCTGGTTTGAATATCGAGACTGATAAATGAAACTTTCAAATTATTATCTTGCACAAGTTCATGTTGTGCGCAACTGAGTCGATTCTGCACACATTACCTTGTTATTGTCGTGAGCGCTGAGCACACTGTGCTGGTAGTGGTGTAGTCTGATTGGGATCTCTCCACTTTGTGCGCAGGTTGTTATTGTCGGGATCGCTGACACTTGTGTCGTCTGATCAGGGTCTCTGCACTGTATGCACAGGGTGTTAGTTTGGTGGAAATAAGAACAGCGCAGTCGAACATGCCGAGTATTAAAATAGAAATTGCGTTGCTTTAAGGAATACAATCCGGAATTGAATTCTGTTAAGAAATGCGAGATGCTCGTCCGACTGGTGATCAGGAGGTTGCGGGTTCGACCCCCGCCGGGTCGGATACATTCTTTCGTGGAGTTTGATCTTGAAATATTTTCTACAGTCAAGCTCTCCCTTCCGCTGATTAAAGAAGGGCAGTTGTCAGTTTCTGGCGAAAGAACCTGCACAATACTGGTTAACCACTTAGAGGATTAACCCTGCCTTGTAAAAATGTGTTTAGGTAAACAGACCGCGCTTGACATGACCCCTTAGGGTTGACTAGGCATTAAAACCGCAACACAAACAAGTTCAGAAAGCGCATACAAACGCACATACATACATACATACATACATACACGCACACACCTAAACACATGCGTACATATTTAAAGGCATATGCACTTGTGTAGTTTCTGTACATAAACTATGAATGAATGCAGATTTGTGCACATGGGTGTAAACATATTGACGCACATATACTTGCAGTTGGTATTTCAATTTCATGAAATATACCTGGGAAAATTTGTTTTAACTGTAAGATAAGAAGCTGTTAAACAGAGTTCTCTTCCTAGGACTGTAAACAAATCATTGACTTATTTGTAAATAGTTAGTCTGGAAAATATTTATGACTTACCATGTAGGCAGCAATGTATAGTATCATCATAGCAGTCGGATGTCAACATTTAAAATGTCGTAGCCCTGTTTTTATTCAGGAATTGGGAAAACTGTTAATGAAAAAGAACTCATAAATCATTCCGATCAGAAATTCAAGATGGCAAGCATGGCTATCATCTTGAAAATCTATTTTTTGCTTCTTCTCTTGAACCGAAAGGCAATTGACTTGAAACATGGTATGAAGCATAGGGATGACTTGTAGATCAAACATAGCTAAAATCATTCCAATTCGAAATCCAAGATGGCTGCTATTTTTCACCTTCTCCTGAACCGAAAGCCAATTAATTCAAAACTTGGTAGGGAGCATCAGGTGACTTGTAGATAAAAAATACCTAAAATGGTTATGCTCCGAAATCCAAGATGTAGTGGCCATCTTGAAAATCTATTTAATAGCTCTCCTGAACAATGTTCATGTACAGCTATTGTACTACCTTTGGCATCGGCGTTCGCGTCGGCGTCCACAAATGTTACAGTTTTCAAGATTTTAAGACCTCGTTATTTCCTAACCTTACCACCGATTTGATTCATCTTTGGTATGATGATACATATTGGTCCAAACTTTTGTGCAGAACCATCTCCACGTCCTTAGCTTACGTCAAGATCAAGGTCACAGACTTAGAATTGGCATGTTAAAATTTCACGTCAAAGAGATTTGGATCTCATTACTTCTACACTAAATAATGGATTTAGTTCCTATTTGGTATCATGATAGATACTGGTCAGAAGTTTTTATCAGCACCATCAACATTCATTAACGTGACCTTGAGGTCGAGGTCACAGACTTAGAATTTAAATGTTAAAGTTTTTGTTAAAGTTTTTAAGATGTCATCATTTCCTCACCTTATCACGGATTTGATTCATCTTTTGTATGATGATATATATTGGTCCAAAATTTTGAGCAGTAACATCACCACCACCTTAGGTCATGTCAAGGTCAAGGTCACAGACTTAGAATTTAACTGCACAATACATTAACCTATAGATAATGTGCTATTCTATTCTGTTTTCACACCTTCCACAGAAAAAAATCGACCTTCCAGTTGTAGTCTTAATCCAGAAGGTCCCTTAGGCAGTTACCTGTGTGAAATAACTCTTCCCGCTTAATTGATCATGTGTCAGTTTCTTTTCTGTGGACAAAGAAAATCAACAAGGATTTTTTGCCTTTGAAAGAAATTCGGATTATTTCTTTTCCTAACGGTTAAAGTTCTGTATCCTTGTGTTTCTTTTGTTTCTTTATCACTCCTTTCACTATCCATGTTATTATTTGAAAATTTCGATTGTCGATTTCATGTATTTATTGACTGGCTTTTCACAACATGCGTTTTCGCGACTCTCGCTATAATCGGCACAACGCTCGTGTGCGGTCGGTTCGGAAGTCGTGTTTTTATATCCAAAATTTTAACTTGTAACTTGTTCTTTTGTTCCAGGTTATTCAGCGATACAACATGCTATACCTGGACTATTACTGGCTATCTTACAGAGAACTACGAGTTGGCAGAAGATTCCTATGGTAGATAAGCTGATTAGTAAAGAACTTGTCAACCCTTATGGGTTATACGACAGTTCTTTACTGATGGGACACCACCCCACATGGCTTTACTGCCCGGGGTAAGACCCATCTAGGTGGCATCTTATGGATGCTTAAGTATCCAAAATAAGTCTAAGCACCAGGCACCAGTCACCTGTCACCAGTCACAGATCATTCATCATCAGCTTCACCAGGCACCAGTCACCGGGCATCCAGGCATGGATAAAATCACCGGTCATTCCTTACCAGTCACCGGTCATCCAGTCACCAGGCATCCAGGCAGGGATAAAATCACCGGGCATTTATTACCGGTCACCGGTCATCCAGTCAATTATTCACGGGTACTAGTCTCCGGTCATTGTGACGCATTACTAGTTACTTCTACCAGGCAACAGTTACGAGTACTAGTGTCCGGTCATTGTGTCGCATTATTAGTGCATCGGGCAAACAGTTACGCGTACTAGTGTCCGGTCATTGTCCAACTTCTAGTGTATACTATTGGGCAATGGTTACGAGTAATAGTGTCCAGTCATCGTGTCGGATTACTAGTGACGGCTACCGGGCAATAGTTACGAGTTCTAGTGTCCAGTCATTGCGTCGGATTATGAGTGACCTTTCACTAGGCAGTAGTTACGTAGACTAGTTTACGGTCATTGTATCGGATTACTAGTGACTGGCTAGCAGTCACTAGTCCCCGAACAATCAATTAATGTTCATAGAGCTTCATAGGCAAGTGAAGTGAATGGATACAAGCTATAAAATGACAGCGTTGGGTTCGAATACCTAGTAACCACTTATATAATAGAATTCTGTCCAGTCTTTCCCGAATTAGACTTAGAATTCTAAATAATTCATTGACTAATTAAAGGAGTGTAATTCTATTAATATTTTAAATTAACTTATGTTTTCTCTCTTTCATTCGTTGGAAAGAGATTAACTTCGGACTTTTAGCCATTTCACCGGGCAGTAGTTACGTAGACAAGTGTCCGGTCAGTATGTCTGATTACTAATAACCGAGTAGTAATCACTAGTCCTCAAACAACCTATTACTGCTCATAGAGCATCATAGACAAGTCAAACTTTGGGTTACAGGTTATAGAATGACAGCGATGGGTTCGAACACATAGTAACCTCTTATATCGTAGAATTCTGTCCAGTCATTTCTGAATTAGACTTAGAATTCTATATATATATATTTATCTTTGGTAAATGAATTAGAATTATCGGTTACGATCAAATTCGCAATTCATTGACAAAGTATAGGAGGTGGTTCTATCTATATTCAAAATAACTTATGTCTGTCTCTCTCTTCTTCGCTGGAAAGAGATTAACTTCTATGTGTATTCACCTTATTCGGCTCCAAGGCAAAGGTAAATTCCATAAAATTATCGTTATTTTCGAAGAAGAAAATATACACGGAATCTAATTATATCTTCTTTTCCTCCTACGTTTCTACATGCTCGCGATAATACGTATCAGTATGCAGTCTAGGGAATAAGTAAAATATAGAAAGCAGCAGTCGATCCTCTCTGCTTTCTATTAATATTACATTCATACAGTATCAAAAGTCTAGACGAATTAGATAACTGACCCTTAGTAATTAGGAATTAATTTATTAGAATCACTTTTATACTCTAATAAAATTTTCATATATATATATATATATACTTGAAATAATTAAGAGTTTATTTATCTACAACCTCTCTAAATTACAACGATTAGCAAGTCTTGTTGAGGTACATATTTCTTTTTGTTTATGTATATGGAAAATAGCCGATCAGTTATGCTGTTATTCCATATAATACTATCTGTTAATAAATTATGTAAAGAGTCTAGGTCAGTCGTGCCCTGTCTGAACTCTGGAATAAAATAATTGATAGAAGAAAATTATATATAAAGGCATATATAATTCGATACGCTCTTTACCTTGCCTTTCCCTTTTCTTCTGGATCATCTAAGACTACGATAGTAATGTTACAGATAATTTATATCTCAGTTATAGAATTTATTACGATGAAGATTCTTCATCTGGGAATAATAATTTCTCTATGATTACGATTGGAAATTGTTTCAGGAAGGTGTGAAACTTATAAACAGCTAGACCTAATCTACGTATAGTATAGGTCTATATTATCTATTATTGAGGAATAGTTTGCTTCGACTAGCGCTAATCCCTCTACTTTTTACACTTATAACAAGAGTCCATGTCAATCAAAGTTTGCTTGGACCCTTGAAATAGACAAATGGATAAATATTCAGCAAAGGCATTAATTTATCCAGTACGTGACTGATAATTATTGCCTTAATTACATATTATATACAGTCTGTCTACTTAATTATTTAATTGGCTATGTAACCGTTTAGACACCGTCAAAGTCAATTATTTCTTAGATCTAAACACTTTGAAGGTACACACACACACACACACACACACACACACACACACACACACACACACACATATATATATATATATATATATATATATATATATATATATATATGCTTAGAGGGTAATTAACGTAACGATAGTTTACCTCAAAATAGCAGAAGATACAATTATATTCAAATTCATCATCCCTTTGTCCTACTATGTACGTTGAAGGTTAAGACAGTGGGGAAAATATCTTATATATATATATAAAATGCTTAGACGGTAATTAACGTAACGAATAGTTTACCTCAAAATAGCAGATACAATTATATTCAAATTAACCATCCGTTTGTCCTACTCTGTACGTTGTAGATTAGACAATGGGGAAAAGGTATTTAGTTACGAATCGGTGACGAAATAAGAAACATTTCTTTATCTCTATACCATTTTATGGTTACATTCGTTAAAGGGATCAACAGTTCTTCTCGCTATAAGAATTCAAGTACTCCAATTAAATAGAGCAAATTCTTCCGATACCGAGGCACCTTTTTTAGATTTGAATCTATGTATATCTAATGGTACAGTTTCCACCAAAATTTACGATTTTGATTTTGATATAGTCAATTTCCCTTTTCTGGATGGCGATGTCCCCCGGCGTACCTCATATGGGGTATACATATCTCAACTTATAAGATTCGCCAGAACTTCTTCAATTCTTAATGACTAACTACCGTAATAAAGTCCTTACTGCCAAACTTCTTAGGCAGGGCTATCGTTATTTTAAACTTCGTAAGGCGTTTTCGAAATTTTATCACAGACACAGTGCCTTGTTAGAAAAATATAGCGTCAGTCTGAAAACACTTCTGCAACAAGGTATATCGGAACCCGAATTTTACGGTGACTTAGTGTACAGATTTAGAAAAATTGTAGGTAAATCTAACTTTTCGGAGCAATTCAGAAAACTTATAAAAGAATTGGCTATAGCCTGGATATTATGCGGCAGACTGCATGCCTAGTTGTCAACCCAATCATTGTTGATGGCTATGCTTCACTCTTTAATTGCACGACGGCGGTTCGGGCCTCAGACTCAATGACGGTCTCTTCGTAAAACTTTAACTAGTGGGTTGGGGCTTGACGATATGTCTTTGGCTTGGCCCGCCGTGGTTCAACTATTGGTTTTCATTTACTCTGGCATACAGTAAAATTAGCCATGAGTACTCGTCTTTGTTTATTATAGTGATTAATTTGATTTTTTATGTTTTCGCTTTGATGCATTGACTGAGTTGGGAGCCTTTATGCGAACCGAAGTTTTATGTATTTATGTATTAAGAGTAGCATCGGGACCCAGGGTGAAGTTAGCCAGCTGTAAAAGTACTTTAAACCCCCGGCGGTTTGCTCTACCGACTGTTCTAAGGCGGTGGTCCAGGTGTTAGTCTTACTCCTTGTTGCTTTTTGGTTTATTCTACGAGGCGATTTGTTGTATGTCTGTCCGTGTTTCATTTTGTTCTTGTGTTTTTCAGTCCTTTTAATATTGCGATTACCTCGCTTGGGGAAGAGAGAGCTAATCTTAGTGCTTTTCGTACGTTGATTGTGGCACTCCCTGGACTTTTCTCTTACCTTTTTTACTCTGCTGTCCGTTCTAAGGCGGTGGTCCCGGTGTTAGTCTTATTCTTTATTGCTTTGTTGTTTATTCTACAAGGCGATTTGTTTTATATCTTACCTTGTGTCATTTTGTTCTTGTGTTTTCCAGCCCTTTAAGCATTGCGATTACCTCGCTTGGGGAAGAGAGAGCTAATCATAGTGCTTTTCGTACGTTTGTTCGATTTGTGCTTATTTGGATTTGTCGATTTCCTCTTCCTATTGGTGTCTGGGAAGGGCTGCGGTTTGTGATTGTGACACTCCCTGGATTTTTCTCTTACCTTTTTTTTGTCAGTGTATAGCTTCTCTTTATTTGGGCTCACCAGTATAAATAAATAAATAAATAAATAAATAAAATTGAAAATTGTTTTTCGGTGCTAAACAATGCCGATCTTTGATAAACACTCTGAATTTCCTGGTAAAGTTTCCAATTTCTTGATCGCATCATGTCTGATATCTTACTGCATGATTCGGCACTGCAAGGAAACTATAGGATGTATTTCTTTCGATTCCTTATCTTGTATAATCTTCGGGAAATTTAAAGTTTAAAAAGCAAAATCGACTCTTCATATCCAACGTGGAAGCTACCATGTTTTTCGCGTCCGTGGTAGATAACATTGTTTTTCTCTTTCATACAACCAAAGACGAGTTTTGGTCAGCGCAAAGGAATAGATATGGGTAGCATAATTATGCATCCGGGCGAAGCTTGTTTCGATTTTAATTTCCAGTTGGGTTGCAATAAAATAGTTTTTTTTTTAAAGATCGTAGTTGTCCGTGGTAGATAACAGTTACATTTCTGACATTTTGTCCCAAGTGTTCTCGGTAACCATGGTAAGCACACAGATAATTAAAATAGCTAAAGAACGAGAAATGTATGCGCCACCAACTGCGCTGTGTGTCAAACTTTTCGGTTGGAATACATTGAAGCGCGAAATGGAAATACCTGTTTTCCAAACATACATCTCATCCGACAACGATTCCGATTGTGTGACGTAAGCACAAATAGTAGCTACCACGGAGTTTGTTTTCTGAAAGTGCTATAGATAACCGACATATCTTGAGATTTTCGGATAAATTCCAGATATGTAAAGATTAACTAAATCTAATAGTCCAAGTTATTAGAATTATGATCTAATTAGAGTCTGTTTAATTGGAGCGATAGGACCATTTCCGATAAACAGACCATAAACTTGAAATAACCATAATGTTGTATAATTATTCCCTTTTGATTCAAATTAAAAAGGGGAGATAATAAATTGTGTAGATGGAGTAAACTTAACTGATTTTCTGTTATCCATCAGAAAATCAAATGTATATACATAATTTATGGTTTAAACTATTGCTAGACTAATTGTATTAACGTATTTTTAGTTAGGCAATAAGAGAATACGGAGGTTACCTAAATCTGCGGAGAGGAAAGACAACCTAAGTCATTGATAAATACTTTTGTCATAGGACATATCGAAAGCGTTTCGTGTCCTGCACAAATTAAGAAAGGAAGAGACTGCTAACATCATCACGTAGAGTTTGGCAGACTAAGAGAGAAGAATAAGGCTGATAACAGCTAACTGTAAGACAGCCTTCATATGTGGCTTAAAATCTTACCATACTGTTGAGATTAAGCAATAGGAAATAACTGGGTAGAATCTTTCTATTGCCAGAAAGGATTGCCATGAAAACTACTCCGGAGTACATAATCATGGAAAGCAAGCAATAATTTAATATCCACTTTGTAATGACGAATCAGAATGTTCAGACAAAGAGAAAGGACTCTAGAAAGAATGTAATCGGGCGACAGGCATTCTCTAGAAATATTATTCAATAGTACTGATTTATCATCTCTGATAACACTTAACTTATTAGTGCAGAGATAGTGTTAATATTCTGTAAGAATATTTAAGAATAGTGAGAATAGATATAAAACACCAAACTAAAATTATACTATAGGGCAAATTCCTGCTATGAATAAGTCGTTAAGCGTAACTATTTATTAAGTAAGGAATAACTCTACATATAACATTTTATAAAATGTATGATGGAAAAGTCCTTCATCGTAACTGAAAGATTATCCAAGAAAAAACAATAGAGATAAAATAACTGCCTAGAATTTTATAGATAAATATTCAATAAAATTTTAGAATTGAATATGTATAGTGTGAAAACCTATTTCTGAATAATTGATAATTCCTGAAATACCCAATTGCGTGCTCGTATCGAAATTCAAGAAGAAATATATACACTCTCGAGATCTATGCGTAAACCATAGAGTGATAATTCATAGTAGTGTTTGTTTGTTTGTGTTGAGGTTTTATGGCCCAGTCAACCCAATTGGGTTAGCGGTCGAGCGCGGTCAGTTTACCTAACCACACGTTTACTGGGCAGGCTTAGTCCTCTAAGCGGTTAACCGGTATTGTGCACATTCTTTCGCCAGAAACGACAACTGCCCTTCTTGAATCAGCGGAAGGGAGAGAATGACCGTAGAAAATATTTCATGGTCAATCTCTACGAAAGAATGTTGCCGACCTTGGCGGAGGTTGAACCCGCGACGTCCTGGTCTCCAGTCGGACGGCGCATCCAACTGAGCCACCGAGGCCACCATTGTAGTGTTACCACGATCCCTAACGCAAGGGTTAAACATGTATAAATTTGAAATAATATAGGTAATTATTATTAATTTGAAGTCATATAGGTTTAAGATATTTCGTTCCATCTTTAATCAAATATGCAAGCACAGCCACTCATTATTTCTGTATTCGCAAGTAGAAAATGAGTTCTTAGCCATGAAAATTTGTATGGTTGAATTAAAATCATATCCAATGTGGAAGCTACCATGTTTTTCGCGTCCGTGGTAGATAACATTGTTTTTCTCTTTCATACAACCAAAGACGAGTTTTGGTCAGCGCAAAGGAATAGATATGGGTAGCTTATAAGTATGCATCCGGGCGAAGCTTGTTTCGATTTTAATTTCCAGTTGGGTTGCAATAAAATAGTTTTTTTTTTAAAAGATCGTATTTGTCCGTGGTAGATAACAGTTACATTTCTGACATTTTGTCCCAAGTGTTCTCGGTAACCATGGTAAGCACACAGATAATTAAAGTAGCTAAAGAACGAGAAATGTATGCGCCACCAACTGCGCTATGTGTCAAACTTTTCGGTTGGAATAGCGTAGCGAGAAAGGTCAATCTAAATATAAAAGCAAGTTCAGCATGCTAATTAATGAAGATAGATATATAAATATCGGTTATTATATATTATCTCCAAATATTGTCAAATAATCTTAATGGCTTAAACCGTAAATGCTAAGCGAAAGTTCATTTACCGAATGTATAATAGAACAACCTCTGGTATGTTCGAAATCGCATCACGAAATTGTAGGATCTGACCGGAAACGTAGGTGCGGCACTTACTACGTTGTGAAGTTTTTATAAATGAACTCTATATTATGAATTGAGACAGTGCATTTCATGACCCATCGGAATGTCTTGAAATGACTATCGTATCTAAAGTATAATTATCCAGCTTCGGAAATGATATTTATTTATATAGGACCTTTATCTTGAAGCGAACGGGATATCAAGATAGTATTCTTTCCAATACTCGCAAAACAGAAAAAAGTAAGAGAAAAGTCCAAGGAGTGCCACAATCACAAACCGTAGCCCTTCCCAGACCCCAAGAGGAAGAGGAAACCGACAAATCTAAACAAGCACAAACCGAACAAACGTACGAAAAGAACTAAGATTAGCTCTCTCTTCCCCAAGCGAGGTAATCGCAATACTAAAAGGACTGAAAAACACAAGAACAAAATGACACACGGAAACCACCGGGGTGGGGGGAGGGGTTTAAAAGTTAAAGCACTTTTACAGCTAGCCAACTTCACCCTGGGTCCAGATGCTACTCTTAATACAGAAATACATAAAAATTTGGTTCGCATAAAGGCTCCCAACTCAGTCAATGCATCAAAGCGAAAACATAAAAATCAAATTAATCACTATAATAAACAAAGACGAGTACTCATGGCTCTACTGTATGCCAGAGTAAATGAAAACCAATAGTTGAACACGGCGGGCCAAGCCAAAGACATATATCGTCAAGCCCCAACCCAGTGGTTTAAGTTTTACGAAGTGGCCGTCATTGAGTCTATGGCAGTCTATGCACCAGATAAAAATCTGAGCATCCCAATATCATATGGACAGGGTGTGATTAATCAGTACCGAAATCGCAGGCATTACATCTGAATCCGGTGACGGGAGAAAACATCCTCCAGTTTGTGACAAGACCCTGCCCCGCCCCACCCCCACCCCAGGTATAATGTACGGAAAACGACTGGAGATACGGAAAACGCCAAGTGAACCTCGGGATGATAGAATCTTACCTTGTGAAATACGGCGTTTTGAGCCTTAACAAAGAAAATGAGCAGGTAAAGAAAGTAACAAAATGTATTAACTAACAATTCTAAGGCTTTGAGTCTAACGTTGTTCGCGCTTTATGTGGTGTCTTTTGGATATTTACCCTTTTTCGGGTGTCTTTTTCTTCGTCTTGTTGGTAGTTTGTTGTTTCATTGCAATGACCGCTCAAAAAAGTAGAGGGAGCTGGTCGTTTTACCGTTACTCTGTGTTATATCTTATGTCATTTTATCGTTAATATATGTTTCTTTTCTTTTCTCATATCTTCTATTCCTTTCGTTCCATTGGGATCCGTTTTTTTTTTTTTGTTTTTTTTTTTTTTTTTTTTTTTGTTGTTGTTGCTTTTGGAGTCTTTCTCATACAAGGCTTCCAGATGTCTATCAATTAATACATTATGTACTCACGTTCCAAATGCACCAGAGGTTAATAGCAATTTTTGGCTGAAATACCTTTGGACGCATACATCTCCGGATGGTATCGAAGCTGGAAAGAATTGAAACGTTGTATTATCAGAACCACAATTGGCGAAAATAGTAAGATTTCTAATTCTAGCAAATATTATTTTAAAAGTTATTCCTGCACCCTGAGCATATATTGAAGCAATATCTTAAAGGTAATGAGTTTTACCAGCTAAAAGGACATCGCTCGGGTCACATGTGAGACGCCTCAGTATCCGACAAAGGATTATTTCTCTTATTTCGAGCAGATTGTAATCGGTGGTGGGCGGAAACCGGGGAACGCGGAGAATCCGTTGCAGATCTAGGCATCTAGTTGACATGTGACCCGAGGGAGATTCGTACCCATAGCGGTGAGAATCTAATGATTAAGAAATAACATCCTTGCCCACTAAGCCATAGGGGACCCAGTTTTATGTTAAATGTATATAATGTCCCTTTAGCTAGTAAAACTCTTTACCTTTAAGATATTGCTTTGATATATGATCTGCTTTTATACCAGGCATTTCAATTTTTCATTCATCTACTACACAATGAATTGAACTGTAGTATATGTAACATATTATGATCAGTCTCATCCAGGTAAGCGATTTCTGGTCCGATTTGGTGTCTAGTCTAGTTTACTCTTTATCCAAGTTTATATGTTCGACTTTCTGTCTGCTAATAGTATGTACATCACAAATCCTGTCTTCTGTTTGTAGGTAGTTATATAGTGCGAACCATCAGTACACGATGCTCAGGGTGCAGGAATAACTTTTACAATAATATTTGCTAGAATTTGAAGTCTTACTCTTTTCGCCAATTGTTGCTCTGATAATACAGCATTTCAATTCTTTCCAGCTTTGATATCATCCGGAGATGTGTTCGTCTGAAAGTATTTCAGCCAAAAATTGCAAATAACCTGTGGTGCATTTGTAACGTGTGCACATATTCTATTGATTGATAGTCAGCTGGAAGCTTGTATGTGAAAGACCCCAAAAGCAACAAAAATAAAAACCGATCCCAATGGATCGAAAGGAATAGAAGATATCAGGAAAACAATATATATATATATATATATATATATATATATATATATTATAAGCGCGAACAACGTTAGACCCAAAGCCTTAGAATTTTTAGTTAATACATTTTGTTAATTTCTTTACCTGCTCATTTTCGTTGTTAAGACTCAAAACGCCGTATTTCACAAATGGTAAGATTCTATTATCCCGAGATTTACTTGGCGATTTCCGTATCTCCAGTCGTTTTCCGTACATTATACGGGGTGGGTCTTGTCACAAACTGAAGGATGTTTTCTCTCGTCACCGGATTCAGATGTAATGCTTGCGATTTCGGTACTGATTAACCACACACTGTTCATATGATATTGGGATGCTCAGATTTTTGCCTGCTGCATTGCCATGTTTGTCAGTGTATAGTTTCTCTAAATTTAGGCTCACCAGTATAAATAAATAAATAGATAAATAAAATTGAAAATTGTTTTCGGTGCTAAACAATGCCGATCTTTGATAGACAACTCTGAATTTCCTGGTAAAGTTTCCAATTTCTTGGACTTGATCGCATCATTGATATATTACTGCATGATTCGGCACTGCATGGAAACTGTAGGATGTATTTCTTTCGATTCCTTAGCTTGTATAATCTTCTGGAAGGCAAAAGCCGAACTGTATTATTTAAAGTTTAAAAAAGCAAAATTGACTTCTTACACAACGTGGAAGCTACCATTTTTTTCGCGTCCGTGGTAGATACCATTTCTTTTGTTTCTTTCATACAAAGACCAGTTTTCGTCCGCACCAAAGGAATAGATATAGGTAGCTTATAATTATGCATCCGGGCAAAGCTTGTTTTGATTGTAATTTTCAGTAGGGTTGCAATAAAATAGCTTTTTGTTACAAGATCGTAGTTGTCCGTGGTAGACAACAGTTACATTTCTGACATTTTGTCCGAAGTGTTCTCGGTAACCATGGTAAGCACACAGATAATAATAGTAGCTAAAGAAAGGGAAATGTATGCGTCACCAACTGCGCTGTGTGTCAAAATTTTCGGTTGGTATACAATGATGCGCGAAATGGAAATACCTGTTTTCCGAACATAAATCTCATCCGACAACACTTCCGATTGTGTGACGTAAGCACAAATAGTAGCTACCACGGAGTTTGTTTCCCCACAGTGTATAGGAAACTCGACCGAGAAGACATATCCTTATTTAATTTGCGCCTCTAAGATAGACAGCGTATTGTCTAGACTTCTGTTTGACAAGTTTCGTTTCGAACATACTATCAAACAATATTCCTGAGCTTACATTTCAGTGTAATATTGAGGTTATGTCTAAATGACTCATTATTCTTTTTTGGGCCAATAGTTGTTTCCCAAAAAAGAAAGGTGGGGGTGGGGAGGGGGCGGGGAGGGGTGAGCAGTAATTTTGTCTCTGAGGCTTGAGAACTGGCATCCTCTAGAGTCTAGTATTAACATACAAGGTAGTAAGACGCTAACACCTTAAAGATATGTTATATACGTGATTCTAGATCATTCTTTCTATTAAATATAGAGTTAGAATGTATCTGATTCCTTAGAGTTTCCCCAGTCTTAAACCAGAAGTTGTGGGAAACAGTTTATTTTGTGTTAGAATTAGGAGAGCACCTCCGTCCAATTCTGCAAATTCTAGCACATTATCTATAGGTTAATGTATTGTGCAGTTAAAATGAAGTTTTTAAAAGTAAAACATATTTTAACTATCAATACTTAACCTATAGATAATTTAAAACGATCCCTCCTCCCCCGCGCTTCTCTCTCCTAATTGTGTCTATTGTTCTACACATCAAAGAAACTGATACGTGATCAATTAAGCGGGAAGAGTTACGTCACACAGGTAACTGCCTAAGGGACCTTCTGGATTAAGACTACGACTGTAAGGTCGTTTTTTCTGTGGAAGATGTGAAAACATAATAGAATAGCACATTATCTATAGGTTAAGTATTGATAGTAAAAATATGTTTTACTTTTAAAAACTTCATTTTTCGTGTTAAAATATTATGTCAAAGTTTTTAGGGTCTCATTACTTCTAAACTACATGATGAATTTAGTTCCTATTTGGTATTATGATAGATACTGGTCAAAAGTTTTTTTTTATCAGCACCAACAGCACTCATGACCTTGACTGAGGTCTAGGTCAAAGACTTAGAATTTAAATGTTCAAGTTTTTTGTTAAGTTTTTAAGACCTCATTTCCTAACCTTAACACCGATTTGACTCATCTTTGGTATAATGATACATATTGGTCCAACTCTTGCTTAGTTCCGGTCCCAGTTCCATCCTCACCCCGCTAGTTCATGTTAAGGTCAAGGCCACAGCCATGTCAAAATTTTCGTGTTAAAAGTTTGCGTCAAAGTTTTAAGGACCTCATTACCTCAAAACCAAAAGATGTATTTAATTTATATTTGGTGTCATGATATATACTGATCCAAAGTTTTTATCAGCACCATCAGCTGTCATGACATGGCGCCAATCTTGAAAATCTATTTATGGCGGCCATCTTGAAAATCTATTTATGGCTTGAATTCTTCTTCTGAATTCAAAAGCCAATTGCTTCGAAACTTGGTAGGAATCTTAAGAGTGACTGGTAGATCAAAAATGGATAAAATTGTTCTGATCGGAAATCCAGGATGGCCACCATGGTGGCCATCTTGAAAGTCTAATTTTTGCTTCTCCTGAACCGAAAGGCCAATTGACATGAAACTTGGTAAAAGTCATCGAGGTGACTTGTAGATTAAAAGTTGTTAAAAATGTATGATTGGAAGTACAAGATGGCTTCCACATTTGCCATATAGAAAATCCATTCTGTATTTTTTCTCTTGAATAGAAAGGCCCATTGTCTCGAAATTTGATAGGAAGTATCGGGATGACTTGTAGATAAAAAAAAAAAGTAGCTAAAATTGTTCTGATCGAAAATCCAAGATTGTCGCCCTAGCAGCTATGTTGAAAATCTATTTTGAACTTTGTTTTCTCCTGAGCCAAGAGGGTTTCCACATGAAAAAAAAAATCTAAGATAAACCTCTCATGCAACCCATGATTCCAACCAAAAAGTGGGAACCATTGATAATAATGTGAATATAATTATTTGTCATTACACTGCTCAGAAAACAAATTGCACAAACTTGAATATCGCCTATTAACCAATTTCTACAAAACTTATGTTTTCATGAAATGGCTGCCGAATAAGTATCGATAAACACTTAATCTCTTATCAAACAAGAAGGCCAAGATGGCCATGTATTGCTCACCTGCTTACCAGAACAAGTTTGAGTCAATTAGCCTTTCGGTTCAAGAGAAGTTCAGTATTGTTTTTCAAGATGGAAACCGTCTTGGATATCCAATCAGAACAATTTTAGCTACTGCTAATCTATAAGTCACCTCAATACTTCCAATGAAGTTTGAGTCATTTGTCTTTAACCTGTAAAGAAAGTTATTGTACCAGTGGTGAAAACAAAAAAAAAAAACAAAAAAAAAAATGAAATGACTGTACTTGCCAGTACAGCAGTTCAGGTCCTCAGGGGTCTCTTGTTAGTACACGAGCACTGTCT
Source organism: Anodontia alba (assembly GCA_964016985.1). NCBI lineage: Eukaryota > Metazoa > Mollusca > Bivalvia > Lucinida > Lucinidae > Anodontia > Anodontia alba. Next base: position 491,182 of record OZ024826.1, read on the forward strand.
GCTCAAGGTGAGCTATTTTGATCGGTCAATGTCCATCATGTGATGTCAACATTTGTTTTAAAAGCTGACTCCTCCTACACCCCTAGGCCAATTGGCTCAAAACTTGGTAGGAAGCATTGAAGTAAATTGTATATCAAAAATGGCTAAAATTGTTCCGATCGAAATTTCAATTGCCGCCGTGGTGGTCATCTTGAAAATCTATTTTTTTTTTTTTTTTTTTTTTTTTTTTTGCTTCTTCTCCTTAACCAAAAGGCCAATTGACTTGAAACTGGGCAAGAAGCATCAGGGTGACTTGTAGAGCAAAACTAGCTAAAATCGTTTTCGATTGGAAATCCAAGGTGGCCGCCATGGCAGCAATCTTGAAAATCTATTTTTCGCTTTTTCTTCTGAACCGAAAGGCCAACTGACTTGAAACTCAACAAGAAGCATTGGGGTGACTTATAGATCAAAAATAGCTACAATCGTTTTGATCCAAAATCCAAGATGACCATCGTGGCGACCATCTTTAAAATCTATTTTTCGCTTCTTCTTCCTGAACCGAAAGACCAATTGACTAGAAACTTGGTAGTAAGCATCAGGGTGAATTGTAGATCAAATATAGCTAAAAACATTGTGATCGGAAATCAAAAATGGTGATCTTGAAAATTAATATTTTGCTGATTCTCCTGCACCGAAAGGCGAATAACCTTGAATCTTGATAGGAAGCATTGGGGTAACTTCTACATCAAAAATAGCTTAAATTTTTCCGGTCGGAAATCCAAGATGGCTGCCAAGGCTGCCATATTTAAAAGTTATTTTTAGCTTCTCCAGAACTGAAAGACCAAGTGACTTGAAACTTGATAGGAAGCATCGGGGTGACTTGTAGATCAAAAATAGATAGAATACAGTGGACTCTTTGTTACCTCGACCTCGCTTATCTCGAATGACGGCTTAAAGCAAAATTCTGGTCCCTGTTTTAACATGGAAATCTAAGAACAGGTAACAAAATATTTTGGAAAAAAGGAGAAATTGCTCCTAAGGAGCATTTTCTCCGCTTTTCCACATTTTCAATGTATCTCCATCTTGAGTCAAATTACATATTCAAATGTGGTTGTTCGATTTATTGTTTTCCTCAATTCTGCAACTCATATATTTCGAGGTACGGATATCTCGAAGTGTTTCAGAGAGACCCTTGGATTTCGAGATAACGAGAGTCGACTGTAGTTCCTAACGGATATCCAACATGGCCGCCGTGGCTGCTATCTTGAAAATCTATTTTTCTTGCTTCTTCTCCTGAACCCAAAGGCCAGTTGACTTGGTTTTTGGTAGGGAGCATCAGGGTGACTTGTAGATCAAAAATAGATAAAATCCCTCTGATAGAAAATCCAAGATGGCCTCCATGGCTGCTATCTGAAATTCTATTTTCAGCTTCTTTTTCTGAACCAAAAGACCAATTGACTTGGGATTTGGTAGGATGCATCGGGGTGTCTTGTAGAGCAAAATTAGTTCTGGTCTAAAATTCAAGATGGCCACCATCTTGAAAATATATATTTTGCTTTTTCTCCTGATACAAAAGGCCAGTTGACATGAAACTTGGTACGAAGCATCGGGGTGATGTAGATAAAAGATAGCTAAAATTGGTTTGATGGGAAATCCAAGATGGCCCACATAACCGCTATCTTGAAAAACCCTTTTTTTTTTTTTTTTTTTTTGCTTCTTTTCCTGAAACGAAAGGCCAATTGTCTTGAAACTTAATAGGAAGCATCAGGACGACTAATAGATCAAAATAGTTAAAATCATTCTAATTAGAAATCCAAAATGACTCCCATGACTGCCATCTTGAAAATCATTTTTTTCGCTTGCTCTCCTGAACCGAAAGTCCAATTGCACCCAAACTTGGTAGAAAGCATAAGGGTGACTTGTAGGTAAAAAAGATAAAATCGTTCTGATCAGAAATCAAAGATAGCCGCCATGTCCGCTATCTTGGAAATCTATTTTGCACTTCTCCTGAACAGAAAGGCCAATTTGTCAGGTAATCAGGTGAGCGCTACAGGACCATCTTGGCTCTCTTATTTTTCCTTGAGTTACTACCCTTTGTAAATTTTGGCAGAGCTGCCAGAGACGTAATGAAGTAAGTTAGGGTTTTTAGCCAACAAGCCACAGAGGCCCGTATATCACCCTATGAGCGTAAAAAACTGTAATTTGGTTTGCTACAATATTGCACCAAAGCAGGATTAGAAACGGCAAAGTTGAGGGCATAGTGTTTTACAAACACAATTTCTACTTGTTCTAGAAGTACTTGGTTTCCATCAGAGTCAGCGGTTCTTTTTTTGTTCTTTTTCTTTTTTTTTTTTTTTTTTTTTTTTTTCTTTTTTTTTTTTGCATGTACAGAGCATATTTACACATACAATAAAGGAAATTTTAATAAAAATATCAATAAACTTTATGTATTTCAGAAACCATTAGAACAAGTGAGAAGCGACTCATTATCACATGAGACGACAAATGTTGAGGATCCTGACATCAATAAAAATGACCAGAATGAATCGCAGGGACTCGATGCAGTGAACATTGACATGCCTGATGCGTTAGATGATGACAGTGATGAGGAGGAAACTCCAATCACTCAGGATCACATAAATCATCTACGGATCTGTCATGCTCTGACGAGTGTTTGCGCGGATGCATTGCGAGAAATCTTGCTGAGCCAAGTACCTACCGGCTACCACGATATATATCACGCAATAAATGCTGGTAAACGGAGGTTGACCCAGATGAGACAGTTGAGGCCAGATCAGCTAGATTTGATATTTCCCGACCCTCACAGCAGATATACCGGAACTGTAGATCAGTTCGATATAACTCTGCTGTATACATTGATCAGAAATATCAGTTCAGTGCGGCCTCCTGTCACCGGCTGGAATAGACCCCCAGGTGACAACCCTAGGGACACAACTCTCGGCGCAAATGTCGAGAGAATTAAATTCTGTCGTAACAGAATAATGGGACACTCCGCGGATGGCAAACTTGATGATCAGTGTTTCGAAGCGTACTGGAAAGAGATAGGAGAAATGTTAGACGACATTGAAAGTGCTATTGGAGACCAGGGTTTCAAAGGCGCTTTAGAGCGACGGAAGAAACAGGCTATTACCCCAAAGGAACACTTACGGAAAAAACAATTAAAAACCCACCTACAGTCACAACTTCAAGGTTTGTATTATACGACTTTTTAGTATGAAATTCCGGATCAGTTTTGTTATTCGGTAATAGGTCTAAATGGCAACTATGTATTTGACCTTACACATAAAAAATCATATAAGTTGTATCATGAGAAAGTCTGCTTTATGTATATGCAAACAACAAAAGCCTTTATATCTAGTTTTTATATCCTAGATTTCAAGAATCCAGCTAATCTCTGAAGCTTAGCGGGCTGATTCCAGTCTTACCTGAATGCAAACCCCAATGACCTGTTTTCTCGTGACAAGCGGCTCATATGTTTAATAAATAAACAAATAAAAAAATACAATTTATGTCCGAATTCAAATCCAAATTAATGCACATTAAATACGTAATTATATGTTCTGTACTTGCAAACAAAGTATTATCATTTTCGCTTTCATCAGCAAGTATTTTCTTGAGTTTCACTGTAACAAAAGTAAATAGAAAAGTCCATAGTGACAAAATCAGATGTCATAGCTTACTACCCTCTGCACCTAGAGAAAGATGAAAGAGTCATAAATCCATGTGTGCAAAATGTGAAGACTGAGATTGTTTCTTGTATAATGCGTTCGGTTTCCGTTAAAATGTACCATGCATTTTTAGCTCACCTGGCCTGAAGGCTCTTCGGCTCATGTGAGGTATTAGTATGCCAGTGCTCCGTCGTCGTCCGTCCACAATTTCAAAGAAGAATACCTCTGATACTCCATGGCCAATCTTGATAAAATTTCATGTGAAGCATTATCAGGTCGGGGGAAAGGCTGCATAACATTTTGGGACTGATGGGATTGGAATTCTGGTTGCCATGGCAATATATAGCTCCAGTAGACTTATAATGGGAAAAATCTTCTTCTCTGAAACCATAAGGCCCATAGCTTAGATAATTAGTATGTAGCAATGTTAAGTGGTCACCTATATAAATCTTTCCAGTCATGCCCCTGGGGTCCAGATTGGCCAAGCCCCGGGGCTCATTAGCTCCCATAGACTTATAATGGGAAAAATCAAAATCTTCTTCGCTGAAACCATAAGGCCCAGAGCTTAGATATTTAGTATGTAGCAAAATTAAGTGGCCACCTACATAAATCTTGCAAATCATGCCCCTGGGGTCCGAATTGGCCACGCTCCGGGGCTCATTAGCTCCCATAGACTTATAATGGGAAAAAATTAAAAAATATTCTTCTCTGAAACCATAAGGCCTGGTGGTAGTAGCAACGTTAAGTCGTCACCTACATAAATCCTGCAAATCAAGCCCTGGGGTCCAAACTGACCACACCCCAGGGGGTCATTTGTTTATGTAGAGCTACATAGCTAAAGACCCTTCAAAAATCTTATATGAAACCATGAGGCCCAGAGGTAACATACTTAGTATGTAGCAATGTTTAGTTGTCTCCTACATGAATCCTGTCAGTCATGTCCCAGGGGTCCAAGTTTGCCATGGTCGGGTGGGATGGGGTGGGGGGGGGGGTAAAGCAGAGTCATGCTTCACCCCTTTACTTCATAAAGACCTCATATCTTGGAAATCGTTCAGATCCCCACTCATAAACCATATATATATTCTTGTTCCATATGATAAAACACATCCATTGACACCAACCTGTGGTCTCCTGACACTATGTCCCACCCACCCCCTCCAGTTCATGTAAGGCTTAATATCTCAGAAATCATTCAAAACCCCACCACTAAACCATATATAATGTTGTTCATTTTGATAAGAAGCAATCAGTTACACAGACTTTATGCTCCCTGGGGATATGCCCCATCCCCTTCACTTCATAAAAGGCTTTATATCTCAGAAACTGTTCAGATACCCACCTCTAAACCATATAGATTCTTGTTCTTATGGTAAGACGCAGCCAGCTGAAAGAGAGAGATATTAGTAAGTTGAATTACCTTGATGGGTAGCATAAATTATCAGGTACAATTGAAAGATGCCATTAGCCTGTTTAGAGTCAAGACTGTGAGTTGTTAAAATTTAAGTTTCTCAGGTGAGCGGTTTAGGCTCATTGAGCCATTTGTATTTCAGAGTCTCGTAAAACCATGCAGACTCTAGATGAAACCATGCAGACTCTAGATGAAACCTTCAAGAAACTTCAGACTGATTTGGATACGAAGTTATAATACTTGGTGTTAGCTCTGTGACAATTTAAAGACATTACAGACACTTAGAGACATGTTGAATTAAAAAGATGGCATCAAACTGCTGAAGCATAATCGTCTCAAATATACACATTATGAAGTAAATGTTCTGTCAGAGAATAAACAGCTGTGTTAAAAAAAAAACAAAAAAAATCATATGCATTTTGCGAGAAGTCTTTTCCCTTATAGATAACTGTTGAAGTTTTATAGTCTTATCAAGTTTAAAAAGCATTCAGACATTAGCTGACTACAGAGTATGATTAGCTCTAAGGAAGACAAATGGCACAACTTTCATAGTATGATATAAAAGGTTACAGTGAAGAAAGTACCTAAAAGTTGATAACAGTGCAGTAACTTTTCTCACTGTGAATCCCAATTAATCATACGACCTTCCTCCTAGTCATAGGATGGACTGCATTTTCCTACAACCTATCTCAGGATATAAGAAGAATGTGACTCCTGTCTTATCTCTCTAGTCTCTACATACCTTTTCAGATAACTATAGTGTGGAGTAGTTACTGTGCCTGTATATTCTTTAATCCTATTGGTACATCTTTGGATACTCGGTAGAGCTGCTGAGACAGTTCTAGTGAATAGCAATATTATAAACCAAACAGCTATAGTGCAAGTAATTACTGTGCCTAATTAGTCATAGAGGCATATATTTAGATACTCAGCAGAGCTGCCCCATTAAGACAGTTCTAGTGAGTAGTCAGAAACAGACAACTATAGTGAGAGTAGTTACAGTGCCTGTATATTCTTCAGTCATATGGGTATATATATATGGATACTCAGTAGAGCTGTTGCACTGAGACGGTTCTAGTTAGTATTCATATACAGGAATAGACATAGTGCAAGTAGTAAACATGCGTGTACATTCTTCAGTCATATGGGTAGTAGAGCTATTCCATTGAGACAGTTCTAGTGAGTATTCATATAATATACATTATATGATTAAACATAGTGCAAGTGGTTAACATGCTTGTACATTCTTCAGTCATACAGGTATATCAAGGTCATCAGTAAAGCTGCTCGATTGAGAAGGTTCCAGTAAGTATTCATAAATATAAAATATACAGCTATAGTTAGAGCAGTTACCATGCCTGTACATATGAGTATTATATTTGGATACACAGTAGAGCTGTCCCATTGAGACAGTTCTCGTGAGTATACATATGAAACAGACATAGTGCGAGTAGTAAACATGATTGTATATTCTTCAGTCATATAGGTATATCTTGGGATGATCAGTAAAGCTGCCCATGGAGAAAGTTCCAGTGAATGTTCATAGATATGAAATATACAGCTTTAGTTTGAGCAGATATAATGCCTGTATATTCTGCAGTCGTATGGGTATTATATTTGGATACTCAGTATAGCTGTCTCATTGAGACAGTTCTAGTGAGTACCCATGGCTCTAAAACGGCCTTTATGTGAGTAATTACAATGCCTATATATTCTTCAATTATATGGGTGTATCTTTAGATACTTAGTGGAGCTGTCCCACTTGGGCAGTTCTTGTGTGTACCTATGGTCTTAAAACAGCCTTTGTGTGAGTAGTTACCATGTCTATATATTCTACAGTCATATGGTTATATCTGTGGATATTCAGCAGAGCTGTCCCATTGAGACAGTTCTAATGAGTACCCATGGCTATGAAATAGACATCCTTTGTGTGAGTAGTTACTATGCCTGTATATTCTGTTCGTACACATGGCGAAGAAATAGCCTTTGTTGAGTATTTACATTGAGGTTTATTCTTCAGTCATATGGGTATATCTTTGGATACATAGTGGAGCTGCCCCATTGACAGCTCTAGTGAGTACTCAGGGCTATGAAACAGACAGCCTTTGTGTGAGTAGTTACTGTGCTTATACATTCTGCAGTTATGTGCATATCTTCTGATTCTCAGTGGAGCTGTCCTATTGAGATAGTTCTAGTGAGTACCCATGGCTATGAAATAGACAGCCTTTGTTTCAATAGTTACCATGTCTACATATTCTGCAGTCATATGGGTGTATCCGGGGATACTCAGTGAAGCTGTCCCATTGAGACAGTTCTAGTGATTACCCGTGGCTATGAAATAGACAGCCCTTGTGTGAGTAGTTACTACGTGTATATATTCTGCAGTTACATGGGTGTATCTTTGGATAATGAGTGGAGCTGTCTCATTGAGACTGGTCTAGTGAGTACCAGTAGCTATAAAACAGACAGCTGTTGTTTGAATAGTTACTGTGCCTATATATTCTGCAGTAATATAATTGGATACACAGTAGAGCTGTTACATTGAGACTGGTCTAGTGAGTATCAATAGCTATAAAAGAGACAGGCTTGTGAGAGGAGTTACTGTGCCTATATATTCTGCAGTCATATAGGTATATCTTTGGATACTTAGTAGAGCTGTGCCACTGACAGTTCCTGTGAGTACCCATGGCTATGAAACAGCCTTTTGTATAAGTAGTTACTGTGCCTGTATATTCAGCAGTAATATGGGTTTTAACTGCACAATACATTAACTATAGATAATGTGCTATTCTATTCTGTTTTCACGCCTTCCACAGAAAAAACGATCGTTCAGTCGTCTTAAAGAGTCTTAATCCATAAGGCCCCTTAGGCAGTCATCTGTGTGACGTCACTCTTCCCGCTCTTTTGATCACGTGTTAGTTTCTTTTCTGTAGAACAAAGAAAATAAACAGGATTTTTTACTAGGTGATAAAAAATCTAAATTTCTTTCTTTTTCTCCTGTCTATTTTCTTAGTTTTTTTTTCTTTTGTTCCTTTCTCATTCCTTTCACGGAAAATCTTGTTACTTTTATTAAACTGATTTTCAATGGTTTGTTATTATTGTCGTTTTGCGTCATGCATTTTCGCGACTCTCGTATTTGTCAGCACAATTCTCGTGTTCGTTCCAAAGTCCTGCTCTACGATTCAAATATTTTACTTATTTTGTTTGTTCCAGGTTATTTATCGATGAGATCTGTAATAACTGGACTACTATCGGTATTTGACACAAGAGTTCTATGGTGAAGAGTCTGAATTGTAAGAACTTGTCAACCCTCGGGTTATACGACAGCTCTTACTGATGGGACACCACCCCACACGGCCCTGCTGCCAGGGGTAGAACCCATCTGGATGGCGTTTTTATGGGTACTATTGGTACTCAATAAAGTCTAAGTCCACCACTGTCCGGGCATCCGTCCATCTACCTTACAGACTATGACGATATGGCTGAAGATTTTTATGGTGGAGAAGCTGATGGGACACCACCCCACAAGGCCCTGCTGCCGGGGGTAGGACCCGTCTGGGTGACATCTTATGAGTGCCCTAGACACTCAATAAGTCTGTCCACCTCTGACCGGTCACCGGTCATGACCAGTCACCTGTCACCGGTCATTCATCTGGGTGGTGTCTTTATGGATGATATAGGCACTGAATAAAGTCTGTCCACACATCACCGGTCAGACCAGTCTCTGGTAAAAAAATTATTATCGAGCATTAATTACCGGGTTTCTAATCACCAGACTATGATCACTGGGTATCAGTCAATGATCACCAGGTACCAGTCACCGATTATAGACGTTACCAATCAATTGCCTGATTATTAGTGACCGAATAACAGTCACTAGTTCCCGGACAATTAGTTTTGACTCACAGAGCTTCAGAGATGAGTCAAATTGATGAGTACAAATTATCAAATGACAACGTTTGGTTAGAATTTTAGGTAGACATTATATCAAGGAATTCTATGCAGTCATTATCGAATTAGACTCAGAATCCTAGATATTTGTAATTATAATCTGAAAGTATATTATGATCGAACCTTAAACGATACTTGAAAGATTATAGTTCATCTTTTAACTGACTGCAGCATGATCTTTACCCTGTAAGGCGTTACGATAGAGGATTAGCTCCATGCTGTGAACGAAGTAAGCTCTACGGTAGGGAATATGACCAAGGCAAAGTACCATACAATGATATATAATTTCAGCAGAAATTGCTCTGACCGTATTTTCTTTTTTCTTCCCGGAATTTGGCAGGACTGGGGACTAATAAGCGTCACGAAGTGACAAGAAACGAGTTTCATTAAGTGTCATATTTTGCTGATTATTTTTATTATTTATTATTGAGTTACATATATTTTTATGCCCCCGCCATTTTCAGTGGGGGTGGGGCATATAGTATCACCGCTGTCCGTACGTACGTCCGTCCCGTACGTAACACTTTTGGTTTCTGTGCGATATCTTTTGAAAGGATTGGTGTATTGGATTGAAATTTTATACACAGGTATATAATCATAACATGTAGGTCAAGTTCGATTTAGGGTAAAATCCGCCAATTATTTTAGGAGTTATGGCCCTTTTCAACTTTGAAAAATTTTCAACTTTGAAAAATGATTTCCGTGCAACGTCTTTTGAAAGGGTCGGTGTATTAGATTGAAATTTTTTACACAGGTATATAATCATAAAATGTAGGTCAGGTTCGATTTAGAGTAAAATCCATCTATTATTTTGGGAGTTATGGCCTTTTTCGACTTAGAAAAATGGTTTCCGTTCCATAACTTTTGAAAAGATTAGTGTATTGGATTCATATTTTATACACAAGCATATAATTATAAAATATAGGTCAAGTTCGATTTAGGGTAAAATCCACCAAATTTTTTTGGAGTTACGGCCCTTTATCAATGTTGAAAAATAGTTGAAAAATGGTTTCCGTTCGATTTCTTTTGAAAAGATCAGTGTATTGGATTCAAATTTTATACACAGGTATATAATCATAAAATGTAGGTCAGATACGATTTAGGGTAAAATCCACAAATTATTTTTGGAGTTATGGCCCTTTTTCAGCTTTGAAAAATGGTTTCCGTTCCATACCATTTTAAAAGATTAGTGAATTGGATTCACATTTTATACACAAGCATATAATTATAAAATATAGGTCAAGTTTGATTTAGGGTTAAATCCACCAATGAGTTTTGGAGTTATGGCCCTTTATCAATGTTGAAAAATAGTTGAAAAAATGGTTTCCGTTCCATATATTTTCGTCCGGACCCTGCAGGTTTACCTTTTGGTTAACCTTTTTTTTAAAGTTGTATGTTACCTTTATTCTTCAGCCGATTACTTTCATATTTGGTAGGGATGAAGAGGACGACCACTAGGTGTGTCACGTGCAAGAGAGACAACTCTAGCTGACTCCGTTTTGGAGTTACCTCTATTGTTTTTAAATCTTGTGCGGCCCATAACTCTAAAACCCTTTAAGAGATTTTGATGATACTTCACCATTAGGTTGAGGACATTGAGTAGGCATGTCGCGTACAAGAATGACAACTCTAACTGACTGCGTTCTTGAGTTATCTCCCATAGTTATAAAATTTTTTGCAGGCCATAATAACCCTTTGAGATATTTTCTTGATACTTGATCAAGTTGTAGAGGACATTGAATAGGTTTGTCACATACAAGAACAACAACTCCAGCTGACTCCGTTTAGGGAGTTATCTCCCAAAGTTGTTAAATCTTGTGCGGCCCATAACTCTAAAACCCTATAAGTTATTTTCATGATACTTCACCAATAGGTAGAGGACATTGAGTGGGGGTACAAGAATGACAACTCTTAACTGACTGCGTTATGGAGTTATCTCCCATAGTTATGGAATCTTGTGCAGGTCATAACTCAATAACCCTTTGAGATATTATCATGATACTTGATCAAGTTGTAGAGGACATTGAGTAGTTGTGTGTCACATAACAAGAACAAAAAACTGTGACTCATTTCTGGAGTTCTCCCATAGTTGTTAAATCTTGTGCAGGCCATAACCCTTCAACCTTTTGACATATTTTTATGACACTTCATCAAGTTGTAGAGGACATTGAGTAGGCATGTCATGTACACAAAAGACAAGTCTGACTCCATTTTTGAGTTATCTCCCATATTTGTTAAATTTGCTGATGGTCCTGGCATTAACTTCTCTACGAGTTGAGATTTTTTTGTTGATAATTAATAGGGATGCTTAGAACATTAAGAAGGAGAGTTGCATTTAAAAATTGTAACTATGGGTTACTCATTACTCCATTTATTTTCAATTATCTCCCCTGGTTGTAAAATCTTGTGCAGGCCGTAACTCTTTAGCCAGTGGAGACATTTTAATGATAGTAAGTAGAGATGCTAAGAACATAAACTAGGTGTGTCACAATATGTAAGGACAACTCTGACCTACGGAGTATTGGAGTTATCTCTCTTACTTATAATGCGGATGCAGATTTATCTGCAATACATGCAGCAGGCTTTATTAGGTCACCTGAGCTCTGCTCAGGATGAGCTATTGTGATCACTTTTCGTCCGTCGTCCGTCCGTCCGTCCGTCCGTGCGTCCATCCGTTAACATTTTCAAACGACTTCTCCTCTGAAACCGCTGAGCCAATTTTGCTCAAATTTCATATGGAGCCTCCTTAGGGTGGGGGAACGAAAAATTGCTAAAATGGTCGCGGTCCGTTGACCAAGATGGCCGCCACGCCCATATATGGTAAAAACCTTTAAAAATCTTCTTCTCCAGAACCGAGAATGCCTTGGGACTGAACCTTTGCAGGAATCATCGGGGACGGGAGGTCTACCAAAATTGCTAAAAGAATTGTCGTACGTTGACGTTTGACCTTTTTACGGCAAGGTCAAGTTTGCTTCCCTATGCATTTGTATGGGAAAAACCTTTAAAAATCTTCTTCTCCAAAACCGAGGATGCCTTATGGCTGAATCTTTGCATATATCTTTGGGAACAGGAGAGCTACCAAAATTGCTAAAATAATGGTCGTACATTGACATTTGACCTTTTTACGTTAAGGTCAATTTTGCTTCCTTATGCATTTGTATGGGAAAAATGACCAGAATTTCAAACAACCTCTCCTCTGGAGCCTCTGGGCCAATTTTGCTCAAATTTCATATGGAGCCTCCTTAGGGCGGGGGAACGAAAAATTGGTAAAATGGTCACGGTCCGTTGACCAAGATGGCCGCCACGCCCATATATGGTAAAAACCTTTAAAAATCTTCTCCTTCAGAACCGAGAATGCCTTTGGGCTGAACCTTGGCAGGAATCATCGAGGACGGGAGGTCTACCAACATTGCTGAAAGAATTGTCGTACGTTGACGTTTTACCTTTTTACGGCAAGGTCAAGTTTGCTTCCCTGTGCATTTGTATGGGAAAAACCTTTAAAAATCTTCTTCTCCAAAACTGAGCATGCCTTATGGCTGAATCTTTGCATATGTCTTTGGGAACAAGAGGGCTACCAAAATTGCTAAAATAATGGTCGTACATTGACATTTGACCTTTTTACGTTAAGGTCAATTTTGCTCTCTTATGCATTTGTATGGGAAAAATGTTCAGAATTTCAAACAACTTCTTCTCTGGAGCCTCTGGGCCAATTTTGCTCAAATTTCATATGGAGCCTCCTTAGGTAGGGGGAACAAAAGATTGCTAAAATGGTCATGGTTCATTGACCAAGATGGGCGCCATGCCCATATATGGTAAAAACCTTTATAAATCTTCTTCTCTAGAACAGAGGATGCTTTGGGGCTGAATATTTGCATAAATCATCGGGGACAGGGGGTCTACCAAAGTTGCTAAAATAATGGTCATACATTGACATTTGACCTTTTTACGGCAAGGTCAAGTTGCTTCCTTATGCATTTGCATGGGAAAAAACATTTAAAAATCTTATTCTCCAAAACCGAGGATGGCTTGTGGCTGAATCTTTGCATATATCATCTGGAACGGGCGGTCTACCAAAGTTGCTAAAATAATTGTCATACATTGACATTTAACCTTTTTACGGCGAGGTCAAGTTTGCTTCTGTATGCATTTGTATGGGCGCCATACATTTGTATGGAAAAAATGTTGATAATTTCAAATGGCTTTTCCTCTGAAGCCTCCGGGCCAGTGTTGCTCAAATTTCATGCGGAGCCTCCGTGGGCAGGAGAATGAAAGATTGCTAAAATGGGTATGGTCCATTGATCAAAATGGCTGCCATGCCAATATATGGTAAAAACCTTTAAAAATCTTCTTCTCCATAACCAAATAAGCCCTGGGTCCTAATCTTTGCACAAATTATAGGGGACAGGAGATCTACCAAAATTGCTCAAATGATGGTTTATGTTGACATTTGACCTTTTTACCTCCAAGGTCAAATTTGCTTCCCTATTTGTGTGGGCCATATACATTTATATTGAAAGTATCGAAGTGACTTGTAGATCAACAGTAGTTAAAATTGTTCTGATTGGAAATCTAAGATGGCCATCATCTGGTTTATATTTATAATATGTCCCTGCCACTGTGCTGTTTACATGTATAAAATCATGATTCTTCAGAAACCACTTAGCCAATTTCCACCAAATTTCACATTGATCCTTCTGTTGAAATCTGATTGATAGTTTATTCATGATCATGCTCCATTGACTGTCAGGCCCATATATTCTTCTTCAAAACTAAGAACTGCTCAAATGATGATATTTTCATTAGTTACGATGATAGGATTGGATAAATGTTGCATAACATCTGCATGTCTGCAGTGGCTATGTCACTCAGGTGAGCGAATCGTGGCCCGTGGGCCTCTTGTTTTTCTTATTATTTTTGGATTCTTTGTTGAAAATCACTTACTAGCGAACACAAAATCGAGTTTCTCAGACTAATGGTTGAAGAGTTACAGGCCTTGCAGGCAAAGGGCCTTATATTATGTTTGGATTCTTTGTTGAAAATCGCTTACTAGCAAACAAAAACTCCAGTTTCCATGACTAACGGTTTGAGAGTTACAATCATTGCAGGCAACGGGCCTTTTTTTCAGTTTCTTTGTTGAAAAACACAAACTCCAGTTTCCACAACTCATGGTTTTAGAGTTCTGTGTCTGATTCACAGTTGTGGAGTTATCACCCACTGCAGGGTTAAACAAGTGTATCCCTTGATAAAATTACATCTCTGATGCCCTAGATTGAAAAAGACGGCCATTTGGGGTGCGGTTGGGGGATTTGCCATCTCTTTTGATGGCTATTTTTTCAAGTTAACCCCCCGAATGAATTTCTAAGCCAAATTCTTGTGCACTTCATAACTTCTACATGGTTTGAAATATTTTGATAATATTTGGTAGGGGCATAGATAAGGACAAGTAGGCATGCCCTGTATAAAAGAGACAATGCTGACTTTCTTTGTTAGGTACCTGAAGCCGAAAGCTTGTGCGGCCAAAATTTAATTTTGGACGGATTTTTCATAAATCTGTCCTTTAAAATAGCGATGTCATGGCCGGCGGGCATTTGGTCTTCCAAGGTTTACCTTTTCATTGACCTTTTGAAAAACATATTCGTAATGTGTTAGGCATTTTTCTTGTTTTAAAAAACATTGATATGTGTATTGGATTCATATTTTATACCCAGGTATATAATTTAGGGTAAAATCTGCCAATTATTATGAGAGTTATGGCCCTTTCTTCAACTTCATTTTTTTGCAAATACTTGCGTGTGGTGAGGATGGCACTGGGCGGGGGCATCTGTGTCATACTTACACATTTCTAGTTTATATACTGATGTTCATTCTTTAATGATGCTGTGAAGGACTTTTGAAGAGACTACAGCTACGACTCGTAGGTCTGTGCTGTGCTCGCATTTAGGCTAAACCTATTTTCATATTAAACACTACGTCACACAATAACCATCATTCGAAACCTCTCGGTCTTTAACGCAGATCTACGTTCTAGCCTTGTTCCTGTTGGATGGCAGAAAGTTGTTGTTTACGTATAGCGGACAGTATAATCACCGATGTTTATTCAGAAAAAGAAAGCAGTTTCATTCGTCAAAAGTTTCTTTTCAGAAGAGATTCTCATCGAGTGATCATTTAAATGTCATAACCAGAAATATTAACATATATTTTGACAATATAGTAGCTAAAACTAGGCGAAAATGATCACCATAAAGCAGTATAACGGTTGCGCGCGTGCATGCTAATATCGGAAAAATATCATTGAAACAGTTGTATTTGTCTGAGGAAAAGCAGTCAGGTTGCTTCTTAAAGCTGTATTTTAAAACACTAGATAAACTTTACGGTAAAATATTAACCAAAAGTGATTTATTTTCCAAGTAAAATTAGGCTTGAATCAATTAGTATCAATGGAACCGGAAGTGTTTTGCCATCCACAATTTTTGGGCACGTGGCATAACATTGTAATCACGTGATCAGTAGCCCGGATGAAAACAACAACATTAAAAAGGTCTATAAGAAGAGAAGATAAACGTATCGTAAGAAACAAAGAACAGAAATCAATATATTTATTAGAAAGAAGTTATTAATTTCTTTCTTATTCTTTCTTAGTTCATAATTATGATCATTATGGTATCATAATCTAAACTTTCTACTCAGGTTGTTACAATCAGCTAATAGAGTGGTTGAAAAATATCTAATTTATACAGGTTGTTTTCGTTCGGATTAAACTACAATCTGATAAGTTGGTAGAAAACACTAAACTTTATCAGGTGGCTGAAGTTCGAAGGAAATGATATTGCAACCTGACAGAATGATATTTAAGATTCCTAACTTTTAGTTTAAACAAATGGTGCATTATCTTGGACTCAGAATCAGTCTTCGAAATGACTCCTGATCCTTTGTCAGTATAATTATCTATCTTCTAAAAAATTACCGGTCAGAATCCCGGATAATTTAGAAGATCATATACATTATTTGTTACTGTCAGAACAGAACTGTGTATGGACCGAGTTAATTCCTTATTAGTTCTGTTCTATCTAATAATATAAATATTTTAAGTAGATCCAACTTATATAGAATAAATTTGGATCATATACACATCAAATGTTAAAGTTTTGACTTCTCATGTGTAATATAAATATCTTTAACATAATTCCTCTATAGATTTAATTCGCATAGAAGTCTAGTAAAGGAAAATATTCTTTATTTCCTGGGAAACAATAAGTATTTCAGAATTTAATTCCAATACTAATTGCTCACCGACAATTATTTATTCCTGTAACAAGAGTCTATGTCAATCATGTCTTGTCCAGGCGGAGAAGGTAAATAAATATACATATATATGTGTGTGTATGTATGGATATGTCATATAGATTAAAGCCTTTATAAATTCGATAACGATTTCCTTAACAAAATTAGCTAAGTTCAAGAAGTTATAAAATCTAATTACGAAATTTAGGTTTTGGCTTCTTCAGACATTAACTAATTATACGAGGGTGAGTCAATAAGTAACCAGACAAACTTATTTCCGGTTAAGATCTACCTCTTCTTTCTCGATGTAATTGCCCTCTAGTGTGGTGCACTTAGACAACGGTGTTCAAGTGCCATCAGCCCAGAACTGAAAATGTCAGGGCCCTTTCCATTGACCCGCTCCTCAACTGCCGTCACGACTTCTTCATCAGACCGGAAATGAAGTCCACGGATGTCCTTTTTCAAGTTTGGGAATAGGAAGAAGTCACTAGGAGCTAGGTCAGGCGAATAGGCAGGATGTGGTATTCATACCCGTTTCGCTCTACAACATCCATTGCAACTTTGCAAGTGTGGACTCTCTCATTGTCCTGTTGCAGCAAAACACCTTTAGAGAGTTTACCTCGGCGTTTTTCACGGATGGCGGTTCTCAGCTGGTCTAACAAGTTTGCATAGTACACTCCAGTTATTGTACTTCTCTTGGGCAAAAAGTCCAACATAATAACGCATTTTGCGTCCCAAAATACTGTGGCCATCACCTTGCCAGCAGATGGTCGCGTCTTGAACTTCTTTGGCCTCGGGGACCAAGGCCCTGCCCACTGGCGACTGAGCTGTATTCTCTGGCTCATAATAATGAACCCAAGTCTCATCTACAGTCACCAGACGCAAAAGAAAATCATCTATTGACCTAAAACGCTTCAACAAGGCGCTGCATACTGATGCTCTGGTTGCCATTTGCTCATCGCTAAGGGATTTGGGGACCCAACGGGCTGTTAACTTGCGCATACCTAAACGATCATGTAAGATTATTGAAACGCTACCATGTGAAATGCCTAATGCCTGCGATATATTTCTTTCACCTGAATTCGCCGAACAGAGTATACAAGATCCCGAACTTTCTTACACATTTCTACGTCGGTGGCATCCAGTGGGCGTCTAGACCTGGCTTCATCTTCTAAAGACGTTCTGCCGCGTTTGAATTCCCCTACCCAGAATTTAACCTGAGCATAAGATGGTGCAGTTGACCCATAAACATCAGCTAACTCGCCGTGTATTTCCTTGCCTGTTTTACCTTTTAGATACACGTACCGAATTACAGCACGGTACACAACTTTAGATGAAAAGCATGCCTTTGCATCACTAGCCATGTTTGACATTCAATATCTTATTCAGGAATGACTCGATACGCGTGCAATTTTGTACCCATGTATAAAGCATATATTGAAACAAAGCATGAAAATCGTGACCGTCTCGGTCCATCGGAAATGGGATAGGCTGGTTACTTATTGACTCACCCTCGTAGTTGAAAATTTTTTTGAAATATAACTATTTTCGAGACTTTATTGCATTTCAGAAAGGAAAGGGTACTCCCATATTTCTATGCGTAGATTGGGAGACTTATATTATAACGCAAGGGTGAAGATGTTTTGTATGGCTATTTTATTCGCCAAATTGTATGCCATACTTGTTTAAAGATAGAGAATATTAATCTTCTATCCGAAATGTAAGAATGGAAACTCATTATTCCTCTGTTCGAAGATAGAAAATGAGTTCTCTATCGATAATGATTGTATCGATTAAAATACAATAAATACTAGAACCTAATGGATATATGCTCCCTAAACTGAGCAATAGGAGTATATCCACTGACATAAACTAGAAGTTTGTCACTACTGTGATTTGACAATCCCTTAAACATACTGTATGCAAGTTTCCAAGTGACTAATCAGACATAATCGATTCAATTAGTCTGAGTCAATAATTACGTTGAAGTATGAATCAATACTAAAGTTAGTTCAATGTTTAAATGTATCAACAAGATTTTGAAAAAAAAAAAGTAAGAGAAAAGTCCGGGGAGTGCCACAATCACAAACCGCAGCCCTTCCCAGACCCCAAGAGGAAGAGGAAACCGACAAATCCAAACAAGCACAAATCGAACAAACGTACAAAAAGCACTAAGATTAGCTCTCTCTCCCCCAAGCGAGGTAATCGCAATATTAAAAGGACTGAAAAACACAAGAACAATATGACACACGGAAAGACATACAACAAATCGCCTCGTAGAATAAACTACAAAGCAACAAAGAGTAACACTAACACCGGGACCACCGCCTTAGAACGGTCAGTAGAGTAAACCAACGTGGGGGGAGGGTGGTGAGGGGTTAAAGCAATTTTACAGCTAGCTAATTTCATCCTGGGTCCAGATGCTACTCTTAATACAGAAACACATAAACATTCGGTTCGCATAAGGGATCCCAACTCAGTCAATGCATCAAAGCGAAAACATAAAATCAAATTAATCACTATAATAAACAAAGACGAGTACTCATGGCTAATTCTACTGTATGCCAGAGTAAATGAAAACCAATAGTTTAACCACGGCGGGCCAAGCCAAAGACACATCGTCAAGCCCCAACCCACTGGTTAAAGTTTTACGAAGAGACCGTCATTGAGTCTGAGGCCCGAACCGCCGTCGTGCAATTAAAGAGTGAAGCATAACCATCAACAATGATTGGGTTGACAACTAGGCATGCAGTCTGCAGCATAATATCCAGGCTATAGCCAATTCTTTTATAACGGTTAATAATTTTCTGAATTGCTCCTAAAAGTTAGATTTACCTATAATTTTTCTAAATCTGTACACTAAGTCAGCGTACAATTCTGGTTCCGATATACATTGTTGCAGAAGTGTTTTCAGACTGACGCTATATTTTTCTAACAATGCACTGTGTCTGCGATAAAATTTCGAAAACGTCTTACGAAGTTTAAAATAACGATAGCCCTGCCTAAGAAGTTTGGCAGTAAGGGCTTTATTACGGTAGTTAAAGTCATTAAGATTTGAAGAAGCTCTGGCGAATCTAATAAGTTGAGATATGTATACCCCATATGAGGCACGCCGGGGGACATCGCCATCCAGAAAAGGGAAATTGACTATATCAAAATCAAAATCGTCCCGTTTATCATAAATTTTGGTGGAAACTGTACCATTAGATATACATAGATTCAAATCCAAAAAAGATGCCTCGGTATCGGAAGAATTTGCTCCATTTAATTGGAGTTCTGTAGGGTATATCCGATCCACCATTTGATCAAAGTAAATATTGTCAATATTTAAAAAATCATCAAGGTAGCTTGAAGTTGAATTGAAAGACTCAGTAATGTCAGCCTGATTTTCACGTGAGAGAGACTTTATGAAATCTCTCTCATAACAAAAAAGAAACATATCTGCAACAAGAAGAGCACAAAAGGTAAAACAGGCAAGGAAATACACGGCGAGTTAGCCGATGTTTATGGGTCTTCTGCACCATCTTATGCTCAGGTTAAATTCTGGGTAGGGGGACTCAAACGCGGTAGAACGTCTTTAGAAGATGAAGCCAGGTCTGGCCTGGACGCCCAGTGGATGCCACCGACGTAGAAATATGTAAGAAAGTTCGGGATCTGGTATATTCTGATAGGCGAATTCAGGTGGAAGAAATAGCGCAGGCATTAGGCATTTCACATGGAAGCGTTTCAATAATCTTACATGCTCGTTTAGGTATGCGCAAGCTAACAGCCCGTTGGGTCCCCAAATCCCTTAGCGATGAGCAAATGGCAACCAGAGCATCAGTATGCAGCGCCTTGTTGAAGCGTTTTAGGTCAATAGATGATTTTCTTTTGCGTCTGGTGACTGTAGATGAGACTTGGGTTCATTATTATGAGCCAGAGAATAAAGCTCAGAGTCGTCAGTGAGTAGGGCCTGGGTCCCCGAGGCCAAAGAAGTTCAAGACGCAACCGTCTGCTGGCAAGGTGATGGCCACAGTTTTTTTGGTACGCAAAAGGCGTTATTATGTTGGACTTTTTGCCCAAGAGATGTACAATAACTGGAGTGTACTATGCAAACTTGTTAGACCAGCTGAGAACCGCCATCCGTGAAAAACGCCGAGGTAAACTCTCTAAAGGTGTTTTGCTGCAACAGAACAACGCGAGAGTCCCAACTTGCAAAGTTGCAATGGATGCTGTAGAGCGAAACGTGTATGAATTAATACCACATCCTGCCTATTCGCCTGACCTAGCTCCTAGCGACTTCTTCCTTTTCCCAAATTTGAAAAAGGATATCCGTGGACGTCATTTACGGTCTGATGAAGAAGTCGTGACGGCAGTTGAGGAGTGGGTCAATGGAAAGGACCCTGACTTTTTCAGTTCTGGGCTGATGGCACTTGAACACCATTGGTCTAAGTGCATCACACTAGAGGGCAATTACATCGAAAAAGAAGAGGTGGATCTCAACCGGAAATAATTTAGGCTGGTTACTTATTGACTCGCCCTCGTATTAAGAAAGTAGGGGTGTCCATAAGGCCCTTTTTCTGCCCCGTAACAAAAGTCTTCATTTTTTGCGGATACATTACTTATAGTGTCCCATTTACTAAAACAGTATTGATTTTGCAACGTAAGCCCTTGTTTTGGAGTAACATGATAATGAAAATGGGTGCGGTAATTCAGTATGAACCTGAGGTACCATAATTTTGAACACCATTTCTCTTTTAAAATGTATCACACCCTGATATACCTTCCTCTGTTTGTTAGACAAATGCCTTCGGTAATATCCTATGCCACTAACGTATTTTTAAAGAAAAATGTTGCATCTGCAGCATCTCTTATAAAAATCTTCATTTGTTGTTAATTTTGCATCTTGAAATTCAATAAATCTAGCCTTTTCCTGGAGCTGAATGGTGAATTATTTTGAAATTTACCTGAATACAACATTGGAATAGGGCAAAGAGATAACTAAGTTTTGGTGACCTTGACCTTATTTTCAAGGTCACATGGGCTGTAGAATTGCCAAAAGAGCAGGTGCCTTTAAGACCATTTTGTATATTGGTTAGCAAAAATCTTCATTTTCTCCTAATATTTTGCTTATCATATCTTTTTTAACTCTCCCGAGCATAAAGTGCTCATTGTTAGCTAAATTGTGATTGGTCAATGTCCATCCTGCGTAGACGTCATGCATCATGCTGCATCAACAATTTGCCATAAATGACAAATGTTACACCCCTGGGCTAAGTTCAGTTAAACTTCACAGGAATATTGCCTTTTGGACTTTCTACGAAAAAAAAAGGTAAAATTGCTCCACACCAATGAACATAAGGCTGCTAGAGCTAAAAATAGAGACAAAAATAACTCCTACACCATTGAGCCAATTTGAATCGAACTTAATAGGAATGTTGCTTCGGTGACTCACTACTAAAATAGCTAATTTAAAAATGGTTTTGCTCCAGTGAGCAAAATGGCTACCAGAGCTAAAAACAGAAAAATCTATAAATGACTTCTCCTATATCATTGAGCCAATTTCAATCAAACTTTACAGGTATCTTGCCTATGCGTCTCTCTACCAAAATAGTTGAAACAGTTTATGGTCATGGTTTATTTTTGTTATAGTTCGTCTTTGAATGTGTGTGTCGCTTACATATTTTTGTTTTGGATAGCCATTTGGCCACTTTGTGGGGAAGCAACTGTCCGTTTGGCTTTCCGCTAATGATGTTTCCATTAGGGTCTAGGTATTTCGTGTTTGTGTTTCTTTCCCTTTGATGTCTCTGATGGGAGGTGTGGGATAATTGTATCGGTTCCTGATCATTGCCTTCCCTTCTATTTTGCTCCAATGAACAAAGACGGCTGCGAGAGTTAAAAATAGACAAACACTTTAAATGACAACTCCTCCCATAGCATGGGGCCAATTTAATCAAACTTCGCAAGAATGTTGCCAAGGTGTCTCTACTAAAGAAGCTAAAACAGTTTCGCTGCAATGAACAAGATGGCCAACAGAGTTGAAAAGAAGAAAAAGAAAACCATATTTACATTACAATCCTCCTAAACATTTTGGCTAATTTCAATCAAACTTCGCAAGAATATTGCTTACTCAAACTGCACTAGAATGTTGCTAGGTGACTAGCTATCAAAATAGCTAAAACAGCTCAGCTCCAATGAACAAGATGGCCACCAGAGCAAAAAAAATCTTTAAATGACAACTGGATGTGGCAACTTTTTAAAGAGACACACAATTTATAGGCTTTAGGTTCATACTTTTTGTATGATACTTTAGGTTCTTACTTAATTACCCCAACCTCTTTCATGATTATCTTACTCCAGATCTGTAACTTACGTTGTAAAACCAAAATGCTTCTAGAGGGCTAATATACCCCTAAATCACACACCTATGTTTCATGGTTTGATTCCACGTGACCGTTATTAAGCTGTATCAAGATAGCAAGTGTTTGATTGAAATTGGCCCAAGGGTGTAGTTGTTGTTGCCTTTTAAAGATTTTCTGGTTTGGGCTCTGCGGCCATATTTTTCATTGGAGCAGAACCATTTTATGTACTTTGGCAGAGAGTCGCCAAGTCAACATTCTTGTCAAGTTTGATCGAAATTGGCCAAAGGGTTTAAGAGTGGTCATTTAAAGCTGTTTCTGTTTATAGTTTTGGTGGCCATCTTGTCCAGTGGAGCAAAACTATTTTACCTATTATGGTAGAGAGACACACAGGCAACATGCCTGTCAAGTTTGTTTCAAATTGGTCCAATGATATAGGAGGAGCTGTCATTTAAAGACATTTTTTTTTTTCTATTTTTAGCCCTGTTGTTACTGATGCCAATTGACTCGAAACTTGGTAGGAAGCATTTTGCGGAACAATTTTACGTAGTTTGGTAGTAAAAAAAAATAAGAGAAAAGTCCAGGGAGTGCCACAATCACGAACCGCAGCCCTTCCCAGACCCCAAGAAGAAGAGGAAACCGACAAATCTAAACAAGCACAAACCGAACAAACGTACGAAAAGCACTAAGATTAGCTCTCTCTTCCCCAAGCGAGGTAATCGCAATACCAAAAGGACTGAAAAACACAAGAACAAAATGACGCACGGAAAGCCATACAACAAATCGCCTCGTAGAATAAACCACAAAGCAACAAAGAGTAAGACTAACACCGGGACCACCGCCTTAGAACGGTCGGTAGAGCAAACCACCGGGGGTTTAAAGCACTTTTACAGCTAGCTAACTTCACCCTGGGTCCCGATGCTACTCTTACTACATAAGTATCAAAAGTAGCTAAAATCGTTCCGATCGGAAATCCAAGATGGCTGCCATGCAGCCATCTTGAAAATCTTTTTTTTCGCTTCTTCTAAACCGAAAGGCTTCCTAGGTAGGCAGCATCAGGGTGACTTGTAGATCAAAAATAGCTAAAATCGTGCCGATTGGAAATCCAATATGACCGCCATGGCGGCCATTTTGAAAATCTATTTTTCGCTTCTTCTCCTATACCCAAAAGGCAATTGACTCAAAACTTGGTAGGTAGCATTGGGGTGACTTATATGACTTATATGAAAATCTGTTTTTAGTTTCTTCTTTTGAACTGAAAGGCCAATTGACTCGAAACTTGGTAGGAAGCATTGTGATGATTTGTAGATCAAAAACAGCTAAAATCTTCCCGATTGGGAATCCAAGATGGCTGCCTTGAAAAGATATTTTTTTGCTTCTAAACTGAAAAAGCCAATTGAAACTTGGTAGGAAGCATTTTAAACATACATAGTCCTATGAAGAGAAATCATAGTCTTTTAGAATATCCTAAAGACAGTGACACTCGGGTGAGCGAATTAGGGCCCTCTGTGCCCTCTTGTTATTATTATTCCTATTTAGCTCCAAATGCAAAGGAATAATTACAAAGTCTTACGAATGTTTAAGTATTATGAACTGGCATCAGTTAAATCGGTCTAATTAACCAGCTTCCAATTATTTCGTTTTTATAAATGGTTTAGTCTATTTAATAACTTAGATAATTTTTACATTTCTGGAATTTATAATTAAACCTCCAGATATGTAGATTATCTGTATAATATTAATAATAATAAAGACTTTATTTTCAGTGGGTAACACAATTAGCTACAAGCTACTCTTCCGTGATTCCCACCTAACAAAATATATACAAACAATGAAAATATGCAAACAAAATAAAGCACGCACTCAAATACAGTTCGTTCAAATAAGCCACTAGATCAGTTTTGCTATACATTTGCCATACGCCCGATTGCCATCACTTCTTTTTTATTATTAATGAAAAAGGCCGTAGCACCAATCAGTACTATGAAAAAAAAAGAGAGAAACCCAGTCCTAAAACTTGCTTTAACTGAAAACGAAATGCAAGAATGAGTTCTGGTTTTCGGGTAATTATTTTCGATCTCTAAATGTACATATAAAAGATAAGCAATCACCCACAAATACATCCAAACACTCACACAAAAACACTCACTCAAAGAATTATATATATTATATATCTACAGGAAACTCATACAAGAAGACATTTCCTTATTTTAGTTTTGTCTCTCAAAGATAGACAGCTATCTTTCTGAGCATCTTTCTCTTTCAATGACAATAATTCTTTTTTGGGATCATCTCTCGTTACCCGCCCCCCCACCCCCCCCCCCCCCAAAAAAAAAAAAAAGGTGGGGGCCAGGAATTCAGGCCTCTGAGGCTTGAGAAACTGGCAGCCTCCAGAGTCTACTGTTAACATATTAGGTATTAACACCTTAAGATATGATATTAATGTTGGAATTGCCTCAGATATGTTATTAATGTTGGAATTGCCTCATTCTTAAAATGTATATCAAGAATGATCTTATTCCAAGAGTTTCCAGAACCTTAATCCAGAAATGGAGGGATCTAAGTAATTCGTGTTAGAATAGGGAGCTTCTTCCCACCTAATCTGCTAATTCTAGCACATTATCTCTAGGTTAATGTATTGTGCAGTAAAAATGAAATTTTTAAGAGTAAAACATATTTTAGCAATCAATACTTAACCTATAGCTAAGACAATCCCCACCTCATATCCTCGCTTAGCTCTACTTTTAGGGTCTTTATCATCAAAGAAACTGACATGTTATCAAAAGAGCGGGAAGAATGACGTCACAAAGGTGACTATCTAAGGGGCCTTTTGGATTAAGACGACTGAATGGTATTTTTTTTTCTGTGGAAAGCGTGAAAACAGAATAGAATAGCACATTATCTATAGGTTAAGTATTGCTTGTTAAAATATTTTTTTTTTTTTTAAATCTTCATTTTTCTTAGGATACTTAGTGGAGCTGTCCCGTTGAGACATTTTTAGTGAGTTCATACTGCTGTAGCGTGAGTAGTTAATGTGCCTATATATTCTGCAGTCATATGGGTATATGAATACTCAGTGGCGCTGTCCCATTTAGACAGTTCAAATGAGTACCCATGGCTATGAAACAGACTGCTTTAGTGTGAGTAGTCGCCTATATATGTTTTAGTTGTATGTGTATATGTTTTATTTGTGCAGGTATATATGTTTTAGTTGTTGGGTATATCCTTGGATGCTGAGAAAGGCTGCCTGATTGATACAGTTTTAGGAGTGTGAGTAGTTACTGTGTATGTTCTTCAATTATATGGGTATATCGTTGGATATAAGTACAGCTTTCAGTTATATGTGTATATCTTTGGATACTCACTAGAGCTGCCCCATTGTCCCGATTCTAGCGAGTGAGTAACCATAGCTACGAAACAGGCAACTGTAGTGAGAGTAGTTATATATATTTTCTTGTCATAATGAGTATCTATGGATACTCAGTAGAGCTGCCACTGATGCAGTTCTAGTGAGTATCCATTGATATGAAGCAGACGGCTATATTGGGAGTAGTTACCGTACCTGTATATTCTTTGGTCGTCGTATCAATATATATTTTGATACTCAGTAGAGTAGCCCTATTGAGACAGTTCTAGTGATTGTCCGTTGATATGAAGCAGACAGCTATATTGGGATTTGTTACCGTGCCTGTATATTCTTCAGTCATATCAATATATATTTGGATACTTGGTATAGTAGTCCTATTGCGAAGGTTCTAGTGAGTATCTATTGATATTAAGCAGACAGCTATATTGGGAATAGTTACCATACCTATATATTCAATCATATTGATATATATATTTGTATACTCAGTAGAGTAGCCCTATTGGGACAATTTCTGTGAATATCTGTTGATATGAAGCAGATGGCTATATTGGGAGTAGTTACCGTGCCCTGTATATTCTTCAGTCATACTGATATATATTTGGATACTCAGTAGAGTAGCCCTATTGAGACAGTTCTAGTGCGTATCCATTTATATGAAGCGGATGGCTATATAAGGGAGTAGTTACCATGCCTGTATATTCTTCAGTGATATCTATATATATTTGGATACTCGGTAGAGTAGCCCTCTTGAGACAGTTCTAATGAGTATCCATTTATATGAAGCAGACAGCTAACCCTTACCACCTATCAACCAGGCACCGGACTAGCAGGAAACAGTCAACCAGGCACCGGGCAGATTTTCACCAGTCAAACAGGCACCAGACAACCAGTCAGTGGTCATCTGATACAAGGCACCGGACATCCAGCGGTGATTACCAGGCACCGGGCACTGGGCATTTAATCACCAGGCAGCAGACCGGCCAACCAGGCACCAGTCAACTTACCAGGCACTGGTCATCAGGCATCAATCGATCGGCACTCAACACCAGGTGGCCAGACAGACAAATAAGAGTTCTGACATTCATTATCAAATTAGCCTCAGAACTCAACAAACTCTAAATGGATATTACTACCATTGGAGTCAGACTTTAGTGCCATATCGGACCCAAGTTTTATCATAGATCCGCCTACTAGGCAATCCCCTGGTAGGCGTATACATTTCAGATTAGACTGAGTAGGACAGATCAGCCTAAGACAAAAAGAGTCTAAGAAGAGGAGAAGACATAGATCTTCTTTCTCCTCTTCCAAATATTTCTCTGTCTTCTCAGAGGAGAAGTAAGAAATCAAAGAGGTCCAGACACTCACATAAGAAGAGAAGAAGACGTTCTATGTCATATTATTCTTCCTCTTCACTACAGGAAATGAATGATTATGGTAGATATGAAAGAAGAAGACAATCTCCTCAGGTTATAGACGTACCGTCTACAGTGCGACCTGTGAGGACCATTGATGAGACACCTAACATACATTCCAATAATGTGGTGCAACAAACATCAAAGGATACTGGCTCAGAATCAGAGGCAGAAACCTGGTCCTTTGACAAAGCGATTAATGAAGTATTTAGACTGTTGCCGCAGTAGTTGTGTCCAAAACCTTCGGAAGAATACACTCCTGCTAAACCAATATCAGGAATTCAGCAATTAATGGAGTCTCGTGCAACTCCATTATTAGTTCTTCCACAGTCAAAATTAGTGGAAAATACTTACAGATTTCTTCAGAATAGATTAAATTCTGGAAACTTTGGCAAAGACTGGCTATGTCCTCAAAGTTATGTTTCATACTTGTCCCCTTTGAAATATTACAAAAGCCAAAATCAGTATTTTCCAACGGAAATTGTTCCTCAACAAGAGTGACGCTTCGCTATTAGATATATCTAGTAGAGGAAGGTGTTCCGTTCCAGTTAGAAATTTAGAATACTGGAAAAAGAGGGCACGTAAATTAGTGGTGATTAATTTGCTTGCTGATTTGTCCTCTTCAGTAGCTTATTTATGTCTACTACAAGAGCCCATGTCAGTCAATGCCTTGTGCAGACTTTTAGAAGCTATCCATAGTTTAGCTCGAAAATGTAAAAGGAAACAATTGGATATATAGTTATGCCCGAAAGAAGCATTAAAATTCTACCTTAAAGCGACTAGTTCTTATCATCAGAATAGAACTAGATTGTTTCTACCAATTAAAGGCAATTAGGACATCTCTAAGGCTTCTGTCTCAAGATGGGTATTTTATACAAATAAGATTGCCTATAGGAAATTCACCCGAAGAGACATTGCTTTCCTAAAATATAAAGCTCATGAAGTTAGGGTGCTAGCTTCTTCTTGGGCATTCTTTGATAAGGTTCAGCTCAATGAAATACTCAAAAGCAGCAGTCTGGAATCAATATTCTACTTTTGCAAAATTCTACTTGAGAGATATGTCTCAACAAGCTGCAAATCTTCATACTTTTGGCCCAATAGTTGTTGTCCAAAAAGTGGTTGCGGAGGCGGAGGGAGGTGGGGGCGGGGGGGGGGGGGGGGGGGGGGCGGGGTGGGCGAGGGACGGGGGCAGGAAATCCTAGGCTTTGATGCTTAAGGAACATTGACAGCCTCCAAAGCCTACGTTACATATATTAAGGTATATATATATATATATATATATATATATATATATATATATATATATATATATATATATATACAAATTGGTAATTAACGTACATTAACGCTAAATAGCGCTAAGTAACGTCACGCGTTTGTTAACATACATGGCGTTACAATTGCTACGCAACAGTCCTGATGAGCAGAGCGAAACGCGTTGACAATTTTATGCATAGTTATGTGTAAATAAACCAAAACATGTAACGTCAAACTTTATTTCACTTATATATATATATTTGTGTGTGTGTGTGTGTGTGTGTGTGTGTGTATTGGGAATTTAGATCCTTCTTGGATCATATATCATGAATGTATCTTATTCCTTAGAGTTTCCAGAGTCTTAATCCAGAGGTATAGGGATTTCATATATATTTTGATGTTAGAACTAGGAGAGCTCTTTCCTCCTAATCAGCAGATTCTAGCACATTATCTATAAGTTCATGTATTATGCATTTAAAATGAAGATTTATAAGTAAAAATATTTTAACTAGTAATACATAACGTATGGATAAGAAAACCCCTCCTCCACCCACCCACGTAGCTCAGTTATATTTTTTATACGTCAAAGAAACTGACACCTGATCAAAAGAGCGGGAAGAGTGACGTCACACAGATAACTGCTTAATGGACCTTCTGGATTCAGACTTTTAAAATGTGTGTGTGTGTGTGTTTTTCTGTGGAAGGTTTGAAATACATAATAGAATAGCGCATTATCAATAGGTTAAGTATTACTAGTTAGAATATGTTTTACTTATAAAGACTTCATTTTTGGATACTCAGTAGAGTTGATCCACTTAGACATTTACAATAAGTATCTATAGTTATGAAACAGACAAAGCGAGAGTAGTTACCATTCTTGCGTACAAGGAGGAGTTGTGTTCTTCAGTCATGTGGGTATATCTTGGGATACTCGCTAGAGCTGCTCCACATTTGGACAGTTCTCGTGAGTATCCATAGCTATGAAACATAGCTAAATAGCTATATCTTGGAGTAGTAACCATGCCCATATTTTTTTAGTCATATGGATATATCTTTGGATGTCATTATCTCCCTTCCGCTGATTCCAGAAGGGCAGTTGTCACTTTCTGGCGAAAGAATATGCGCAATACTGGTTGACCTCTTAGAGGATTAAACCTTCCAAGTAAAAGTGTGGTTAGGAAAACAGACCGCGCTCGACATGACCCCGTTGGGTTGACCGGGCTGCAAAACCTCAGCACAAACAAACAAATGTCTGGATACTCAGTAAACTTGCACCACTGAGACAGTTCTAGTGAGTACCTGTGGCAATGAAGCAAAACACCTTAAATTAGTTTTAGTATTGATCATTCGTGTGGGCATATCTTTGAATGCTCTGTAGAGCTGCTCCATTGAGGTGACTACAGTTAATATCTATATCTAACTATATTATGAGTAGTTACCGTGCCTGTATAAAGGATACTGATCCAGAGGAGACAATTTTGTGACAAAATCAGTAGTGCTCAAAATGTATTTAAATGTCAAATGTTACATCTTTGTACGCATGTATTTTAATCCGATTGAGTCGCTTCACTGAGATATAGCGGGCCCCCATTGCTTAGTGGTCAAGAGAGCTGACTTAATTATTTAGGTTTCTCACCGCTATGGTTCGAGCCTCGTTCGGGTCACATGTGGGAAAGCCAAGTTCTGCTTACGGATGGTTAGGTGGTTTTCCCCGGGTTCTCTGACCCACCTTTGATGAACGATCGGCTCGATTTAAGTGAAATAATCTTGAAAGGGCTGTAAAACCCAAATCAAAAAAAGAAAAAAAATCACTGATATGTCTTTGGTGAGTGCTTTTTGTGAGATGAAAAAAATCACAATGTCAGTGTAGAAAAAGAAAGTAATAAAGATAATTCTAACAGATAATTAAGACAAATGGTTTAGATCTTAAACAAGTTTTATCAAATGCAGATATCAAAAATAAGTTAGGACAAATCCAGTTTACTTCTAGGAATTTTAACCTACCAGGAATTCACAGTAGCTTTACAAACAATGGCCAATAATCGTAGTTCAGGTTCAGATGGTTTTACAGCAGAACTTTTTAAGGCGTTTGGTAGGGGTGGGGTGGGGAGATTAAGTCATTTCATTTTAAGGTGATAAAATGATGGTTACATGAAAGGGGAACCACCAGTAACACACAAGGAAGGAATAACCTCTATCAATAAAAGACAATAACCTCTGTCAGTTCATAACTAATTATAGACCAATTTCTCTGTTTAATTGTGTATACAAAGTTGGATCAGGGGCTATTCCTAACTAAATAAAAAAAGCACTCTAAATAAACAAATGCATAAAGATCTAACTGTTTTATCTCAGGAGGATAATAAGGTGAAAACATAAGAAATATATATGATATTATGCATCATACTGAAACAGAATAATGTAAAAGGCTTGTTT
Source organism: Anodontia alba (assembly GCA_964016985.1). NCBI lineage: Eukaryota > Metazoa > Mollusca > Bivalvia > Lucinida > Lucinidae > Anodontia > Anodontia alba. The sequence continues at coordinate 522,300 of OZ024826.1, forward strand.
TTGTTTGTAAATTTTGACGAAGCTTTGGTTCTATCTCTAGGTTATTTATAAATTAAGATTTAGAACACTCTTTGGCTTTAACTCTTTGAGCTCTTTGATCAGAGCAAATAAGTGAACTCAGGAACTAGTACAATCAGATCCACATCCATCCCCCATCATCAAAGGGAAATACAGACAAATACAATTCAGCAGCAAAAATTGTCTGTGATTTATTTGTTACCTATAAAGATCCATGGATGAGTTAGAAGACCTCTACACGGACAAAACAAATACAGGGATCATTTTCTGGCGCGATTTCGCGATATTCTCGCTTTTTTTTTTTTTGCAAGAAATCGCATCAAAATTCCCGGAGTGAGAAAAAAAAAATCGCACGGTGGATTTTCTCATTTCGCACCGTAAAGTTCCTATTTCGCACATGCGGTCCATTTCGAGACTTTCGGACTGTTCTGTTTAATCGGTTTCTAGACTGTTGCGGCGCCAAAAATCATTACACATACAACCGCAGGTAACCAGTCATTAATCTGTATACTGAAAAGCTTTATCGTAAAAACTCTTTGTCTGTCTCTGGTTTACGCAAGCGTTTTTTGATCGCTACCTTGATTCAGTCTGCCGACTCGGAGAAAATTGTCCGCCCCAAAGCTTTGCAATCGGGATGGCAACATGTTAAATATGTTGTTCGAGCACAACCCAGCTCGACTAAAGCAGCCACGCTCTCCTCCCCTGATTCGGATGACGATCAAACACAAGAATAACAATCCCACTCATAAGCCCTTTTTCAGCCGTTTGCATTTTGTTACGAGCCAGGCGTAGCGCGAAAGAAATTAAAGTGAAACCAGCAACAAGCTTTAAAATTATTTACAGTTGTTGAAAATAAGACAATGTGCAAAACAGAAAACTATAAGTAAACAGTACTTTCCAAGATTATGTCACAAAGTCCCTCAGAAATATTCCAGAAGAATTTAAAAAATTAATCCCTTGAATTGCAGTTTCTGATCCCACAATTTAAAGTCCTTGAATTCAGAGTTTAATTCCAGACTGAATGAAACATTAAGTAAACCAGTATAGAATAATTTCCTATGAAAGTATACAAAGATGCCCATCTGAAAATCTTTTCTCCTTATTTAATATCAAAGAACATTCTAGAAAAAGAATTTACAGAACTAGAGGCATCACTTATTTTCCAGTATTAAGAACATTTTAAATGTTCTGTGACATGCCAAAAATTGATTGATCTAGAATATTCCTTCTGCAAAGTTCTAAAAAGAATATTTATACAACTTGTTATTGTAAACATGATTTTCCAGAAAGTTCTAATTTATATATAAGCACATTTGATAAACATAAAAAATAATGATACTTAAAATTAATGATACTTAAAATAATCAAACACCCGATATATAACAATTTTATTAATTTGATTTAGAATACATTACAAAATTAGCAATAATAATACTTATACATACAATTCTGATACAAAATCTGGCCTTTACACACACAAAAAAAAAAAATAAATAAATAAATAAAATAAAAAACAAAACTCTCATTTTGTCCGAGCGAGAGAAAAAAACATCTCATTGAATTTAAAAATCTCTTACTGTTTTTGTCCAATTGGGATTTTTTCTCTCACAAAAATCTGGGGCCAGAATAATCCCTGCAAATATATGCAGCGCATTTTATTTCGAGGTTACTCTCCACCAAATATTAGCAGAGTTATGACCCTTTGAAAAATTCTGTAAAGTTTTCGTTTCCGGCTAAATTCTCCTATACTTTACATCTGATCAAGCTGAAACTTTGTAAATAGTTACACTATGATGTGTACCAGTGCATATTATTTCGAGGTTACAGTACATGAAATATTAGCAAAGTTTTGGCCCTTTAAAAATTTCGTAAACTTTTCGTTTCCGGCTAACGCCGCCTTAGTTTACACCTCATCAAGCTGAAACATTGTGAATATTTACAATATGATATGGAGCAGCACATGCTGCTTCACTGTTACAGTCCACAAAATATTAGCAATTATGCCCCTTTGAAAATTCTGTACCTTTTCGTTTCTGGCTAAGTCTTCTTACAATTTATATCTGATCAAACTGAAAGTAGATTAATAGAAAGACCATGCTATGGAGCGGTGCTAATTGTTTCGAGGTTACAGTCCATCAAATATTGGCAGAATTATAACCCTTTGACAATATCTGTAAACTTTTCTTTCTGGCTAACTTCTATAGTTTACATCCAATCAGGCTGAAACTTTGTAAATAGCTACATCATGGAGCAGCACATATTGTTTCGAGGTTACATCCCGCCTAATATGTTTCATGGTTACACCCAGCCTAATATAAGCAGAGTTATGCCTCTTTGAAAATTTTTTGTAATATTTTGGTGTCCAACTAACTCCACTTACAGTTTACATCCGGCCAAGTTGAAACTTTGTAAATAGATGGACCATGATGTGGAGCAGGACATACAGTTTTTAGGTTACAATCCACCTATTGTAGCAGAATTATGCCATTTTGAAGGTTTCCGTAAACTTTTCTGTCTGGCTTTTGTAAGTTTTTCTTTTCTTGCTAACTCATCTAACAGTTAACATACCATCAAACAGGAACTTAGGAACTGTGTGAATAGTTAGACCGTGATATGGAGCAGCATATATTATTTTGAGGTTAGAGTCCACCAAATATTAGCAGAGCTATGTTGCTTTGAAAATTTCCGTAAACTTTTTATTTCATATAGTGAGGTCGTGTCCGTTCCATTGATTGTATTCCTATCAAAAGATAGGTAGTATTATGTCCCGACTTTGTCAGTCTGTCCGTCCATCTGTCTGTCTATTAACTTTTCGTGTCTGTCCACATTTCCTTATTGGATGATCGTTTCTTGTCTATAACATTCTTGTTATATTGTAATTGAAAAAAGTTAATAGAATATTGTTTACACTAAATATTTAGTCCAAGTTTAGGATATCCATAATTCATGTTTATTTTTGAGTCTGCTAGCGACAGCTAGCAGGCTCTATGCAATCGCATGGGGTTTTTTACTACGTCACAAGCGGATTTTCATCACCGCTATATTCATACGCGCACTACTTAATCAGACGCAATGCGGCACTATTACGGCGAACTGAATGTGAAGCAGGGGAATTTTTTATAGCTTTTCTATTTCGCTAACATAACTGTAACTGAAATCGATTTAGATAGTGCAATTTGAAACATAGACTTCAAAATTCGGTGTAGTAATACACGCGCTACTTTTGTCAATCACCCCACGCCATCTTTGATGTTGTGCTTAGCAACGGAAGCTGAACGAAAAGAAAGTATCAGAATCTACTTATTCGATATTGAATATAGCAAGACATCAGGCATTTAATTCATTCCTCCTACATGAAATTACTTTATTCACACCTCAGTGACACGGAGTTGTCTGACGACTGCTGGCCCATTTATACGTTATGACCCTTCTTTTGTGGACATCGGAAAATCTCTTGAAAACAGAAAAGGGTAGGCATAGCTGGTCGGGCTAATCTGTTGATGCTTAGGTGAAGCACTATCAAATGACAATCAGTTATTAAAGCTAATCTGGATTGAACATAGCCATTTCAAATTTATTTAATCTGCTCGTCTTCATAATAAGTTGATAAAGATAAATTTATAAAACTGCACCAGAATAATCGTGGAGCTACATCAGGTGTTGAATATGTATGAACTGGTGCATATCTAGACTTGAACTTTGATAATTCTAGAAATTGGAAATTGCTGCTGGAGATACACTCATTTGGAATGATCAGGTGGTAAACTTCATTGGAAAATAAAGAGGTTCATTACTCCAATCACTGCATTGGCTTATATATGCAGATAATAAAATGGATTTTTTTTTTGTGAAGAAAGAAACAAAACAGAAGAGAAATAATTGTTTTTCAGTAGATGGTTAGATTATTTATGTATATCTGTTTTACACAGATGCCTCAGTAAAGACCCATTCTTATTTATACATTAAAAGAAGTAGAATGCATTTCCATCTGACTGATTTTGAGAAATTAAATTGATAGTGAAAGCATGTAGTACAAAGTGTTCATGTTGTTTGTTTTTCAAGGAATAGTAAATTTTCTCACAAAGCCTTGTCTCTGAATGTAAATTTAATATTGGATGAAGCCACTGGTTGTAAGAAAGTGTGAAAATATGGATATAGAGCAAAATCCAGGTCCATCAAATCATATAAATCTAATTATGTAATTAAGTTAATGCCTTTTTTTGCGACACCGCCTTCTGAACAATTCAGAGTAATTACAGTTGCTATACTGGATGTACATTACTCTGTGGTGGTTCTGAATCTCTTTTAACTACACTTTTATTTAACTTTAACATGCGTAAAGTAACGTTATTATTTACCTGTATTATCAGTTAGATAACACACTTTTTGAATAAAAATTACTGGCATGTTTCTTATTTTTCTTAAGGAATATATGTTGTGGATATTCATTAAAAGAGCCCTACCAATGAATGACCTTCTAATAAGTTCCAACATGTTTTTGTGTTGAAATTATAATGAACTAGAACATGTGTTTGAACAACACTATGACCCCAACTATATGGTTTCCCTTAAACATACATTGTCCATAATACTGAAACACTAAAAATGGCTAACTTCAAAAGTAAGAATAGGATGGCCGAAACATTCCAATACAGAACTAGTATTTTTACCGCTGGGCGGCGAATAAATTCAAAACACAGTTTCGTCTGCCATCATAATGAGAGTAAAGCAAAATGCAATTGGCTATCAGTCAAGCGTCATCCAATCAAAATCGCGCTCTGAAAATGTCACTTTGTAGACCGGATTAAAGAATGTAACGAACACAAATAAGCGAATCTGAATAGAAGCGTTCATCATATCGATACTCCATCATGTGTATCGATACATGAAGCGTATCGGGATGCACCAATGCATCGATGAATCGTCCCACCACTAGGCGTAACTCAGCTAATATTTGGTGGACTGTAACCTCAAAACAATACGCCTTTCTCTACATCTTGGTCTAACTATAGCATAAATGAAGTTTCAGCTTGATCGGATATAAATTGTAGGAGGAGTTAACCAGAAACTAGAAGTTTAAAGAAATTTTCAATGGGGCTTAACTCTGCTAATATTTAGTGGACTGTAACCTTGAAACAATATGTGCTGCTCCACATCATGGTCTAGCTATAAATGAAGTTTCAGCTTGATCGGATGTAAACTGTAGGAGGAGTTAGCCGGAAACGAAAAGTTTAATGAAATTTTAAAAGGGACATAACTGCTAATATTTGGTGGACTGTGACCTAGAAACAATATGCACTGCCCCCACATCTTGGTCGAACTATAAATGAAGTTTCAGCTTGATCAGATGTAAATTGTAGGAGCAGTTATCCGGAAACGAAAAGTTTAAAGGAATTTTCAAAGGGCTATAACTCTGCTGATATTAAGTGGACTGTAACCTCAAAACAATATGCACTGTTCCACATCATGGTCTAACTATAAATGAAGTTTCAGCTTGATCAGATGTAAAGTGTAGGAGTTAACCAGAAACAAAATGTTTTCTGAAATTTCCGAAGGGGCATAGCTCTGCTAATAATTGGTGGTCTGTAGCCCAAAAACAATATGTGCTGCTTCACATCATGGTCTAGCTATATACCAAGTTTCATTTTAATCGGATGTAAACTGTAGGAGGCGTTAGCCGGAAACGAAAAAGTTTTCTGACGGACGTCATACCCCGTAAAATAATATGTCCCGTTTTTCAAACAGGTGTATAATAATTCAAAAAAGTATAAATGCAAGAGTTATGGTTCTTGCGCGCTGCATGTTGTCTAATGCTGATTGATATTTACATGACCTTTCTTGAAGATATCTTGAACAGGTTTCAAGTTACAGAGCGGACACGATTTTGTGACGCATAAAGTTCCAAGTGAAATAACTCAAAAAGTATAAATGCAAGACGTATGGTTCTTGTGCTCTGCATGTAAGATAATGTTGATTGATATTTATATGAAGTTATGTGGAGACAGCTTGAACCATTTTCAAGTTACAGAGTGGACAAGATTTTGTGACAGACGCCCGAGGAAGGGAGGAGACATAAATATCAGAATCCTAGCTCAAGCGGGAGGGGGTATATTGCTTTTGGTGCAGATCTTATCAGCACTGGCGTCCCCATCCAAGGGTGTGTGTGTGGGGAGGGGGGGGGGATATTTAGAACAGAATAAATTCAAAAACAGGCATAACTGGCATGCTAGGTCCAATGGGGAAAAAAAAAGCAAGAGGACCATGATGGTCCTATATCGCTCACCTGAGCAAACAGCTTTGCATACTTACTGTTGAAGTTTCAGCCAAGTTTACTGCTCTAAAATTTTTGTATAAATTTTATAACCCTGCACCCCAGTGGCCATGTTTTTTTCATCCATCATGATGGCTTGAACTGAATAGTGAAAGAGGATCACCAAAGGAACAATTCTGCTGTTATATTGAAATTGGTCCAGTGGTTTCTGACAAATAGATTTTTAAAATGTCTTATATAGATATATAGGGAAATTAAGCCCCACCCCCTAACGGCCATGTTTTTTGACAAATCATGACAGCTTGAACAAACTTGGTAGAGGGTCACCAAAGGAAAAATCCTGCCAAGTTATATTGAAATCGGTTCAGTGGTTTCTGACAAGAAGATTTTTAAAGTTTTCTATTTAGATATATAGGGAAAATAAGCCCCACCCCTAGCAACCATGTTTTTTGACGAATCATGATTGCTTGAACAATCTTGATAGGGGGTCACCAAAGCAACATTCCTGGCAAGTAATATTAAAATCAGTCAGGTGGTTTCTGACAAGATGAATTTTAAAGTTTTCTATACAGATATATACGGAAAATAAGCCCCGCCCCATGAAGGCCATGTTTTTTGACGTATCATGAGGGCACAATCTTAGTAGAAGGTCACCAAAGCACATTCCTGTCAAGTTACATTGAACTCAATCCAACGGTTTCTTACGAGAAGATTTTTAAAGTTTTCTATATAGGGAAAATATGCTCCGCCCCCTAGCCGCCATGTTTTTTGATGAATCATAACGGCTTGAACAATCTTGGTAGAGGGTCACCAAAGAAACATTCCTGCCAAGTTATATTGAAATCGGTCCATTGGTTTCTGAGAAGAAGATTTTTAAACTTTTCTATATAGATATATTTGGAAAATAAGCCCCTCCCAGTGGCGGCCATTGTTTTTTGACGAATCATGATAACTTGAACAATCTTGGTAGAGGGTCAACAAGGAAAGATTTCTACCAAGTTATAATGAAATCGGTCCAGTGGTTTCTGACAAGAAGATTTTTAAAGTTTTCTATAGAGATATATAGGGAAAATAAGCCCCACCCCCTGGCAGAATTTTTTTTAGACGAATCACGACTGCTTGAACAATCTTGGTAGCAGGTCACCAAAGCAACATTCCTGCCAAGCTATATTGAAATTGGTCCATTGGTTTCTGACAAAAAGATTTTTAAACTTTTCTATATAGATATATAGGGAAATTAAGCCTCTCTCCCCACCCACCACCCGGCGGCAATGTTTTTTTGACAAATCATGATAACTTGAACAATCTTGGTTAAGGGTCAAAAGGAAAGATTTCTGCCAAGTATTAATGAAATCGGTCCAGTGGTTTCTGACAAGAAGATTTTTAAAGTTTTCTATATATATAGGGAAAATAAGCTCCGCCCCCTAGCTGCTATGTTTTTTGACAAATCATGACGGCTATGACAATCTTGGTAGAGGATCACCAAGGAAACATTTTTGCCTAGTTATATAGAAATCGGTCCAGTGCTTTCTAACATGAAGATTTTTAAAGTTTTCTATATAGATATATAGGGAAACAAGAGGCCCACGGGCCACGGCTCGCTCACCTGAGTCACTGCAGACATGCAGATGTTATGCAACATTTTTCCAATCCTATCATCACAACTAATGAAAAGATCATCATTTGAGCAGTTCTTAGTTTTGAAGAAGAATATATGGGCCTGACAGTCAATGGAGCATGATCATTTGAATAAACCATCAATCACATTTCAACAGTAGGATCAGTGTGAAATTTGGTGGAAATCGGCTAAGTGTTTTCTGAAGAATCATGATTTTATACATGTAAACAGCACAGTGGCAGAGAAATATAATAAATATAAACAAGATGATGGCCATCTAAGATTTCCAATCAGAACAATTTTAACTACTGTTGATCTACAATTCACTTGAATACTTTCAATATAAATGTATATGGCCCATACAAATGCATGAGGAAGCAAATTTGACCTTGGAGGTAAAAAGGTCAAACGTCAACATAGAACCATCATTTTAGCAATTTTGGTAGCTCTCCTGTCCGCCATAATTTGTGCAAAGATAAGGGCCCAGGGCTTATTTGGTTATGGAGAAGAAGATTTGTAAATTTTTTTTACCTTTATATGGGCATGGCAGCCATTTTGATCAATGGACCATGCCCATTTTAGCAATCTTTCATTCTCCTGCCCAAGGAGGCTCTGCATGAAATTTGAGCAACACTGGCCCGGAGGCTTCAGAGGAAAAGTCATTTGAAATTATCAACATTTTTTCCATACAAATGTATGGGGCCCATACAAATGCATACAGAAGCAAACTTAACCTCGCCGTAAAAAGGTTAAATGTCAATGTATGACAATTATTTTAGCAACCTTGGTAGACCGCCCGTTCCCGATGATATATGCAAACATTCAGCCACATGCCATCCTCGATTTTGGAGAATAACATTTTTAAATGTTTTTTTCCCATATAAATGCATAGGGAAGCAAACGACCTTGCCGTAAAAAGGTCAAATTTTAGCAACTTTGGTAGACCCTCCGTCCCCGATGAATTATGCAAAGATTCAGCCCCAAAGCATCCTCGGTTCTGGAGAAGAAGATTTTTAAATGTTTTTACCACATATGGGTATGGCGGCCATCTTGGTTAATGAACTGCGACCATTTTAGCAATCTTTTGTTCCCCCAACCTAAGGAGACTCAATATGAAATTTGAGCAAATTTGGCCCAGATGCTCCAGAGGAGATGTTATTTGAAATTCTGAACATTTTTCCCATATAAATGCATAAGGAAGCAAAATTGACCTTACCGCAAAAAGGTCAAATGTCAATGTACAACCATTATTTTAGCAACTTTGGTAGCCCTCCCATTCCCGATGATATGTGCAAAGATTCAGCCACAAGGCATGCTCGGTTTTGGAGAAGAAGATTTTTAAAGGTTTTTCCCATATAAAAGCATAGGGAAGCAAACTTGACCTTGCCGTAAAAAGGTCAAATGCCAACGTACGACAAATCTTATAACAACTTTGGTAGACCTCTTGTCCCTGATGATTCTTACAAAGATTCAGCCCCAAGGCATCCTCGGTTATGGAGAAGATTTTTAAAGCTTTTTACCATATATGTGCATGGAGGGCATAATGGGTCAACGGACCATGACCATTTTAGCAATCTTTCGTTCCCCCACCCTAAGGAGGCTCCACATGAAATCTGAGCAAAATTGGCTCAGCGGCTTCAGAGGAGAAGTCATTTGAAACTGTTAATGGACGGAGGAAAAGTGATCACTATAGCTCATCCTGAGCAGAGGTCAGGTGAGTTAAAAAAAAAAAAAGTCCCACCCCCCTGGCGGCCATGGTTTTTGACGTATCATGACGGCTTGAACAATCTTAGTAGAAAGTTACAAAAGAAACATTCCTGCCGTGTTATATTGAAATCGGTCCAGTGGTTTCTGACAAGAAGATTTTTAAACTTTTCTGTATAGATATATAGGGAAAATAAGCCCCGCCCTCTGGTGGCCATGTTTTTTGAGGAATCCAAATGGCTTGAACAATCTTGGTAGAGGATTACTAAAGGAACGTTTCTGTAAAATTATATTGAAATCGGCCCAGTGTTTCTGACAAGAAGCTTTTAAAAGTTTTCCATATAGATATATACGTGTAGGAAAAATAAGCTCCGCCCCCTGGCAGCCATGTTTTTTGACGAATCCAGATGGCTTGAACAATCTTGGTACAGGATCACCAAACAAACATTCCTGCAAAATTATATTGAAATCGGTCCAGTGGTTTCTGACAAGAAGATTTTTAAAGTTTTCTATATAGATATAAAGGGAAAATAAGCCCCGCCCCCTGGCGGCCATGTTTTTTGACGAATCCAAATGGCTTGAACAATCTTGGTAGAGGATCATCAAAGTAACACTCCTGCAAAATTATATTGAAATTGGTCATACTTTACTGGATGTATTTGGCCAGACAGTCCCGAGCAAACATTGTAAACCCCCATGAGATGCTACAAAATGCGGTGTCACATCAGGGGCTAAACTGTTTGCCACCCATTGAGCTATTTTTAGACAAAACATTCGGTAGTAAATTGTACTTGTTAGCTCACCTGAGCGCAAAGTGCTCATGGTGAACTATTGTGGTCAGTCAATGTCCGTCGTCCGTCATGCGACGTCAACAATTGATTTAAAAGCCTACTCCTACACCCCTGGGCAAATTGACTCGATACTTGGTAGGAAGCATCGGGGTGACTTGTACATCAAAAATAGCTAAAATCATGCCGATCGGAAATCCAAGATGGCCGCCATGGCCGCCATCTTGAAAATCTATTTTTCGCTTCTTCTCCTGAACCGAAAGGCCAATTGACTCCAAACTTTCTAGGAAGCACTGGGGTGACTTGTAGATCAAAAATAGTTAAAATCTTGCCAATCGAAAATCCAAGATGGCCGCCATGGCAGCCATCTTAAATCTATTTTTAGCTTCTTCTCCTGAACCGAAAGGCCAATTGACTCCAAACTTGCTAGGAAGCATCGGGGTGACTTGTAGATCAAAACTAGCTAAAATCGTGTTGATCAGAAATCCAAGATGGCCACCATCTTGAAAATCTATTTTTCGCTTCTTCTCCTGAACGGAAAGGCCAATTGACTCCAAACTTGCTAAGAAGCATCGGGGTGACTTGTAGATCAAAAATAGCTAAAATCATGCTGATTGGAAATTCAAGATGGCCGCCATGGCAGCCATCTTGAAAATCTATTTTTCGCTTCTTCTCCTGAACCGAAAGGCCAATTGACTCCAAACTTGCTAGGAAGCATAGGGGTGACTTATAGATCAAAAGACGCTAAAATCATTCCAAACGAAAATCCAAGATGGCCACCATGGCGGCCATTTTGAAAATCTATTTTTCGCTTCTTCTCCTGAGCCGAAAGGCCAACTGACTCCAAACTTGGTAGGAAGCATCAGGGTGACTTGTAGATCAAAAATAGCTAAAACCATGCTGATCGGAAGTCCAAGAGGGCCACCCTGGTGGCCATCTTGAAAATCTTTTTTTCGCTTCTTCTCTTAAACCCAAAAGCTAGTTGACTTGAAACTTGGTAGGAAGCATCGGGGTGACTTATAGATTAAAAATGGCTAAAATCATTCTGATTGGAAATCCAAGATGGCTGCTATGGTGGCCATTTTGAAAATGTAGATTTTTCACTTCTTCTCCTGAATCAAAAGGCTTATTGGCTTTAAACTAGGTAGGAAGCATCAGGGTGACCTGTAGATCAAAAATAGATAAAATCATCCCTATCAGAAATCCAAGATGGCCGCTATGACAGCCATCTTTAAAATCTATTTTTCGCTTCTTCTCCTGAATTGAAAGGCCATTTGACTCGAAACTTGGTAGGAAGCATTTAGGTGACTTGTAGATCTAAAATAGCTTAAATTGTTTGGATAGGAAATCCAAGATGGCTGTCATGGCGGCCATTTTGAAACTCTTTTCCTTTCACTTATTTTCCTGAACCAAAGGGCCAGTTAATTTGAAAATTGGTAGGAAGCATCAGGATGACATGTTGATATAAAAATAGCTAAAATCCTTCCGATTGGAAATCCAAGATGGCGGCCATCTTGAAAATCTATTTTTCTTTACTTCTTCTGAACTGAAAGACCATTTATTGACTCGAAACTTGGTAGGAAGCATTAGGGTGACTTGTAGATCAAAAAACGCTCAAATGGTTGCGATAAGAAATCTCAAATTGCGGCTATGGTGGCCATCTTGTAAATCTGTTTTGAACTTTTTCCCCTGAACCGAAAGGGCAATTGACTTAAAGTTCATTGGAAGTATCGAAGTGACTTGTAGATCAACAGTAGCTAAAAGTCATTCTGATTGGAAATCCAAGATGGCTACCATCTTGTTTATGTTTATTATATTTCCCTGCCACTGTGCTGTTTACATGTATAAAATCATGATTCTTCAGAAACCACTTAGGCAATAGCAACCAAATTTCACATTGATCCTACTGTTGAAATGTGATTGAGAGTTTGTTCAAATGATCACGCTCCATTGACTGTCTTGCCATATATAATATTCATCTTAAAAATTAAGAACTGCTTAAAGGATGATCTTTTCATTAGTTGCGATGACAGGATTGGAAAAATGTTACATAACATCTGCATATCTGCACTCACAATGCTACTCAGGTGAGTGGCCCGTGGGCCTCTTGTTCAATTTTAAATAAAGTATGGTAAGGAGTTGAGATGAGTAACCGACCCAGAAATCAAATTTCGGGTAAGGTGTTCACATGCTGTGTTTAAAGGAGTGTAGATATTGATGTAGTGTATGTACAAGAATCTAGGACATGTGACAGACTATTGAAGCGATATATGAGCCTCTTCATGGGATAAAAATCTTATGCCATATGCGAACAACAAAGACACGTGGTTTTTGCTATGCGCAGTCTGATCAGCACCGTTGTTGTTCGCTGTCTAGACAGTAAACAACCTATCAAAACTTTCAAGACTAGCTAATCTGGCACAATGGCCGAGTTAGCCAGTCTACGGCTGAGTAAGCAGGTCTGAGTCTTATTTGGTCGAAAACCTCGAAGACAGGTTTTTCATGTCGTTGCTTATATATTATCTGTACTTTGACAAAGTGCAGGGAGACTTTGTAGCGGCATCACACAGTGCTAAACACAAGCTACAATTGGATTAATTAACGCATAATTTTACTGCAAGCATATTTTATTTTCGGGCTTCAGAAGGGGGAAAATAGGACCTTATGCACATACTCCTTTCAACTTCTTAAACCTCATTGAAATATATTTATATCGGAAAGATTATTAAATCCAGAAAATAGGAGCTAAATTTTGCAGTAAGGAGGGTGTACATGCCGAAAAATTGTTATGCCATGAATTATACGATTTTTGCTTAAAGGATCTGTTTTAAGGTCTTTGTGAACATGTCGCTTTGCGACAAATGTCTTATATTGAATTAATTTTCTCCGTAACACATTATCCAAGTTGATAAAATAATATATAGAGGCTGTTGCATTATGTGAGGGATTTTTACAGATCCCTCATTTATTATTCGGAACTAGCGAAACTATTTGGAACTAGCCAAATCAGTGGAGAACTTCACATTCATCACAAGGGCAGATAACCTAAGGCGAAGGACAAAGTCTTTGGTGTGATATTTCAAGGAAGGCTAGTACTCTGTATCAGCCAATAAAGTCCAAATTTTGATCAGCCACTTATTTGGAAATTGTTATGAAGCATAACTTTACCTGGTTCTAGCCAAATGATTTTATCTGATCAATTGTGCCAGCTTTAGTGTTCAGACAACAAAATTCACTTGCCTACACCTATATGCTTATGTGTGTGCAGAGTTGGAGCATGGGCATGTCACTATGACTTTGAGGATTCAAAATGTTCTTGGTATTTTTGCAGCTAATAAAAATTGTCCAGATAATTGAGGAGTGTGGGTAAAAAATATTTCAGTCATTATAAATAAAGATAAAGAGCCTTAAATAAAAGGTTGCATATAAGAATTTAAGAAATAGACAACATAAGCTGTGTAGAGCTTTTAATGCTTATAAGTTCTTTCAACAGCTAGCCCTACTGGGATGTCCAACAGAACCATGATCAAAATCAAGATTTGTGATCTAGTTTGCTAAGTTTTTACTATACATATGTGTACAGTATAATAATTACTGTATTTTTTAAGTCTAGTCCCATATAATTCACATCTTAGAATTTTTTGCTGTTATTATTTAGCCCGGTTTCATGTATTTTCACGTTACTAATGGTAAAACGTTTCATCATAACTACTTACAGAGACAAATGCTGAAAATAATTCTGAAGTCATCTAAATTATTATCTGAGCATTTATTTTATGTACAAATAATGCAGTTCTTTGGATTTGATTTGTGAAAGCATTTGTGTAAACAAGCCAACCATGTTGCCGCCATTTTGAACCAAAAGCCATGTAACTTCGCGTTAATTAAATTTTTGGCAGAAAATCATCATGTAATTGTAATGTGATTTTTGCAAATTTTGGCCATTTTCAAAATAAAGTACGGATACCGTATTAATCCGCCTATAAGACGATTTGTTTATAAGACGGGGGCTGTTTTTGGGCCCTTCCCAGGCAGGATTTTGCTTTTAATTAATTATAAGATGGGTTAAAAAAAGTCGCCTGTCGGACACATTCCCTGCCACTCAGAAATTCCTAAAGTACATGAAGACATCGGCGATGATTGGTCAGATTTGTAAGTGATTTTATCACAGAGCAGGAATTAAAAAAAACTCCCAACACCACTTACAAGCATGCATACCGTATTTAACTGTGTATAACACGCACCTTATTTACCCAGAAAACGTTTATAAAAATCCGATGTGTATTATTTATAGGAACACCAAAATCGGGACAGAAATCACCAAGATAATCGGTCGCGAAAACTCATGGCATTCACGATCGCCCGTTAAAAATGCGAAATAGAATGATTGCTATAAGATATTCATGATTTTTTATACCTATCTCGCCCATACCAGGGTTCTGGCAGCTCAAAACAAGCAACTCGATCTGATTTGTAGTAATTTGATATCCTTTTCATGTCCATGCTTTTTTTGTTTACGCTTTTTTATTTTGCTGATCATGTGATCTCTTCAAAGGGAAACTACTCAAACAGGCATATGCATATGAATCTGTATTGATTACCGGACTTTGACAAGACTCAACCGTAACTTGAATAAATCAGCCTGCACAACTGATTTATTGTAGTTCAAAATAGGAAATAAATTTGGTAGAACATAAATATTGGCACGAACGATCATACATTGAAAAAATAAAAAAAGTATTTAAGTTTATGCAATTATTAAAATTATTGATAATAAACAAAACCAACTGGGCTTTTGAGGTAGGTAGATCGGTCATTTGCATTTTATCTTTTATTTTCTTACCACCCAGCTAGCATTCTACGTAAATCTACATCGGGCCGTCATCGGCCCGTCAGCTACCCTGACGGGTCGATGACGGCCCGATATAGATTTACGTAGAATGCTGACTGGGCATATGTTTATCTTTTTTTTTTTTTTTTTTTTTTTTTTTTTTTTTCTTTTTTTTTATTTAAACTTTTATTCCAACTTACCAAAAAAATTGTTTGAAATAAACAATGTTTATGATAAAGAAAATCAAACTACCAGCATACATCTGTGCACTTAATTGGTTAATTGGCAGTCAGAATGACAACTAGTCGACTTTAGTTGTTGTTTGCATTGCCCTGAGGCACTGAGTTGATAATTTCACGTCTCAGTTAAGAAAGTGACACAAAGAAGGTGTTAATTATGAGAACACAAAAGAAATAACTACATTTTTATTATCATAGCGTCTGCAGTGGGGAAGCAAAGAACTGCCTACACTACATCAAGTTGCCTGAGGCCCATGGTAACAGAGCTGCACAACGAAAATTCAGTTAGCATTATCGTAAATTCGGCCTGTTTCTACTCTAAACCTTCCGAGTTCGGCCATTTTCAACTCAATCCTAGTGAAATTTGACACTTAGTATCTGGTAACTTAGTAAATAACGCACAGATAAATTCTTCGTGTTTTACATAGAACATCTCTTTTTTTTATTTCAAAACTATTTAGCAAATATTCAGTGCGTGATATACACGGGTGCGAGTAATACACAGAAAAATTCGGTACTTCAACTACAAAATTGCCTTGCTGCTATTTCTGTCAAGGGACGAAGGTAAACATTATATCCTTCTACCGGTTTCGAAGATCGGCATTTTCCGTGACCACGTGGCACCACCGGACTTTGCCGAAATAACCGATATGGCCAAAGATCTTGATTATAAGATGGGTCTGGATTTTTTGGGGGCTTTTTTTTTTTTTTTTTTTTTGGAAAAATCCCCGTCTTATAGGCGGATTAATACGGTACCTTAGATTTGATATTTTCATAGAAAAAATAAGTTAGTCTTAGCTGTAAAAATTGATTTAATAGATATAGGTGTAAATGTCATTAAGGACTGTTATCACCACGGTCAATATATTTCTTTTCTAAGCGGAAATCACAAAACAACAGTGTATTTCTGAAAACAAACCTTGCCCACTTAAGCGTGACTTTGTATTTAAAACATCCAGCAGGTAGGTGGCGCTGCCGTTTATTTTCATTGAGAAATCAGTTTAACGCAATATTGAATTTAACGCGAAAATACATGGAGTATATTACTTTTATTCACACAGACTATTTAGGCTGACAAAATTAATCAGATAATTGATTAACTGATCTTATAAATTTCACAAAAATGATTATCATTACAGATGTCTTATAATCAATGAGACGCCACATTTTGCGGCATCCCATCTGGGTCTACACTGTTTGCTCAGGCCTATTTGACCAAATACATACAGTGAAGTATAACATGGGAAGAGTCCTGCTCAGACAGACAAGTAAATTGACCAAATCTTTTGTGATAAATAATCGATCACAATGACAGGAGTGATAATCGACCAGATTAGCCAGCCTTAGAGTCTATTTATACATTGTATTTGCTGTATGATGATTCTAGCGAATAAAACGAAAAGAAAAAAAAATGCAACAATGTATCCATTTAAAGATACTGCCTCCAGATTTGTGGGACTTTTACCCAACCCGATCACATGATGAACAGGCCCTGCCTAAGGCAACTCTGCCCTGGAGACTATAGGCAGCCCAACTACTTCGCTGGCCCCGATGGGCGGGGGCCGTGGTCTGTGGGTCGTGATTTCTGAATACCCGATCATCAGTGCACGCCGGTAATAGTTACCAAGTTACGCTACACTACCGGTCACATGAGCTTGACATTGGATAATTTCTACTTATAGGGCCTGTCCTTCGAACCTTCGATTATTTCATAATCGTAGGGACAGGCCCTATAAGTAGAAATTAGCAAACGTCAAGCTCCTGTGCTACCGGTTGCCTACATGAAATGCACTTTACGGCATCAGGAATTTTGCTGAAGAACTGAACAAGTATCTGTTGTTGTTTTTCGCGTGCGACACACCATGAATTTCAAAAATGCAGGTAAAAGAAGCTTTCATGTCTGTAGCCTCGCGAAAAATAAACTGTTCGACAGCCGATAGATTCTAGTAAACAAGCTGGTTGTCATACGACAACACACACAGTTGTCGCAACACCCAGAAGGTCGGAAACCAGACACGATACGTATCGCTGAGCACTTTCATTGGCTGACTGACATCACATGTCTCAGTCGAAACACTCGGTGTTATTCGCTTTAATCATTGCGACTTTTCAGGCCACGGCAAGGGTCCGTACACACAATTCTGTTCTATTCCATACGTGTTATCATTTGACGCCACCGTCGTGGCTGCTTCTTCGCGGCTGCTTCTTCGCAGCCACGAGGCGGTGTCGCTACAAGAAAATGCATCTGTATTATTGCAAGGAAGTATCCATCAAAGAGATGGGATATTTAGTCCTGATTCAAGAGGGCGTCAATGCCTACCATGTTGTTTAGTATTATTGGTGAAAGCTGTACAGAAAAGGATCTGTACCAACAAGTTGAATGTCAACAACATGAATGAAATTCTGTTTGCAGGAGATAAATTATACAAGTATGCAAAAAAGAATGCCAAGACATATCATGACTATTTAGAGCCATGTGATTTGCCATCTTATTTTTCACTTGACAACCAGCATTATCCCTGGAAAGTGAAAAAAAAAAATCATTTTCAGGAAATTTAAATATCTTATCCTTAGTGGAGTATCCTTTCCTTGATTTAGAGACAGGACTCGCTATGACTTTCTCATTCAACCCATATGCAGTCTTCATTTGCAACGGCTTTTCTATTGCATTATTGGAACAAGGTGACTGTTTCTACCTTTTTGAGTCACATGCTAGAGCTTCAGATGGAATGCCAAATGTTAATGGCAAAAACATTTTGTTAAAGAAAACAAATATAACTGGCATTTTCCTTACATTTGCGTAGATTGTTTAGTTTTGATAATTCCTTTACTACAACAGCGGTGAGTCAGTTTGATTTGCATTCGCTCTGTATATCTCATGTTTGCAGGGAGACCATAAAATGATACCAATGAGCTGGGTTTCAAATTTGTGACATAACTACCTATCCTCCTTTACAAGAATGTATTTCATTTGAGTTGTGTCCATCACAGCCTTATGCTTCCTCCCAGCTTGCTGACAGCTTAAATGAACACGGTTCCGCATTACTTGATTCACCCCTTATATGTGAAGAATTGCAAACCTCCCTGAATAAGAAACTTAAGTTAAGTGACACATCAAAAGATGGTTTGAGCAGTAAGAAATTTAAAAACAAAGAAAGTGCTATAGTCACACAGTTTCACAAGTTGGTATCTTGTGGTCCCCAGTACATATGTACAAGTTGTTGTCAAACATTTTTCAGACATTCTGATGTTAAATTTGATATTCAGGGTCTAAAGCCCGAGATGAAAAGACTCTGTACATTAGGACATAAAAGTGTGGAGGATAAGGAATGGATCTGTCAACAATGTGCTAAAGTTTGAAGAAAAATAACTTGAACAAATATCTTCCTTTTTGTCAAGCCCGCTTGCGCTGAGCAAGACATAGTCACCATAGCTGCATTTAAGTGTATATTAGTGAGTCCATCCGTATTTGTCCGTCCTAGCTAGAAATTTTGCATGCAGAATCATCTTTCAGTGTAGTTTGAAATTTCTCCAAGACTTAGCCTTGAGGTCAGATTTGTCAAGGACATGCACTTACCAGCAGAATTTAAGAGTTTTTAAAGAAAGTCTTCTATTCAGGAAGTGCAATGCCCAGATGCTTGATATATTCCATAGAGCTCCATCTTATCGTATAGTATTGGTAGCATTGGAATGTCGTCTATCTTCTTTGCATGTATTGTGTAAAATTGCATAGAAGATACACAGCACTCCATTAGTACTTTACAAGCTAGCAGACTCTTAGGACTATCAGTCCTTTGATTTTATTATAGTAGATGTCCGTATTTCAAATTTGGAAATCTAGAAATCATTTGCACATACAAACTTCATTTTATACCCAGAATGGGTTTAGAAATGATTTCAATGATATGTGGCTATGACAGGCATCGATTTTGCAGTCTCTTCATAGCCAGTACAGGAATCTAATCTACATTTAACTATGCAGTCAGGCCTTGCTATAACAAATAGTGAAAGTTGGAATATAAATTGAGCGAAAAAGGGATCAAAAGGGGACAAAGTTTTGTTCCTTTCATCTGCATTAGTTTGGTTGGGGCCCATAATGTACCTGCAAACATCAGGTAGGTGAAATGTGATTGGTCAATAGTCATGTTATCAATCTACCTCAGGTACATTTTAGACATATTTTATATTGTGCTTAAAATGTATCTGAATGTATCTGAAACGGTTTACCTAAAATGTACATCTGGGCACATATTAGGCATTTTGGGCACAAATTGGGTACCTCTGGCGCATGAAGTACATTTAAGCATGTATGATGATCATGTTTGTTGTAAGGACAGGTACAGTGAAATATGGGTACATCTGAGGTAGCTAGACACATTTCATTAGGTATTTCAGGTACTTTTGGGTACTGTATGTATATTAAGGGTACACCGGGTACAATTTAGGTAAAGCGATACATACAGGTACATCTGGGTACCCAAGTACATTTTAGGTATTTCAGGTGCATTTTGGGTACTGTAGGTATATTCAGGGTACACCAGGTACATTTTAGGTTACTGTGGGTACATACAGGGGTATAGTAGATGTACGTATTATGTATCAATTTGGCCATGTTTCAGATAGTGGGCCACTCTTGTACAAAATAGATACACTTATTTTGTGCCTTTTTTGTACCCCAAAAATGTGTTTGTTTTGTACTGTTTTTTCAGCATGAGATGCAGACTATATAATTAAACTAAAAAGTATTCCATTATTATGTTATTAAAGCTTACTCAAATAATCTTGAATCCAATCAGCAAAGCGCAGAAGAATTTGGCATTTCAGTTCCTATTTATTTGCTCACATGCCCTTTAGTTTCTGGTCAGAGTGACCTCCCTTGAAGATACATATATATCAGTTCATCTTAAATTCAAATCACCTGCTCTGCTAGTAGTAAGTATGCAGTGTTTTGCAGGAAATAAGCTGCTTCGGAAAATACTGGATACAGTACTTACCGTAAATATTGGGACACCTTAACTTCCACTTCTTTCCATACTGTCCCTAAAATTTGGATAAGTCTATTTTACTACCTGTTGATGTGTTTAAAACTATAAGATGAACGGCAAACTGTTGATCCTGTGATCGGAGGCTGTGTCTGATTTGTTTCTACAATTTTTGCTCATGCCTGTCTGTCCCAGTACTTAGAGTAAATACGGTATTCTTTGGGTGTTATTCTCATACTTATAAGTTTTATTGAATGATTAGATTTTTGTGCTTAAAATAAAATTTCTAAGCTTATTATGGCAAATATGGTATATGTATGTATCTTGCTGTTTACATGTTTTACGTAGCTCACCTATACACCTGTCACATACGAGGGTCGTAAATTCTGTCACTAATAGGCTTCCTTAGTTTTATCCTAGGTATATTTTAAAATTCTACACTGCACTTGAATGGTGTGTTGAATAGCTAATGATACCCGTTTGTTTCGCGCAAATTGCTTTCCAACTGACCGAGTTATTTCAAATTGAAACAGATGCAGTCATATACACTGACCAATTTACTTGTTAAATTGGAACATGGATCAGAAGACTGAAATTCGTAGCTATATTAAATGCCGCATTAGGCTTAATATAGATTCAAAGCAGATATTTAATGAATTGTGTGGTATATATGGACTTCAGACCATTTCAGTGCGCACAGTGTTTAGATGGATTAAAGCTGGGAAATTTTCTGTTGAAGTTGATACCCGTCCTAAAAGGCCTAAAACCTCTGTTACAAGGCTAATATCGCTGCTGTAAAGATTGTGGTCGAACAGGATGCGCGATTGTCTGTCAAAGATATAGCTAGTTGTACTGGCATATCAGAAGGCAGTGTGCAAACAATTCTGAAAAAGCGTTTGGACCTGAGAAAGGTTTGCGCTAGGTGGATACCTCATTTGCTCACTGAGGAGCAAAAGACACAACGCCTTAAATGTGCCCGGGAACTTTTGAAAACATACAAAGGCTGTAATAGTCGGGTTATTTCTAACTTGCTAACAGGTGATGAAACCTGGGTGCACATGTTTGAGCCACAAAGAAGTGCTGATAATAAGCAATGGAAGCGAAAAGATAAAAAACGCCCATGTATTGCCAAGAGAACCATAAGGTCGAAAAAGATGTTGTACGCATTTTTCTTTAATTCAAATGGGCCAGTCGTTCAAGTGCCTTGTCCATCTGGTCATACATTTACTAGCCGAGTCTACAAGAATTCTGTACTGAAGAAAGTGAAAAAGTTTTACATTAAGAAACGACCAAGCAAAAGATGGTCAGGAGTCCACCTTTTACATGACAACGCCTCCTCTCATAAGTTTGAGGTTAAGTCTTTTTGGCTTCTGTAAAGGTGAACGTTTTAAACCATCTTTTTTATTCACCTGACCTGAGTCCCTGTGACTTCTTTTTATTACCAAGGCTCAAGAAAATACTTTCTGGAAATAAGTATACGTCTACAAGTTTTCTTGGCAGCGCTATTTATCAGTGTCTCCAACAGATCCAAAAGAAGACTATTTATCTGCTTTTCGCGACTGGGTGAAAAGGTTACAAAAATGTGTTTCAGTAAAGGTGGAATACTTTGAAGGTTTGTAATAAAAATATGTTTGATAAAACGTAGCACTGAAGTAATCTGAACCCAGTAACAAAACCTTTTGCAGGACCCTTGTAGACAAGGTGAGCTTTTGTGATCACTTTTTGTCCGTCGTGCGTCCGTCCGCCCGTGTGTCCGTAAACAATTTCTTCAAACGACATCTCCTCCTTAACCTCTGATTGGATTTTGACCAAAATCACGGGAACGATTCTTGGTTGGTCCGCTTTTAGTGTTGTTTTAATGGTTCCGGTACGTTGCATATCTAGGTCACAGGAGCTAAAATAGATAGTGCTTTAAACCCCCGGTGGTTTGCTCTACCGACCGTTCTAAGGCGGTGGTCCCGGTGTTAGTCTTACTCTTTGTTGCTTTGTGGTTTATTCTACGAGGCGATTTGTTGTATGTCTTTCCGTATGTCATTTTGTTCTTGTGTTTTTCAGTCATTTTAGTATTGCGATTACCTCGCTTGGGGAAGGGAAAGCTAATCTTAGTGCTTTTCGTACGTTTTTTCGGTTTGTGCTTGTTTAGATTTGTCGGTTTCCTCTTTCTCTTGGGGTCTGGGAAGGGCTGCGGTTTGTGATTGTGGCACTCCCTGGACTTTTCTCTTACTTTTTTTTTTAATTGAAAACTTAAAAAATCTTTTTGTCAGAAACCACTGGACCGATTTCAATATAATTTTGCAGAAATGTTCTTTGGTGATCCTCTACCAAGATTGTTCAAGCCATTTTGATTCGTCAAAAACATGGCCGCCATGGGACGGGGTTTATTTTTGCCGCTAAGGTGGATGCGGGGGAGAGGGGGTGCTTATTTTTCCTATTATCTATACAGAAAACTTAAAAAAACTTCTTGACAGAAACCACTGGACCAATTTCAACACAACTTGGCAGAAATGTTTTTTTGGTGACCCACTACCAAGATTATCAAAGCAGTTGTGATTCTTTAGAAAACATGACCGCTATGGGGCGGGGCTTATTTTCCCTATATATCTATATAGAAAACTTTAAAAAAATCTTCTTGTCAGAAACCAATGGCCAGATATCAGTATAACTTGGCAGGTTTGTTTCTTTGGTGACCCTCTACCAAGATTGTTCAAATCGTCATGATTCTTCAAAAAGCGTCGCCGCTAGGGGTTGGGGCTTATTTTCCCCATTTGTCTATATAGAAAACTAAAATTCGTCTCATAAGAAACCAGTGAATCGATTTCATTATAACTTGACAGAAATGTTTCTTTGGTAACCCTCTACCAAGAGTGTCAAGCTGTCGTGATTTGTCAAATAAACATGGTTGCCAGGGGACAGGGCTTATTTTCCCTTTATATCTATAGAGAAAACTTTAAAAATCTTCTGATCATAAAAAATTGGGCCAATTTCAATATACCTTGGCAGGAATGTTTTTTGGTGACCCTCTACCACGATTGTTCAAGCTCCCATGATTCGTCAAAAATCATGGCTGCTTGTCGATCGAGGGGGGGGGGGGGTCCCTATAACTCTATATAGAAAACTTCATCATCGTATTGTCAAAAACCACTGGACCAATTTCAGTATAACTTGGCAGAAATGTTTCCATTGTGACCTTCTACCAAGATTGTCCAAGCAATCGTGATTCTTCAAAAACTGACCTCTATAAGCGGGGTGGGGATGGGGGCTGATGTTTTCCTATATATCTATAAAGAAAACTTTAAAAATCTTCTTGTCAGAAACCAATGGACAGATTTCAGAATAACTTGGTAGAAATGTTTCTTTGATGATCCTCTACCAAGTTTGTTCAAGTCGTTATATTCGTCAAAAAGCATGGCCGCTATGGGACGGGGCTTATTTTCCATACCTATCTGTATAGAAAACTTTAAAAATCTTCTCGAAAGAAACCGTTGAACCAATTCAAATATAACTTGACAGTACTATTTCTTTGGTAAATCCTCTACCAAGAGTGTTCAAGCTGTCGTGATTTGTCAAATAAACATGGCCGCCAGTGGGTCAGGGCTTGATTTCCTTGTATATCTATATAGAAAATTTAAAAAAATCTTGTCAGAAACCACTGGACCGATTTCAATATAACTTGGCTGAAATGTTTCTTTGGTGACCCTCTACCAAGATTGTTCAAGCCGTCAGGATACGACAAAAAATGGCCGCTAGGGGCGGAACTTGTTATCTCTGTATATCTATATAGGAAGCTTTAAAAAAGTTCTTGTCATAAACCAATCGGCCAATTTCAATATAACGGCAGGATGGTTTCTTTGGTGACCCTCTCAGGTTGTTCAAGCTGTCATGATCGTAAAAAAACATGGCTTTTTTTTTGTTTTAGCTCACCTGAGCACGAAGTGCTCATGGTGAGCTATTGTGGTCAGTCAATGTCCGTCGTGCGGCGTCAACAATTGCTTTAAAAGCCTACTCCTCCTACACCCCTGGGCCAATTGACTCGATACTTGGTAGAAAGCATCGGGGTGAATTGTAGATTTAAAATAGCTAAAATCGTGCCTATCGGAAATCCAAGATGGCCGCCATCTTGAAAATCTATTTTTCGCTTCTTCTCCTGAACTGAAAGGCCAATTGACTCCAGACTTGCTAGGAAGCATTGGGGTGACTTGTAGATCAAAAATAGCTAAAATCGTGCCGATCGGAAATCCAAGATGGCCGCCATCTTGAAAATCTATTTTTCGCTTCTTCTCCTGAACCGAAAAGCCAGTTGACTCCAAACTTGCTAGGAAGCATCGGGGTGACTTGTAGATCAAAAGTAGCTAAATCGAGCCGATCGGAAATCCAAGATGGCTGCCATGGCGGCCATCTTGAAAATCTGTTTTTTGCTTCTTCTCCTAAATCCAAAAGCCAATTGACTCCAAACATGGTAGGAAGCATTGGGGTGACTTAGAGATCAAAAATAGCTAAAATCGTTCCAATCGGAAATCCGAGATGGCCGCCATGACAGCCATCTTGAAAATTTATTTTTCGCTTCTTCTCCTAAACCTAAAAGTCAGTTGACTCGAAACTTTGTAGGAAGCATTCGGGTGACTTGTTTAAGCAATCATCATAAATCTTGCTCAAAATGTTTGTCTTGATGATTTCTAGGTCAAGTTCGAAACTGGGTCACCTGGGGTCAAAAACTAGGTCACCTGGCCAAATCAGCGGAAAACATTGTTAACCCTCTAGTGGTCACATTTTTCAAGCAATCATCATGAATCTTGCTCAACATGTTTGTCTTGATGATTTCTAGATCAGGTTTGAAACTGGGTCACTTGGGGTCAAAAACTAGGTCACCGGGCCAGATCAGCGGAAAACGTTGTTAACACTCTAGTGGTAACATTTTTGAAGTAATAATCATGAATCTTGCTCAAAATATTTGTCTTGATGAGTTCTAGGTCAAGTTCGAAACTGGGTCACTTGGGATAAAAAACTAGGTCACCCGGCCAAAACAGCAGAAAATTTTGTTAACACTCTAGCGGTCACATTTTTGAAGCAATCATCATGAATCTTGCTCAAAATATTTGTCTTGATGATTTCTAGGTCAAATTCGAAACTTGGTCACATGGGAACAAAAACTAGGACACCAGACCAAATCAGCAGAAAACTTTGTCAACACTCCAGAGGTCACATTTTTTTAAAATAATTATTCTAAGTATTGCTCAAAATGTTCGTCTTGATAATTTCTAGGTCTAGTTTAAAACTGGGTCACTTGGGGTCAAAAACTAGGTCACCTGGCCAAATCAAAGGAAAACCTTGTTGATGCTCCAGAGGTCACATTTTTGAAGTGATCATCATGAATCTTGTTCAAAATGTTTGTCTTGATGATTTCAAGGTGATGTTTATTTTTCTATCCAGTGACTTTATTAAGTTTTTCCGTTTGGGTCAGTTTCTCAGTAATTATTTGTCCTACAGAGTGATATTTGGTACTTGTGAAGTGTTTGTGTTTAAATCAGTTTCTCATTAACTATTGCTCCTACAGCCAGTGATACTTAGTACATGCATACATCTCAGCATGACCTCTTGAGTGCAGTCATCCATATTTCACCTTGACCTTTATTTCACAGTACAGTCCATTAGACATGCTACATTGCCTTACTTGTTAATATAATCATTTTGAATTTTGATTAGAATGTTTGCCTTAATCAATTCCAGATCGGGTTCTCAAAGCGCTATGATGCTCAGGTGAGCGTTACAGGGCCATCATGGCCCTCTTGTTTTTTTGTTGTTTTTTTTTTTTTGGTAGGGGTGGGGGGGGGGGGGGGGGGGCGCGGGGGGAGCGGATATATGACTTGGCAGAAATGTTTCTTCGGTTACCCTCTACCAAGATTAATCCAGCCGTCATGATACGTCAAAACACTTGGCCGCTAGGGAGCGGAGCTTATTTTGCCTGTATATCTATGTAGGAAATTTTCGAAATTTTCTCGGCATTAACCAATACACTGATTTAACTATAACTTGGCAGGAATAATTATTTGATGACCTTCTACCAAGATTGTTCAAGCCTCATGATAGGTCAAAATACATGGCCGCCAGGGGGTTTTTCCTGTATATCTAAATAGAATACATTAAAAACCTTCTAAGAAACCGCTGAACAGATTTCAATATAACTTTGCAGGAATGTTCCTTTTGTTGACCCTCTACCAAGTTTGTTCAAGCTGTTATGATTCGTCAAAAATGGCCGCTAGGGTTCGGGGCTTCTTTTCCCTATATAGCTATTGAAAAAGGTAAGAGAAAAGTCCACAGAGTGCCAAAATCACAAATCGCAGCCCTTCCTAGACACCAAGAGGAAGAGAAAACCGACAAATCCAAACAAGCACAAATCGAACAAAAGTACGAAAAGCACTAAGATTAGCTCTCTCTTCCCCGAGCAAGGTAATCGCAATGATAAAATGACTGAAAAACACAAGAACAAAATAACACAAGGTAAGACATATAACAAATCGCCTCGTAGAATAAACCACAAAGCAACAAAGAGTAAGACTAACACCGGGACCACTGCCTTAGAACGGGCAGTAGAGTAAAACCACTGGGGATTAACACTTTAAAAATCTTTTTGTCAGAAACCACTGGACTGATTTCAATATAAGTTGGCAGGAATATATCTTTGGTTACCACTATCAAGATTCAGTTCAATCCGTCATGATGCATTAAAGAAAATGGTCGCTAGGTGGCAGGGCTATAAAATTTATGCAAAGTTCTTAGTGCAGTGAACTTGGCTGAAACTTAAATAGTAGTATGCAAATCTGCTCAGGTGAGCGATGTAGGATCTACATGGTCCTCTTCTTTTTTTCTTTTTTTTATATGAGCCGTGTCACAAGAAGGGGCTGTAACACGTAAGCCAACAGCGAATGCCCAGATCAGCCTGTACATCCCAGCAAAGGCTCAGATCAGTCTGCCTATCCATGCAGTCTGATCAGGACTTTTGCTGTTTGTTTACGCAATCTTTGTTTATTAAAGAATCAGCTAGTGAATAGTAAAGGCCTTGATTAGTCCGAATAGGAAGGCAGGCTGATCTGAGGCTTCAATGTTCTATACATTAAGCCCTTTTTGTATGACCCGGCTTATACAATCGATTACTGCCGGCCTCGGTGGCTCAGTTGGATACACGTCCGACTGGAGACCAGGCGGTCGCGAGTTCGACCCCTGCCGAGGTCGGCAACATTCTTTCGTGGAGATTGATCATGAAATATTTTCTACGGTCATTCTCTCCCTTGGCCTCGGTGGCTCAGTTGGATGCGCCGTCCGACTGCAGACCAGGAGGTCGCGGGTTCAACCCCCGCCGAGGTCGGCAACATTCCTTCGTGGAGATTGATCATGAAATATTTTCTACGGTCATTCTCTCCCTTCCGCTGATTCAAGAAGGGCAGTTGTCAGTTTCTGGCGAAAGAATGTGCACAATACTGGTTAACCGCTTAGAGGACTAAGCCTGCCCAGTAAACGTGTGGTTAGGTAAACTGACCGCGCTCGACATGACCCCATTGGGTTGACTGGGCCGTAAAACCTCAACACAAACACAAACATTCTCTCCCTTCTGTTGATTCAAGAAGGGCAGTTGTCAGTTTCTGACGAAAGAATGTGCACAGTACTGGTTAACCGCTTAGAGGACTAAGCCTGCTCAGTAAACGTGTGGTTAGGTAAATTGACTGCGCTCGACATGACCCCATTGGGTTGACTGGGCCGTAAAACCTCAACACAAAACAAAACAAAAACCTCAACAGAAACAAAAACAATCGGTTACTACTGGAAGTAGTGTTATTCTGTGATACTGATTTTAACCCTTTTATGCCTAGTGGATTCTTCTACTATAACTTTTTGGACCTGCTCGTTTCCAATTAAGGGATGTCTGAGTAGTTTTTATTAATACCATGTTTTATAAAAATTCATGTATTTAATGCAAACATTGTAGATCCTGATCAGGCGTCGTGTTCTTCGGCATCTGATCTGGGTCTACGTTTTTTCCTAATGTCCCTTTTATGGGACAATAGGCTTAAATGGGTTAATATAATTTATGTATTTATTACTGTGTACATGCTGTAACCTGGTAGGAGAATTACATGACTATTTCAGGGTTTGCTTATTTGTCATACTGTTTTATATTATATTACATATCTCACAGTGTACATACTGTTTGAATACTTATTTACTGATAAATAATCATGTTTTGGGGTCTGGTCCCAACTGACCTCCATTAAGATTTTGATACCATTTAGTGTGGTATTTTATTGATTAAAATTGAAGCCCTTGGTTAGAGTCAAGTTGTCATTAGTTGTTTCCACGTGTACTTGTTCGACTGCAGCTTGTTGATGCCAGGTACTATTTACCTTGAGCAGAAATTAACTGTGGCGTACATCCAGTGTCTGTACTTGAACTTTTTTTTTATCCCGGACCGACTAGGTTCAGTGGATATAGCGATCAGCCTGGCATCCGTTCTTGACTGCACATCAAACTCATCATCAAGAAAAACATAAATAATGCACATGTCTTTTCCCTCCTGCAGCAAGACAATCGGCAGAGTATTTAATATAAATTATTTACGGCTGCCATTTTAAGAAAAGTAAACATGACGTCATCTGTATACGTACGTGCATTACTCAGTGAGGTGAAGTTCATGGTCATATATTCAAACTCCGATAGCAGCAGTTCTTCTGTCTAGTGATTGTGCCCTTTTCCTCATGAATTGCTCCATCACCCCACTAATTTCCTCATTGACGCCTGTCAAATTCCAGACATCAGTCTATGCGATAGAATTCAACTATAATAATATATACTGCGAAGAGAAAACTTTAATGGCTCGAATACCGTAGTCTTGTTAACCCTGGCTGATTCGAACTCGTTCTTGAGTCCCTAGGAAATTCTTCCAAAGATGTTCGAGCCGTGGAAGTACGAATATACAATTATAACCATAACATTAAATGTACTACAACGTCAGAAAAAGTACATTCAGATTCATATCAGCCCGCGAATTCAAGCAGTCCGATCAAAATCTGGGCGACTTATGGATAGCCAAGGATGCAAGATGTCCATGCGGATGCGCGAGCTGATTTGTCTCTATTGGGCGCACATAAGGTACGTTTCCTCACTGCGCTGCAAATGCAAAGCTGCACAGTCGAATTTACGTCTTCATAGTTTCCCACTGAGTGAAGGCACGTGCTGGGTGTAAAATATAAGTGAACATACCAAGGAAATGCTACAATCACGAAGCACAACCGTCCCGAGGCACCTATAGAAGGAGAAACAAACAATGAAGAAAGAAACGCCACATGTATAACCACCGGCACACAACAAAGAAGAACTGCAATAGAGGAATCGCCCTGTGAAAAAACAACAACTTGGGTCTTAAATCAGTTTCACTCGCGCGAATTGTCACCATGAGTTCTGCTGCAGCTCCTAATTACAAACATATGTTCGGTCCGCACAGGGGTCGATGGCGGGTAAGTGGGGGCTTTACCTCATCAGTGAACCATCACTGTTTGTTTGTTTGAGGTTTTACGGCCCAGTCAACCCAATGGGGTCATGTCGAGCGCGGTCAGTTTACCTAACCACACGTTTACTGGGCAGGCTTAGTCCTCTAAGCTGTTAACCAGTATTGTGCACATTCTTTCGCCAGAAACTGACAACTGCCCTTCTTGAATCAGCGGAAGGGAGAGAATGACCGTAGAAAATATTTCATGATCAATCTCTACGAAAGAATGTTGCCGACCTCGGCGGGGGTTGAACCCGCGACCTCCTGGTCTCAAGTCGGACGGCGCATCCAACTTAGCCACCGAGGCCAACCATCACTGTACAATATGTATAATTATAAACACTGTGATGAAACAATGCAAAGTGTTTAGTGTTAATCTTGAGCCAGAATACAAGAAAAACACAAAATATGATCACGATGTAAGTCCTGGACCAAACTGCATAAATCGACTAGCCGGCACATGAAGTTTATAAAACGTTTCATTACTATTGTTGCAACATCAACACTAGGCTACGTAAAGTTCTAAGTGATGGAATTTTCTGAGAAGAAATGAACTGTCTATATATATTTTATGATATTTTTTACTTACGAAAGGGAATGTTTACCAGGCGTATACTCGTGTGATGTACACGCACCAATAAGCATTCGAAAATAGTTTCACATTAAATGGGTGGACGGCCACTGACGAATGCATATTGTGGCAGACTTGGTCGTTTATACGTGGGCATTAAAATAATGAGAACTTCATGAAATGAACTCTTTACCCCTTTGATGAGCAGCGAGGGTTCCGCCCAAATTGTGAAGACGTACTGGCTGCAATGCTGTATACTTTCCCTGCCCCAATATACACAAGGTTAATGCAACTAAGGTTAGTGAATACACCTGGTACTTCGCTGCCATTTTTAGGTAAGGGAGACAACTTTAATGACTTGTTTTCCTGTACATCAAGCTCCCGAAAAAAAAAAGGAGCAAATGCTTTCTAGAGTAAACCCTTTCTTAGACGGGGCTTTTTGTGTCTCGAGAAAAAAAAAAAAGAAGAAGAACATGTGCACTGTGCCGTATGTTTTGACAGTATGATGACATGATTGTGTAGGCAAGATTTATTCTTCCTACTGTAGCCAATATATTCCGCATCAGTTATCTATTAGGGCCGCAAGAGCAGTCCAAACTTTAGGAATACATCAGACCATACCGTCGGTGGTCTTTTCATTACCAAACATGGTAATTCAATGCTACGTCATGGTTAGTAAACATCAATCGACTTATCCAACAATACCACAAGATCTGGACACCTGTAAGCTGTTATAGCAAGGGTTTTGGCACCGTAAGCATCCAACCATATTATACAATGAATAACTCTTGGAAACACGAGATAAGTATAATGTCATATCACAATTTTGTGCATTACATGCTATTTATAAATAAGTTTATTAGGATTTTAGTAATAGATTTTTTTCTGAAGGCCTTTGTGTCGTCTCTGGTATAACGTATCCTTGAGCTCTCGAAGTATTTGAGCAATATGACGTCGGGCGATGGGCCCTTGATCAGAATGTACAGACTGAGCTGGGAATGTGTTGTTCGCATTTGACATAAGAGCCATTGTTACAATGCGATCAAATTGCTGTTGATAATTTACAATGTCGCCACCAGTGTAATAATTGTCTTATTCTTATACTGGCCTCTTGTTGTGTAGCCCTTTCAGCCCTGCAGACAGAAACAAGATTTTTGCAAACCGTGTAGATCCTGAAGAGACTCCTCATAATGAGCCGTCTAATCATAATCTAAACTGTTTGCCATTCTGCTGAGATTCGACTGAGATACCACTGTGGAATAGTGCTTTGACTAGATTCAAAGATGGAAGAGTCCATTTCAGAAACTCAGGGCTGAAAAGGTTATGTTCAACGAATACACTTTCTACTTTTTCCGCCATTTTGACAAGAGAGACAACTTTTATAACTTCCCTTTTTCGTTCATGTAAACGAATCCCCTTTTTAAAAGGAATCTATCCAAAAGAAAAGAACTTGATCCTGCGAGCAAACTCCTATTAGTGGAAATAATTTACCAGCCTTTTCTGAAGGAGATAAAACAGTTTTGGTAGAGTTGCCTCCCTTAAAAGTGTATTAGTCTTCTCTTGAAGTACACATTTTCGTCGATTTGATATTCCCCATTCTTGTCTTACTAATACTTACCCTAACCACTACTAACATTACTAACATTTGCACTGAACCTTACTCTACCATAATCAAAATAAACCCTAAACTGATTACCCTAACCATAACGTTCATTAACCCGAACTCTAATCTCACCCTAGCCCTTACAATGAACAGAACTAACCGTAACCAGCTTGAGCATTGACACGACCTTTTGACATACATGTACAATCATCGTAAACACTAATGTACACTAATCCTTTCCTGTCCTCACCTACCCTTACACTAACTAAAAATCAAAGCACTGAGAGTGCTAATGGGGCGGTTTCCTAAAATTCTATAAGCCTCTAGGATCTCCAGCACCTTAACTTTGTTCAATATTTCTTGATATGTTATTTAAGCAATGCCTTTTTTCGCGACAACACGTGTGCAGTTTGCACAATTCAAAGTAACTAGTTACAGTATCATGAATATTGGATCAAAATAACCGTGGTTCTGAACCCCTTTAAACCACATTTGTATTTAATTTCAACATGTGTATAGTAACATAATTTATTATCAGTTAGACAACACACCTTTTTTCAAGTATAAAATACTTATCATGTTTCTTCTTTTCAAAGGACTGTAAAAATGTAAGAGAAAAGTCCATGGAGTGCCACAATCACAGCCCTTCCCAGACACCAAGAGGAAGAGTAAACAAAAAACAAACAAGCGCAAATCGAACAAACGTACGAAAAACACTAAGATTAGCTCTCTCTTCCCCAAGCGAGGTAAGTGCAATGCTTAAAGGACTGAAAATACACACACACACACACACACAAAACAAAAAAACACACAATACAAATCGCCTCGAAGAATAAACCACAAAGCAACAAAGAGTAAGACTAACACCGGGACTACGTAAGTTGTGGGTATTCATTAATATTGCCCTATCAATGACCTTCAAATAAGTACCAACAACATGTTTTTTCGTGTAGAATTTATAACTGAAAATATAATCTGGATAATCATCTAGAGCGTTTAAAATGTACACAGTTTTGGCCATTTTCCATTTGTTATTCCACTCATTGGAGGATTCATTATGTCCATTTTGTTTTAAAGGTATATTTTTGTTGTGTCTTGAAACAAATAAAAACAGCCGTGAGCTAAGAGATGACGCATTCCCTAATGTCAGAATATTTCAAACAAAAGATATTGGTAAAATGTCAATGGTGCTGAAAACCCTATTTGGAAATTCCTAAAGGTTCAGAGGCTACATGCATTCAAAGTCATAGTAACTTGTACTGCTATTTATACTTCCTGAAAAAGCTATCCCACAATACTCTATTGTATTATGTTATTGGTTCTTTTAGATTTTACTTGGAAATTTAAATTTATTTAAATCCCAATCATTTTATTCCAGACTGTTAATTTTGATAAAAATAATAAGTATTCTATTACTTTTGAATTTTAAGACTTGTCAAGCCAGATTTTTTTTTAAAAAAAATGATGAAAACTGATATATTTAAATTTCAAAAAAATTAAATAAATATAAATAAATAAATAATAAAAATGCAAGATACAGGTCTTTGTGTTGGAAAAAAACTTACCAAAAATAAATACATTTGTTGAAAATTACATTCTCAAAGATCATCACAGAATGTATATAT
The DNA here is from genome assembly GCA_964016985.1 of Anodontia alba. NCBI lineage: Eukaryota > Metazoa > Mollusca > Bivalvia > Lucinida > Lucinidae > Anodontia > Anodontia alba. Next base: position 556,085 of record OZ024826.1, read on the forward strand.
AATTTTAGTAAAATAATTTCAGGAATTTAAACTAATTTTAATGTTTGACTTAAATTTGATTCTTTTTAAAATTAACTTTCATTTAAAAGTCAAACTAAATATGAAAATGTATAAGCATCGAACCCCAACATATAAATATGGAAGAGACCTGTTTCTCTCTGTATACATTCCTTGAATATTCAAAAAAAAAAAAAAAACAGTTTTATTTATTTATTTATTTATTTTTCAAACGAACCAATGATGTCATCGGTTCCTCATGAAGTATGAGCAAAAGGTAGTTGTGATCATGGTACCCAAGCCATAATCCAAACTCATAAATCCGTAAACGAATGACGAATCAGAATGTTAAGATCAGCAGACATGGACTCAAGAACAAAGGGTGTAATCAGGCGTCCGCGGATTGTAAGCATTACTTGGTAAGCAAGCTTCGCCCACCATGTCCATAGGCCTGAACGAAGGAAATATAGGTAGAAGCGTATGTTCGGGATTTTGGACGTCTACTTATGGCTCGTCATTGGCCAAAAACATCAGAAACAGTTCCGGAAACTGCTACATTGTGGGAATTGATTAGATCATGATGTCTCCCATAGAGCTTCTTATGTGTTGCTACAAGATCAACAGACATGGACTCCAGAATAAATGGTGTAATCAGGCGTCCGTGGATAGTAAGCATTACTTGGTAAGCAAGCTTCGTCTACCATGCCCATAGGCCTGAACGAAGGAAATGTAGGTAGAAGCGGGATTTTGGAAGTCTTCTTATGGCTCGTCATTGGCAAAAACATCAGAAACAATACTGTAAACCGCCACATTGTAGGGATTGACCAGATCATGATGTTTCCCATAGAGCTTCTTATGTGTTGCTACAAGTTTGGTTTTTTGATACCCCTGGCTCAACAACCTAGTGAGCACTGAAGTCCTGATAATTCGAACAGGCTCTGGCATAACGGATTAACTGTGAGACGTAAACGCCGTATACTGGTGCAGATGGGATATAACGGATTAACTGAAACGTAAACGCCGTATACTGTTGCAGAAGGGATATTACTGCTCAGGAATGTAATGTTAACAATGGAAAAATTGAAGTCCCGTTTGTCGTAAAGCCTAGTAGTAAGCTTTCCGTTTTCAATATAGAGATATCAAACCAAGCGTGAGGAGGAGGCTGCCATCTCCGTTGTTTCCTTTATTTAAAGAACACGTGGATACGTGCATTCAAAATAATTTTAACAACTTAAACTCTCCAAAACTTTAGATCTCAATAACTACTAGTATTTGGAATATTTCAGTGAGGTTCTCACTACTGAACACTCTAGTCACATGCCTTTCTTTTTAGCATATAATCAACCAAAACTGAAATGTGTCTACTTTAATCTATGAAAAATATTTGTGGCTAAAATGCGGTTTTACCAGAGAACACATTTTAAAGCTCATGAACAGACTATATTCCTTGACGTATGCAGCCTCGCAAACTACAGTGCTCTACATGAAGAGACCTAATAAAACCGAGTTTCCGACTTCAGTACTTTTGTGAGTTTATTTTTTTTTCTAAAAAAACATTTTAGATCTGTTAGTCTACTTTTAGTAGTACCACTTGTGAATATTAACCCTGGCCCTGCTGAACCCGGATAAACCCTGCCTTTGCAAACAGTGTAGATCGAGATCAGTTGACTTCTGCTTTGATCTAGATCTGCTTTTTTGTCATTAGATATGTAAATCTACAGCAACAATCCGAATCAAGTAATCTGATTGGCTTAAAATTAGAAGTGGGCGTGGCATCTTGTGAATATTAATGAACCATTAAATTATATGAACAGCAGGAGAAAAAAAGACGTGCGCTCAACGAAGACTCAGATCAGCCTGCATCAGCGCAATATAAACAGATAATTTGCTGTCCTCATGAAGACATTTTGCGTTCTTGGCTATCAAAATTGTGCCCAATAAGATTCCGATTAGACTGCGTGAATGCGCAGGCTGATCGGAATCTTCACTGGGCGCACATGTGTGAAGGTATGTTTTCTGACGTTGCGGCTCATACTGAGAATGCTTACTATGCAATTGTTAATAATTATGTTGTCAATAGTGGCGCGTGCATTCAATTACAGGTTCAATAGTCGAAGAAAGCGTAAAGCGAGGAACACTTACGATACTTTTAAGATAATGTAATTTACTTTGGTGTGATAGTAACACAGCTGGAATTAGAGATAGTGGCGTAGGTAAAAATGTCTTTTTTTACTTATATATCACGAACTGGAAGAATTCTCCAGGGCTGCGTTCAGTGAAACAAATCACTATTTTGTATCTTCAGAACTTTTATTGTAAAGTAAATAAGTGAAATCGGGAACTGATATACAATCATATTACGAAAACACGCCTGTTCAACTATATTGAAAATTTCAGCTAGAAAAAAAAAAAAAAACAACAAAAAAAACAAAAAAAAAAAACAAAAAAACTGGTGTTTCATGTTTTTTCTCAAAATATAGATTGTGGGTACTTGTTTGAACCACCTCGACGATGCGGGTCTAACGAGTACCATAATCTATGTTTTTACAAATTAAAAAAATGTGTACCCCTGTAAACACCAGTTTTACTATGTAATTATATGGGCGTGTTTTCGTGATGAGGTCCACATCAAGCCCTTAACACCAAAGGCAAGGACAGACAAATACAATACAGCAGACACAAAATGAACAGATCGCAAGCAGAACTGACAACTCTTTCCCCCCAAAAAGTGGCAACTCCGGTATTCAAACATAACAAAATATATCTTAAACTTTAGACAGTGTAACACAACATAACAAGTAACAAAAAGTACCACAGCGAAAGTACCGTCTTGATACGGTCTGTAATGATTTACTAGCCAGGGGTGCTTAAGCTAGCTTATGGGATCTGAGCCCTTACCCTCAGCTTCCAAATGGTAAAAACGTATATTTGTTCAGTCCGTGTGGAGGTCTTCTAACTTATCCCTGAATTATCACGGGCTACAAATAAATCGACCCCTTTATGTGACCTGAAATTAGACAGCAGGCATTCTTCCCTTTGACGAGACCTGATGTTAGATCTAGTAAATTATATCACCGATTATTAATTTTATTTAGTACTAAATGTATAATGTCAACCCAGTAAACATCCCATATATTTTTTAGGACGAACAAACAAAAAATATTCGCGAATGCCGCCATTTTGGTTGTGCTAAAAGCCAGCTTGAGAATAGTTTGCGATATTTGCTACCGTCCGCCGAAAACTGTCAGCTGAATGGAAAGTTTGCTATAGTTTTCGAACAAGAGCAGCAGGGAGGGCGAAAGGACTTTTTTGGCTATGATTACGTATACCCATCCGTCTGGCGGCAATTAGCAGCAGCAGGGGGGTGGGGGTGAGCAGACCAGCTAGATCGGGCCGCGGAGGCTCCCACCTACACAAACAATTGGCAATTCTGTATGTACGTCGAGACGACTTCGCTGTACACAAACAATTGGCAATTCTGTATGTACGTCGAGACGACTTCGCTGTACACAAGCAATTGGCAATTCTGTATGTACGTCGAGACGACTTCCTCGCAGAGCTCGGGCGCGCTTCGGCTCTTCCTGAGGCCCCCAATTGAGCATAGTGAGAGCCAGTGCCCCTGGGGACGGCCCCCGCCCCCGCCGGCCCAGGGGCTCTGAACGCAAAAAAGGAGGCATCGCGCCCGAGCCCCTGGGACGGCCGCCGCCCTCGCCGTCCCCAGGGGCTCTGAACGTATTGCTCCTTTTATACATTCCAATTAAGAAGTGTAGTACTTTCCATATGCCTGAGGTACCAAGAAGGGTCAAAACACATGCCAGTGGCTGGTTATCGGCTCTACGGAGCTTTGTGGCAAGAGCTGTTTGGGGGATCATTGCAAGATTCACCTCGCCCGCCTGAGACGAGGTCCCGGCACACAGCCATGCATGGTGTGTGGTAAGGGTGTCAAAAATCGATTCGGGCTATGCCTTGACTGTGGTTACCATAAAGCTCTGATGCGTGCCTGGCAAAGGAGTCATAGGGCTTTCATGGCCGAGTTTAAACGTCTGGCGGCAATCGAAATTCCCATTTAGACATGAGTAAATGGTTACGTATACCCATCCGTCTGGCGGCAATTAAAATTCCCATTTAGACAGAAGTAAATGGTTACGTATACCCATCCGTAAGGTCTGGCGGCAATCGAAATTCCCATTTAGACAGGAGTAAATGGTTACGTATACCCATCCGTAAACGTCTGGCGGCAATCGCAATTCCCATTTAGACGGGAGTAAACGGTTACGTATACCCATCCGACACAATGGACGAGTACATCGACCGGCTTCTTGCTGAGATGCAAATGCCGTGCGAGCGGCCCATCCCGGCCCCACGCCGGCGAAGGCCTATCCCGACCCCGCGCCGTCACCCGACTGCTGAGATGTACGCCTACATCGAGGAGATCCTTTCACAAATGCCCGACGAGCGGCCCATCCCGACCCCACGCCGGCGAACGCCTATCCCGATCCCGCGCCGTCACCCGACGGCTGAGATGGACGCCTGCATCGAGGAGATCCTTTCAGAAATGCCGGCCGAGCGGCACATCCCGGCCCCACGCCGGCGAAGGCCCATCCTCGATGAGCCCATTCCAGAAGCTGAGGAAAGACTCCTTCCCCGGCCACTTCGACCACAGTGGCCATTTACCGACCTGGATGATCGTGTCCCTCACCCAGTAAGACTCCCGGCTTACGAGCCGTGGGTCGAGATAACGACGCCAAAGACGAATTCGAGGTAGATGGCGCCGCCGCAGTCTTCTCCACATGAAGGGCTGAAGGAGAAGACCCGCTGGACATCGGTGATGTCGAGATCGCCGACGGCATGTTTTCTTCGGGAGAAAGCTGAAGATGATTGGGTCCTTGAAGACAATTTTGATCCAATCCGGGCTGAGCGAAAAAAGGGCCGGGGGTTCGTCTAGGTCGCTCAGAACATAAGCCATGGGGTATTGACTGGAATCGACAGTGTGTTCTATCAGAACGCCTACCCCGTCACCGCAGTTGTCTACGGCCTCTACCCCATCAGGGATCCAGATCCTGCCAACCTAGCTCCGTTAAGAGATGGTGACCTCAACTGTGTGGCCCAGAGAGTTGTGGAGCACTTTGAGGGCGCTTTGAGAGACCAGGGGCTAACGCCCGCACGGCGACGGAAGCTACAAGATTGGGAGCGGAGGGTCCGTGAGACTGGAGCCTCGGTTGGCGCCGTGGCTGAACTGGAAAAGATCCTCAAAAGAGCAATCATCCTGAGGGACATTGCTGGTGAGGACATCTTCAACAGTGGCAAATATGGTAGAGGTGGGAATGGCGGCCATCGACCCATAAAACTCATCTACCACAATGGCCACGCCTGGTCCAAAGACCTCCACTTCCCCCAGACCCGAGAGGTTCACATCTACGAGGGCAACGTCTGGCGCGCCATCCGGGAAGTCGCCCAGGGTGAGCCATTAGCGGTCTGGCTCGTGGGCGGCTAAGACCGACAGCTCTCTGTCGACCAGTTCGTGCTCCAGGACGGCCGCACCTACAGGACACAAGAGGCCCACGAAAGACTCAAAGCGATCTGCGCCGGATTAGGCAACCCCGAGCTCGCGGACAGAGCCTTCGGCGAAAATCACGCGGCCAGTATTATGGCAAAAGAAAAGCTGGAAGCCAACCCCAGCCAGCCTCCTCCCAGACATCGAGAAGGCTTGTGTGGAGCATGGCCATGGCGGACTCTGGAACTCGATGGGTTATGACACGAGGGAAGTCACTTCTATCGACATGAAGGCCTGCTACCCGGCCTCCTTCCAGGGCATGGGTGAAGCGAAACCCTATTTCGAGCGGTTCGGACATCCGACTCACCGCATGACCCGTGTAGCAATCAATGGCCCTCTTCCAAAAGACATTGGCACTGGATTTGCCGAGGTTCAAGAATGGGAGTTTGAGGCTACCTGCCATCCTGTCAACCCCGCCTGGTTCGAAAGGCATTTCGCACGCTCCGAAGGCGGTTGGGCCCCGACACAGCTCCTTGCCTTCCTGACAGAGTCTGGCCTGCTGAGGTCTCTCAGTCAGGGAGGCGATCATCTCCTTCGAGAATCAGACTGAGGTCTGGTTGCCCGAGAGCAGGGACCAGGCCTGCTCTGTCATCGGCAAATTCACCCAGGGCAGCAAGGCAGATGGAAAAAGGCTAACGAGGAGGCTGGTGACCGACCGTGGCGAGCTCGACTACCTTGTCCGGGACACCCGCCTCTCGGGCACTTTGGTCGGAGCGCCAATGAAGTGCGAGCTCGGTCACATCCTCACCTACTACGATGGCTCTCAACCACAGTTCGCCCATTTGAGGGCCTCGATGCTGGCCTACGCCCACATCAACCTCCTCTCTATGCTTTCAAGGTTTGAACCCGACGAGGCCGTCCGAGTGGCGACTGATTCCATCTATGTAAAGAAAACGGCGCTCTGCAAGCTCGAGGGGGTCGGGGCCTACAAGCCTCATGCGGTGCACCCAAAAGGTATTGCCGCATCTGTCTCACCTGCCACGACAAGGCAACCCCGAGGCCACCACGAGATGGGATTGCCCCAGCCCAGTGGCGTGACAAGGGCGAGAGCCTCTTCATGCCGATGGAACACGCAGCCTACCTCGCTAAGCCTGAATACAAAGCAACAAAAAAGGACCTCACTCGCAGCACCGCGCCGCGCCACGACGATCCCCTGACCCGACATCAGCTGAGCTACCTAAACGGCGGCGGGGGCAGCGGCAAAACCACGGAAGCGATCGAGCTCTTACGTACCAGAAACCCTCTCGTCTTCACCCCGACCCATCGCCTGGCCAAAGAGATGCGGGCCAGGGGCGTCCAGGCCCAGACCTATTACAGCTTCTTCCGCTGGAGCGGCCAAACCGACTGGACGCACGAGAGGATGGGACAGAAAATTCGTTCCCCGTGTGATCATCTGGGACGAGGTCTGCACAGTGCCCCGCCCCACTCTGGAAACCTTCCTCGACTGGCTCGAGGGTCGGAGCGTCCAGGTCATCTGCTGTGGCGACCAGGAGCAGCCGCCCCCAATCGCCGGAGAAATGCCACACGACTGGCTCCGCGAGCATGCCGCCTATTACGAAGAGGTCGAGGTAGACCACAGAGCCAAAGACCCCCTTCTCAAGAAGCGAATCCGTCTGCAGCCAGACAAGACCCAGTGCCGAGAGATGCGAAAGGCGCTTCCTGGTTGCCTCGGGTGGGAACGCTTCGTGGAGGCCTGGAAGCCATGTGATCTCATCTTGACCTCGAGGCAGAAGGTTCGCGACCGGGCCCAGAGGCTGCTGTTCGAGCGCCATGAGAAGTGTTTCCCGGACGTCCCCGTACCTCTGTTATATCGTCCCAAGGATACTCGGCGGCAAAACATTGCGGCTCATACTGAGAATGCTTACTATGCAATTATTAATAATTATGTTGTCAATAGTGGCGCATGCATTCAATTATAGGTTAAATAGTCGAAGAAAGCGTAAAGCGAGAAACACTTACGATAATTTTAAGATAATGTAATTTACTATGGTGTGATAGTAACACAGCTGGAATTAGAGATAGTGGCGTAGGTAAAAATGTCTTTTTTTACTTATATATTACGAACTGGAAGAATTCTCCAGGGCTCTCGAGCAGCTTCGAGCAGCCAAGGAGTCAACGGGGCCTGCCGCCACCGACGCGGGACTTCTCGTTTGCGCGTTTCGGAGAAACACGAGCGCCCCGCCCGTAAGACAAGCCCCAACGATCCATGGGGTCCAGTTAGTTAGTCCTTCACGGCGTTCCGGCCGGGAAACCGCTTGGCCCGCCTCCTTCGGAGGAATATTGGCAGGCGCGGCGGGGTGGCGAAATGATTCCTTGGCTGTTCGAAGCTGCTCGAGAAGTCGTTCTTCTTGCTTTGCCTTTCGGGCGGCAGCGCCGGCACGCCCGGCTGCCACTTTTTTTTGTATCCTTAACTTTCTCCGTAACTATTTCCACTGGAGGACTGTGCTGGCTCCTCCGCCGTCTTTTGGTTCTCCTGCTTCGTCTCCTCCATCGTGTACTCTAACAGGGCAGCAGTGTCCAAATTGGCAGTGCTTCAAGGTGGTCAGCGCAGCGGTTAACGGTGCTAAGAACATGCCATAACGGTGATATAGCTCGCAGGTGGCACTGCTAAGCGCGTGTCCGACAAAGGGATCTCCCTCGAGGTCGGCGATGAGCCCTGGCTTGTTTTCGATCGGGAGAAACATGCCCGCGATCCCCGCATAAAGCTGGAGCGCCGCAGACCCCAGCGTCTTCGTCATCGCCGCCCCAAGCCTTGCTTCGTAGCGGGCGTACATCTTCTCGATTTCGGTATTGTCCAGAGCGTCGATTTGATCGGCGGTGAATGCTTTCCCACGGACCACCAGTCCGTACTGCCCGGCTTAGCCTCCCGCCGCGATGGCAGCGAGCCGTTCGCGGTGTTTTTGCACCCGTTCTTCCTCCTGCGGCGCGTCTGGCGTCGCCGCTGTGGCAGCTGCCGGTGGAGCCCCTCGGCTAGACCAGCGCCAGCGCGCTGCCGCTGACCCTGCGGGTCAGCAACTGACATCAGCTCATCGATCAGTTCGTCACAGTCCATTTTGCCGTCATATACGAGTCGGCGGGCCCGTCTTATATGGAGTGCGACTCGGCGCAGACACTGTGCGATTTGCCAAGCAACGAAAACCAGCAGTACCAAATGCATGCCAAGCACGGCGACCAGCAGTCCTTCAGTAACAGGAAGCATTGCTACACAACTATATAAGCAGCAGGCTGATCTGTTTTCAACAGAAGCTTGGCGTGTTTTCTCTCGGCTAACTGCTGCCGCACCAACGCCCGCTGTTCTCGAGTCGATATCACGTCATTTTCCCGCAGGCAGTCTACAAAGGAGTCGCGATCCTTGCAGTGGAAGAGTGCGACCCAGCGCGTCTGCTCGCGCAAGTCCTTCAGGACTGAGTTGTATTTCTGGGTGAGGACTCAGACGCTTATGTCGGCGTGGCGGCCCGAGAACGCTAACTGACAGCATGTCTTTCTTCTTCGTCAGAGCCTTGGTGGCCGAGCAGTCGTCAATTATAAAAAGTGTTGGCTCACCCTTAAACACCAGATAGAAGGCCCGCAGGTAATCGTGAAGGCGCTCACCGGGGTCTAGAACGTAGACCTCAGGGTCCGTCCTGAGCCAGGGGCACTGCTTGTAGGTCTTGTGCTCTATGGTGGGGCACAGGACCACGATGTGTCGAAAGAACCCCCGGTAGGGGCCTTCGAGCAGAGACAGGATGAAAACGGTTTTTTCCGCATCCTGTCTGCCCGCAGACAATTGCCGAAAGGGCACCCTTGGGCAGAAGATGATTAATAAACAGCTGATACGAACCGGCCATCTTCGAGGTTTAGCTGGGCATCCATGATGATGAAGAAATAGATGTTCAAAGCGCCGGCCGCCTCTGCTTTCTTTGTCAACTGGATCGTCACACCTTCGCTGGCATTCTCTATGCGGCGGCCACTGCCATGAAGCCAGTCATCATCGATTGTCCGGAGGTCAAGCCACAAAGCATACTTGTTTGTCAGGAATTCTCCCAGAGAGACGTCTGCCAGGGCCAGGTCTTTCGCCACCACTGCCACCTGGGGATGGCGTTTCCTGCCGGGTGCAAATAACTTCAGTGCCTCGTCCCACATCTGATAGGCACGCATCCCCTGACTGAAGAGCTGGTTGGGGATCCCCTCGATGGTGACCTCACATTTGGTTATTTTCGGGTTATAGAAGGCCTCGGTGTTGCGAGCGAAGGGTTGTTGCGCGGCAACATCCTCAAAGAGCATCAAGACCCCCTTCATGCTGCGGGCGGGCACGTTGAGGTTGATATTCCAGAGGGTGTCGCTCTTATCTTTGCTAATCTTTCGGTGCCTCAGAATCCGGTCGTACAGGATCGCGAGGCGGCCGTTGTACTGATTGGCGATCATGCGAGCCGGCTCCGGCTGAGTGACCATGTCATACTCCAGACTTAGGTTCTCGACGCTGTAGGAGGCGCCGGCATCGCCTGTGGCCCGGATCACGTGGCTGTAGTCGTTGAAGGTCAGTTCGTACTCCAGCCGGTCTCCCAGCGCGCTCTGATAGAACGGCATGTGGCTCTCGAGCAGCTCGAAATCAAGCGGGATGTAGAAGCGGTTGCCGAAGGCATCGGCGATGGCCTGGTCGGCTGCCACTGCCTCATCTTTGTTTCCGGCATCGATGCGAATTCCCGTTGTGTTTCGGTTACCAGACTTATCGATGCATTGGTACTGCTCATTTTTCCTCTCCGAGGCCGTCTTCCAGAGATCGCCGTAACAGTTGCAGACGTCACTATTGTCGACGGACATCACCTCGTTGCCGGAGATCTTGATCACGGTCTTCTTCACGATGGCGCGGCCCAGGTTCTGAACCACAGTCCGGTTCGCATCTTCACTATCCAGCGTGATTGTGAAGGCCAGGCGGGCAGTCCCTGAAACGATCACGTCGTGCACGCCGAGGTTCGGGAATCGAACCAACAGCTGTTGATTCTGATCAATCGTGCTCGGGTTGTTTGTAATCACGACGGACTGCCGCACTCCTTTGACCCCCAGGGGCTCGCGGAGGCACCTATAAGGATTAAGCTTGCGTCCGAATTTGCTCGAAGCCATGGTGTGTGTGTATTTGAACCTACGCAGCAACCTTCAAATGAGCCGCGATGGATTTCGAAAATCCCACGTTCGACCCCGAGGACGCCACTGCAATAGACGATGATTATGACTTCCCCGACCCCCCCCCCCCACCATGGACCCACCGCTGGACGTCCAGCTACAGCTAAACACGTCCGGGGACCTTCTTCAGAACCTGCGAATTGAGTTAAGACAGTCAGAACCTGAGGCCCAGAAGGAGCGCCTGGTTGATACTTTCTACAACGAAATGAAACGTGCCTATGGGTCGCGCCCCGAAGGCAGAATCGACTATAGCCAGTTTGGGATTGATGACGACGGCAAAACACTCTACTGGACACCTGACGACAAAAAGATCACTATCTCTGCGACGAGGGGAGGATTCCGGTTTCTAACCCTATCAACACTGGCCACAAGATATGGAAAAGAAGGCGCATCTGCGCTTCGGAGATCCCTAGGGCTCACTGGTTATAGATCGGGGATATCACGGCTCTGCAAAAAGGCTGTGGAAACACTCCAGAACGCAGAGGAAACCCTCCCGAAAAACATTGAATCCATCGAGCTGAATGACCTCTCCGGCGCGACCAACGACGTCATTGTGACAACGGGAGATGTCGAGACCGCCTTGACAACAATCGATGATCCGCCAATGGACGTCGCCTGGGCGACCCAGGCGGCAAGAGAACTGGCTGGAGTAAGGGAGGCCATGACGAGAATGAGAGATGAGCTCGCTAACAACCTGGCGAAGCTGTCAGATGCCGACGACCGGAAATCCAAAGTCGAAAAGCACTTTGCCCGGGAGCGCCAAAAACTGACGGAAACGGACGACACCGAAATTCAACAAAATATTCGAGATCGAATGAAAAAGCTTCAGGGTGAGCTCTCCGACCTCGAAATTGAAAGACAAGCGAGGCTCGAAGCCCTCCCCACGAACAAAGCAGCTCTTCGGTCCCAAATTAACCGAATTCGTGAGACCATCAGGCGGCTCCTCCATGAAGACACTACTCTGTCTGAGCGCATTCGCATACTCTTCCATGAGCAGGGGATAACGATCGTGAGCATCCTCACAGCAATCGGCATGGTGATCTCGACACTCGTGCTTGCGCTCACCAGTGGGGGAAGTGCGCCAGTGCCGTCGCCGACTCCCAGACCACCCGACAAGGGCGGGGTCAAGGAGTGGGTAAAAAAGCACCTACAGGCCCTTGGGCGTGCCCTGGCCAAATTAGCCGGCAAGGCCGCTGCGGCCCTGCCCGGCATCATCGGGTCAATAGTCTCTTGGCTTCTGGGCGCGCTTGGAAAAACCGCGACTTGGCTTGCTGACAATTTGTGGGCCTTGGTCATCAGCGTGGGGACGCTTCTTGTGGCCGCAAGGGACTGGCTAGCGAGACACCAACCAAAGCGCCACTAGGCCAACCCCGACCCCTGCGGCTATGAGAGCCGTTTCTTCTTCTTCGTGGCTTGTCGCGGCCGCGCGACCAGACGCATGTTGTTCTTGACCCTGCGGGTCAGCAACGGGATCAGCATGACCCGCAGGGGCTGCTGCAGGTTTGCCACTCGGTGGCCCCTTGTGATCAGTCCCGGCTGGTGCTGCGATTTTTCCTTCGAAGTACTTATCGCCTGCGGTCTTGCCGATCTGTTCAGATTCGTTAATCCCTGGGTTGTGGCCGATGGCTGCTTCAGATCCAGTGATCACGATTTCGTTGTTGTAGCCCTGGACATTGCCTGGGTGGAGGGCCATGTCGCTCGGGGCGAGGTAGAGCCCAATCCCAAAGACGGTCCAGAGGGGTTGATGCATACTGGAGCGTCTTCTGATAGCGAGCGATGCTGCTGGGGATGTCGACGGGCGAGGCGATGGCGTCTTCGACGTTGGCCAGGAACTGCTTTTGAGCGTCGAACCCCGTCCCGGCCTTGAGAATGTTCGAGCGCGTCTGGGCTTGCGCTCCCAGGATATCCCACATATACGTCCGTATTCTGTCATTGAGGCGCTCCACACCTGCTTGCGTGAAGCCTCCTGATTTATCGAGAATGAACATCGTCCACGCCCCTGAGGAGCTTTCCATAGCACAAACATCTGGTCTCGAGCTAGTTCTTATGGGAGATTTCAATATAGATCTAAAATCTCCAGGTAACAACAAATGGACAAATCTAATTAATTTATTTGACTTTAAGCAAATGGTAACCGAACCAACCAGAATTACCCAAACGACTGTGACTAATCGATCACGTCTACACGACACATCCAGAAAATATTGGGCAATGTTTTACATCGAGTTTAGCCTTGAGTGATCATTTTCCGGTATGCTTCAGTCGAAAAATAAATTCAAAAATTCCAAAAGACAAACACGTTACAACCTCATATCGCTGTTTCAAACAGTTTGACGAAAACAGATTTATCTCTGATGTAAGTAATGATCTAAATTCGTTTGTAGCAGACAAATCTTGCATAGATGACGACTTTGCCATATGGTATTCACTCATACTAAACAATCTGAACAACCATGCACCTATTAAAACCAAACGTGTAAAATACAAGCGCACGCCAGACTGGTTTACTCCATATATAACACGTATGCAGAACTTACGAGACAAATGCAAACGACTTAAACAATGGAGTGATTATAAAAGGTATCGTAATAAAACTAAGCAACTTATAAGACAAGCTAAACGCAAATATTTCTCAAACTGCATAAATAATTCCAAAGATACAAGGTCCATATGGAAACATCTACGTAACGTCAATAGCGGTTCCAACTCAGATTCCAGCAACTTACCTGAAGAGTTAGTAATTAATGATGAACATATCACTGATTCTGTAGATATTGCAAATAAACTAAATAAATACTTTGCATCAGTTGCGAAACTCTAAATCACTCGAATTCAATCAGAAACATCAGTAATTTAGACTTTGATAAAATAGGCTGTTTTATCGACAAAAAAGTAACCAAGGATATACATTTTGTTATTCCTTTTATCACTCCTGAAGAAGTATTCATGCATATAAATAAATTAGACTCTACTAAAGCAACAGGACTAGATGGCTTAGGACCAAGAATAATAAAACTTGCTGCTCAAGCATTATCTCCCTCCATTGCGGCACTAATTAATAAAAGCATTGCAACCGGTCAGTTTCCAGCTCAGCTGAAACATGCGAAGGTAAACCCGATCCATAAAGGTGGTGGTGAAAAATCCAATCCTTCTGACTATAGGCCTATATCCATATTGCCAACTATATCAAAGATCATTGAAAAACATGTTAAAAAAACACCTAATGGCATTCTTGAGTAAATATAAGCTTTTACACGAAAATCAATCGGGATTCAGACCTAAACACAGCTGTCAAACTGCCTTAGTTAAACTTATCGATGAGTGGATGGAATGCATTGATAAAGGAGATATGGTTGGAGCCCTTTTGATTGATTTCCGCAAAGCATTCGACCTTGTGGACCACAAAATTCTGTTGCACAACCTTTCCTTATATAAATTTGATTCTTCTTCTATAGAGTGGTTCAGGTCATACTTATGTTCTCGACAACAAACAATTGAAAGCGAGAAGGGACTGTCAGATTTTACCACTGTTATCTCTGGAGTGCCTCAAGGCTCGATTTTGGGTACGACATTATTTTTAATCTTCATTAATGATCTTCCGCTTTATCTCAAAAATTGCTCATCTGATCTGTATGCAGATGACACAACTGTGCACACGCATAGTAACAACATAGATACTATTGAAGCTAGTTTACAAAGCGAGCTTGGAAATACAAAAACTTGGAGTAAGAAAAATAATATGGACATCCACATAACAAAAACATCTTGTATGCTAGTCGGAACCAAAAAGCGACTGAGCGATTCGCGTGCACTTAATATCAAAAGTAGTTGCGGTCATGGTACCAAAGCCGTAATTCAAAATCATAAATCCATAAACGAATGACGCATCAGAATGTTCAGACCAACAGACATGGACCCCAGAACAAAGGGTGTAATCAGGCGTCCGCGGATAGTTAGCATTACTTGGTAAGCAAGCTTCGCCAACCATGCCCATGGGCCTGAAGGAAGGAAATATCGGTAGAAGCGTATGTCCGGGATTTGGGAAGTCTACTTATGGCGCGTCACTGGCAAAAACATCAGAAACAATTCTGGAAACTGCCACATTGTAGGGATTGACTAGATCATGATGTCTCCCATAGAACTTCTTAAGTGTTGCTACCAGTTTGGTTTTTTGATACCCCTGGCTCAACAACTTTTGAGTTAGCACTTTCCCACGCTCCATGAAGTCCTGATAATTTGAACAAGTTCTGGCATAACGGATGAACTGTGAAACGTAATAATTGATGATGTGACCATAAAAAATGTATCAAAGCAGAAACTATTCGGTGTATATATTGATGAAAACCTCACTTGGTCTTCCCAAATAGCACTTATGTTCAATTGATTCATCCAAAATATCGCTTCTACGACATTACCAACATATATACCAACTAATGTCCAAAAGCTGTATTACCAGGGATATATCCTGCCCTATATTGATTATGGCTCTGTTGTCTGGGGTGCAGCTTCTAGTACTAATATTGAGCGTTTAACAAAACTTCAAAAACGAGCTGAGCGAATTATTTTGCATGCCGATTATGATACTTCATCAGACCAGATGTTCAAGGAACTTCGCTGGCTATCTGTACCTGACAGACTGAAATACAATAAAGCTGTCTTAACATACAGAGCGGTAAATAATCTGTCCCCAGAATACATCTCAAAATTGCTAAAACCGATGTCCGAGGTACATAATCTCAACCTGCGATCGTCAGTAAACGGTACATTATATGTACCTAAATCACGAACATCACTGTATTATGGCTCTTTCTCTTGTTCAGCGCAAAGGCTATGGAACGCTCTTCCTCAAACAGTCACAAATGCTCCTTTGCTTTCAATTTTTAAGCAGTCTCTTAAACAAATATTTTAACCGTTGTTATTTATGTTAAGATAAAAATTTGAATCTTATTTGCTCTTAAAGGGATGATTATAACTGTTTGAGGTGTACATAAATGACGCTGTTGGTTAAATTTGCCACAAAGTTTCTTAACTTTACTATGTACATTTTATGCTTATATATACATTCAATTCACAGTTTTATGCGCTCGCAATGAGAATTTTACTGTTTTAACGATTTTACCATGTGCAAGTTTTGCCTGGGATAATCTTAAAACTAACGTAAGACCCTAAGAGTTTTAACAGTTTTACAATGTACAGTTGATATGTTTAACTTATAGCATTGTTTTCTTTGTAAATATGTATATATACATTGCTTGTTTGTATTTTAGAGGACCACAAGGTAGACTAGTTATTTTATAGCTAATTGTGTCATCCTCTTTAAACATTGTATAAATAAATAAATAAATGTCCCGGTTATGGCGTATGGCGTCCTTCGGGTGGTAGAAGCGGCCATCGGAGTAGTGCGAATGCCGGTAGGCGCCCGACGGCTCCATATACGTGCTCCAAGATCCGAGGCCTTGCCACCCGTTGTCTAGCTTTTGTCTCCAGTCGGTGCTAGGTGCCACTCCGAACCCGTTGCAGAGCCGCTTGTAGGCCCCGGCATCGTAGGCGTTCTCATACCAAGAATAGGACTTGTCCCCAGGGAGGGCGACTTTTAGCTCCACAAGCAGACGCCTCGTCGTATAATAGACATGAAAGCGATACAAACCTGAGAGAAGGGGGTCTTTAGCTTGGAGATGGTCATCAGCAGAGACCCCGCAGCCAGCAGTCGCGCACCAGAGGGCGAAATTGAGCTGGCATTGCCACCAATCGAAAGGAGTGGTTTTCCAGGAATTCAAAGCCTTATTCGATGTCGTGACGGGGCTCCCGGTGAGTGGGGGATTCTGGTACTGGGCGAAGATGTCTGGGAAAGAGGCCTGAAAGTCACCTCCCCTCGTCATCAACCATAATCTTCTGCCTGGCCAGAGAGAGCGCCTGCTTCTCTTTGAAATGGGCCCCGCCCGATATGTTGCAGAGCTTTTGAACGAGTAGGCCCTCTTGTCCATGCTTTGGGTCACTATACGTCACACTCACCGACATTCAAAATGGGGAACCGGTCTATCTTGCATCTGTTCCCGGCACTGCGTGTGGGGGGCTGGAGGTCGCTCTCTGTGAGCTCACGTATTACCACCGCTGGCTCCATATCGGCGCCGCGTTAGAGAATAATCAACTTTCAACCGGACGTACCACGCTGAAGATACCCGATGGGTACTACAATGCCTGCGAGCTAGATGATGTGCTCCAGCCTATGGGCGCCGAACTTCGTTTGCACGCCCCAACCGGCCGCTTAAAGCTGTCTGCGGAGAAACGTCTGGTCTTAAATCGCCGGCTAGCCGACCTCCTTGGGTTCTCTCGAGACACATTCGAGCCCGGCAAGACATACACCGCAGACGAGCCACACCGGCTTGCTGCCTACAGGGAGATCTGCGTTCACCTCGCAGAGATAAGCACCACGGAGAACCTCCATAACGGTGCCCCCTCTACTCTGCTTAGATCCGTCCCCGTCAAGAACGAAAGGTGTCGGGGTGGTCGGACAGAGACATTCCCGGCTTGCAGTACAAACGGCTGGCATCGGGGACTGTTTCTCAGGTAACGCTCGCAATATTAGACACGAGTGGCAGAAAGCTGTGCTTCGACCACGTGAGCACAACACTACATATATTAAGAAATGTCTGACGCGGGTGGTCCTGGGAGCGCCAGAAAATGCCCCGGGCTGGCTTTAGCCGATCTGGGGGATACCGAAGGATTCGAGACAGATGGGGAAGAGGGACAGCTGTATGGTCTCCAGCTGTCCGACGGGGTGTACAAACAAAAAAAGGTCACCCAAGAGGGGGGTGGGGCGCAGAAGCTCGGAGAGTTGAGCGATGTAGATGTTTCGTATGCCGCCCCCAGGCGGCTTCACACGCTGGCGTTTACTGGGAGCAGATGGGTCGCCTTTGCGGACCCCGTTCAAGAAACGGGCTGGCTCGTCGACGTGAAGGTCTCGGCTCCTTACGTGGTGACGGCCCAGCAGCACAAGATTCGGAAGGTGATAAATGCCAGTACCCGGCTGTGTTCCTGCGTCCCCGGGACCAAGAACGTGGTCGTTTCCGTGCGCTATACCCTGAAGACGAGCAGTAGCCGGCCGGGCGTTCTCAAAATGGTTTCTGAGTTCGCCCCGGCTGGGATCATCGGCGTGGGATTGCCTACTTCCACGATCCTTCTCGAGCTTGTCCTGGGAGATCGGCCCGACGACTTTGTAGATGTCTTACCCGGGTTCACGCTCAAGTGGACCAAAGCGCACGCGAACAAAGAGGCGGGGGCCTATATCAGAGTACAGGAGCCTCCTTAATTGCGTTGCACACTTGCGGGGATCGGGTTCCAGGCGGACTTGCGCTTGCTGGATATAAGCAAGATCCATGTTGGTCCCGCAGTGGAGCTCAAAAGGCTGCGATTTACGCCCCTTGATCTTTCGTCAGATCAAAGCTCCGTGGCGTTAGGTCATTTGAACCTGTCCGACGGCGGTGATAGTTAAGCACGATGGGACTATACCCACCACTTGAGACGACTGGAGACAATCACCGACTTCAGCACGTGGCCGAGGTCAGATCCCGCCTCGAAAAGGAACGGGACTTCAGAGCCTCGCTCTACAAAAAAATACCGGCGGGGGTCAATGTCGTGGACGGACTCGACACCGCGCTTTCAGTGGCCAGCGTGGGCCTGGCCGCTTCTGGCGTTGGACTCTTGTCAACAATCATCGCGGTGGCTGTTGCCGTTGGCTTACAGGCTGGAGCGATTGTGTGTGGGTTGCTGGGAGCCGGCGGAAAATTCATTTGTCGGAGGCTTAGAGTCAAAGCTAGGAAACATGACCAGATCCGTGTCTTAGGGCGAGCTGGGCGAGTACGCTCGTGATGTGGGGATGGAGGCGGTAGCTGTTCATGTCGATCTCGAGGCCGCGATCCTCGTCGACAGAACGGAGATAGTCGTCGCCGCGGGCGATCCCGTGCGTCGCGAGCTTGAGGAGCTCGGCGCCCTCGGCGCTGGACCGGGCGAACCCGCGGGCGATGCACGTGTGGAAGACGAGGGCGGCGAGGATCGACTTCTTCATCTTGCTCCGCTTCACCGTCCCCCGCTGAATTGTGTAGTAGCTCTCGGCAACATCCTGGAGGACGTCGAGGGGAAAGGGGTTTCCATCGCGGCTCTCGTAGTCGCGGTTGTACTTTAGGAGCTCCTGGAAGGTCGACTTCTTCTGGGTCCCCGAGGGCTCGCCGGGATTCGTCCGGTCGAGGTCGGGCTGGAACCAGGCCGCCTCGCGCCCGACAACGCGGAGGCGCCCGCGGCCAGCCCCCGGATCCTCGGGATTACTGACGGGGAGGACGTCCCGGATGTCGGCGGCCTCGAAGACGGCGCGGCACGAGGGGCACTCGTATGACATCTCATGCACGACGAGGGGGCACGCGCACTCGGGGCATGCGTCCCCGGGGCGGGCCTGCTTGCGGCCGGGCCCGGGGTCGAAGGTCCTTTAGGGCGCCCCTGGACCGAGGTCCGCGGATCGGAGGAGGACATCCAGGGCAGCGTCGTCAACGGCGGCCCCTGGGCCAACGCCCCCCAGGATCCCGTAGGGATCGGCGGTTTTTGGCCCCATCTATCTCCAATGGTATCCGGGCTATCAAATTGGACGGTCCTGTATCAGAATTGCTGATTGTTTGTGTATAAAAAGACGTACATACAGAATTGCCAATTGTTTGTGTACGTGGGAGCCCTTTTGTGGAGCACTGGCTCTCACTATGCTCACTTGGGGGCCTCAGGAAGAGCCGAAGCGCGGCCGAGCTCTGCGAGGAAGTCGTCTCGACGTACATACAGAATTGCCAATTGTTTGTGTTTAGCGAAGTCGTCTCGACGTACATACAGAATTGCCAATTGTTTGTGTACAGCGAAGTCGTCTCGACGTACATACAGAATTGCCAATTGTTTGTGTACAGCGAAGTCGTGTCGACGTACTTACAGAATTGGCAATTGTTTGTGTAGGTGGGAGCCTCCGCGGCCCGATCTAGTTGGTCTGCTCAACCCCCCCCCACCCCCCACCCCCCAACCACCCCGCTGCTGCTAATTGCCGCCAGACGGATGGGTATACGTAACCATATCCAAAAAAAGTCCATTCGCCCTCCCTGCTGCTACAAGTGAACATTTCGCTTAAGGAACGATTCGTTGTTTGCCAAGAGACGGTTGGCATGTATTATATGTGTATCATTTTGCGGATGTTGATGTCTATTCATTTCACTAACACTACTACATGTATAGATCACAGTTTCGACGGCTCGGAAAAATTCAGCTGTAATTGTAATTTTAGTGTTTGTTACTGTTAACTGCGCTTTCAATCGATATAACAAATATTGTAAAACCTGACGCAATAATTATGCTAGGTGAACTCCTCTACATTAACTGTACGGATCGGTTCGTTTGCTATGTCTGGTTAGTTTTTATTGTTAAAATGTTTCATAGCAATCCTTGTCCCATTCCTGCAGCATCTGATCTGGGTCTACACTGACAATGTACAGATTATGGGACACTATGCATACATGGGTTAAATATGGCTTGCTGGGTAGTGTTTTCAACTAGATAAAGTATATAAGTGAACTCAGGAACAGACAGAATAAGATCCACATAAAACCATTAACACCAAAGGGAAAGGCAGGCAAACACAATGAAGCAGCCACATAATGAACAGACGGCAAGCAAAGCTGGCAACTTTTTCCCAAAAAGGTGGCAACTCTGTCACCCAAACTTAACCGAACATCTCTCAAACATACGCGGTTGCCAAAAGAAAAAAAAACAGAAAGCGAAATAGAAAGGAAGGTAATGATCAGGAATCCATACAATTATCCCACACCTCCCATCAGAGACATCAAAGGGAAAGAAATACAAACACGAAATAACTGGACACTAATGGAAAGCTCACTAGCAGAAAGCCAAACGGACAGTTACTTTCCCACAAAGTGGCCAAACGGCTATCCAAAACAAAAAGATGTAAGCGACACACACATTCAAAGACGAAGTATAACAAAAATAAACCATGACAGAAGAACCGCTTTGGAACGGTCAGTGAAAAGTATTTCACTGGGGGGCCTTTACTCGCCCTTACTTCTGCCGCGATTTAGACACATACTTTGTTCAGTCCGCATGAAGGCTTCCTAACTCATCAGTGCTACATCTCCAAGTACACAAAAAAAATCGACAAATTACAGAGATGAAACAACGATGAGGACTCGACAGCACGAAACAACTGAAATACTAGAACAAAAGAAAACCAACAGTAAGACTCCGGTGGGCCCGACCAAAGATAGAGCATCAAGTACCAACCAACATTACCCAAATTTAAATTTCAAGTAAGCCTTTACGCTGGAACCATCATAGAATCTGAGGCCTAACCCGCCAACGTGCAATTAAAGAGGGAAGCAAAGTTATTAACCGTGATTGGGTTAACAACCATGCATGCAGTCTGTCGTATAACATTTATGTTGTACCCAATCTTTTTATATCGAAAATGATTTTACGAAATAGGGTACTGAAGTCATTGCAAGCATATATTTTTCTGAATTTATATACTAAGTCACCATAAAATTCGGGTTCCGATAGGCCTTGTTGCAGAAGAGATTTAAGTCAAACATTGAATTTAGAAACTAAATCGGAATGACGTCTATAAAACTTAGAAAAGGCTTTCGTAGTTTATAATACCGATAACCCTGATTAAGAGGTTTAGCAGTTAGCAATTTATTACGAGTTTTGAAGTCATTTACATGACTAGGCACTCTGGCAAATCGAATTAATTGTGAAATATAAACACCGTAGGATGCGCACTAGGAACATCACCATCCAAGAAAGGAAAATTTACAATCTCAAAATCAAAATCATCGCGTTTATCATAAATTATGCAGGAAAAAACCCCATCTACAATAGATAAATGTAAATCCAAAAACGCGGCTTTGGTATCAGAAGAATTAACTTTATTTAACTGAAGTTCTGGGGGATAAATTTGACTGATGAAACCGTCGAAGTAGGTATTGTCACTATTCAATAAATCCTCCAAATATCTTGAAGTCGAGCTAAAAGCTTCAATGATTTCAGATTGATTTTCAACGGAAAGGGACATCATGAAGTCTCTTTCATAACAAAACAAGAACAAATCAGCCACAAGGGGTGCGCAATTCGTACCCATCGGAATACCCACAATTTGTCTAAATAACTTAGTACCAAATCTTATAAATATTGTCAAATAGAAAGGTGAGAGCTTCACACACTTTCTGACATGTCCATTATGTATAATTTTTTATGCACTTCAGAAGTGAAAAAGCATTTCTTACATTACATGCAAGTAGAGGGAATCTTCTCTATGAAATGTCCATTCAATTAAATCATTTAGTTTTTCTTTTATAAGATTATGAGGGAGTGTAGTGTAAAGCGTGGAGAAATCATAAGCAGACAGACTAAAAGCACAAAATTGTCTGGATTTAAATTTATTTAAAACCTCATTCGATTTTTTATAGACCAAAACAGATTTCTCCCTGATCTTTCGAAAACTTTGTCACAATATTTAATTACATGTTTTTTTGATGGCAGTAAGACATGAAGTTAATAATTTAGAAAGTTCAGTGGTGGTACAAGAGCTAGAATTTGCAATAAACCGTGCTTTGTAAGGTCTTTTATGAAGTATAGGTAACCAATATAACGTAGGAAGCTTGTCTTGGCCTTCAGTAACACATACAGCAAACTTGGTGGCTGAATAACAGATATGGTCATTAACTACAGACCTCTCTTCAGCCAAAGGTTGTAGTTCATAGGACTTAGCACAACTAAGCTCTTGCTGAAGAGTGTTAACATAGTGGAGCCGTCAAACAACGACAACATTGTTAGCGGCCTTGTCTGCCGGAGCCAAAACATGCTTCTTATGAAATTATTGAATACCTAGTTTAAGGTGACGTAAAGATGTCTTCCGTTTAGGAGGTAATAAGTTAGTGTTTTGAGAATAGAAAGAAATGCGTTTGTTCACTAGTTTCAAAATGCTAAGTTTCCATTCTTTTAGGGCTTTATGCTCAACATACTCTCGCTTACACCATCGATTACCGAATTCATTCAAGGCAGCAGCGATTTCTTCCCTACATTTCTTGAAATCAATATTAGAAACACTACAGAGCAATCAACAACTAGAGGCCATGGGTCACAGCTCGCTTACCTTGAAATAGCCACTCCAGATATGCAAATGTTATGTAACATTTTTCTAATCATGACATCTCAACTTATGTAAGGATCATCATTTTGAGCAACTCTATTTTCTAATCCGTAGTGTGTTCTTTGTTTCCAAAGGCAAGCTTTTTGACGTTTATTTTGCTACACTGCAGCTGGTTTTAGTGCGGTGTGGCGGCGGTAGAACGTCTTCCAGTACATCACCATAGCGCAGATTATAATTCATTTCCTTTGCGATAATTGGGCCCATTATGGTATACTTGAAAATGTAGTTATGCTCATTTTTACGCTAGAGGGCGTAAACAGTGTTGCAAACATCATCACTGCTTATGAAAGGTCTCAATAAAATTGACACTCCCATTTTCTAATCCGTAGTGTGTTCCTTGTTTCCAAAGGCAGGCTTTTTGACGTTTATTAGTTTACAAACTCAAGAGAGCTAATTGTAAAGATTCCCGGGAATAGCAATCGTAAATCTCCATTCTGAACCATTTTCCCAGCCTACACACAGAGACAATCGACCCAACCAGTGCTGTCAGTGCTTGGATTTATTACATGTTCTGCCTTGTACCTGATGAACGTTTTTTCTTTAACTGTTACATACGTTTGAGATATCTCTAAAGTTGAGTTCAGGTAATAGAGTTGCCACCTTTAGGTTAAGGGGCTGCTGACTCTGCTTACTGTCTGCGCTATTGTGACTGTACAATTGCAAGCGTCTCCCTTTTCCTTTCATGTTCAGGGATTGATGCGATTCTGATTGCATTGGTTCCTGTTCACCAATTTATTTTAATCACCCTAGTCAAGGGCGTATCGTGTCAGAGAATCAAAGGCGACACATATCTACACCTGTCCTTTATATATCTTGTATATGTGACCGTAAATTTACTTAAGTTTTTTATTATTTATTTTTTATTTTATTTGTATTTTTACGCCGACTTCCACTTTGTAGTAAACCCGTCATTTTGTTTCCTCACTGTATTCAAGTGTAAAGTTACGAGCGTATATGCTTTCCTGTGATGATTTTGCTGTTGGCTGATGCAGTTTTTCGTGCTTTTTTTTTTCAATTAAGTGCTTTTTGTGATAATCAAGTGTTCAGTCTCTATAATGGCCCCGACTTAAAAGGTATTTGTTTAGATGGTCTAGGCCGAAACGCTTTATGTCTGTTCATCGGCCCTCTGGGGCTCAACTAATGGCTTTCTTTTGCTTTAATATTCCAGCAGTATTGCTCGAAACCTAGTCTGGCCCCAGACCCTTTCATTTATTTTTCTTTTCTTTTCTTTTTTTTTTTTTTTTTTTTTTTTTTTTTTTTTTTTTGAGGGAACACAACACTTGTATAGTTTGTAGAATTTTTGTTTACTTCAGTCCCTTGGCTAGAAAGAAAGGGTCTTGTAACAAGTGAAACTGGTCTAGGCAGAATTCCGCCTGCTGACCTTTTAAACTTTCTCTCATTGCAATACTTAATGGTTCTCACCAAACAGCTGAGGGTAATAAATTTGTTAAGTAAACTTAGACTGTCACTGCTGAAAAGCTAATGGTCTGTATCAAATTCCTGATATTGGGTGCTTGGAAGTCAGAAAAATAAGAAAAATATTGCCTGTTTGTCGTCTGTTGAATTGCCAAGAAAAAATGGTAAAAGTTAATTTTATGGCTAATGAAGCACTATCAGGCATTAATTAAAAATACTGTTAGTCAATACGTAAGCATCAAGAGAGTCAGTCTCCTAGGTTTTGGGGAGTGGGGGACAGGGGCCGGGGGAGATTACCTTGTAACATTGCCATGGGTGTTTAGTTAATGAGGTTAACCCTAGTCATGCTGAACCTGGATATACCCTGCCTTTGCAGTGTAGATCCAGATCAGTTGGTTTCTGAAGAAGCCAACTGATCTGGATCTGGACCTGCACTGTTTGCCATTAAATATGAGAATTTTTAGCAACAATTCGGATCAAACAATCTGACTGGCTAAAAATTAGAAGTGGGCGTGACATCTTAATTTATTCAGTATGACAAAGGTTAATACAGATTGTCAGAAAAAAAAAGTGAGTCTTTTCTGCGCTGACAGTTTCTGCAAACAATATCTCTATGTTCACCTTCTTATACGCCCGTTTGAAAAACGGGACGTATTATGTTACGGGGTATGGCGTCCGTCCGTAAACTTTTTCGTTCCCCTCTAACTCCTCCTACAGTTCACATCCGATCGAGCTGAAACTTGGTATATAGTTAGACCATGATGTGGCGCAGTGCATATTGTTTCGGGGTTACAGTCCAAAAATGTTTGCAGAGTTATGCCCCTTAGAAAATTTCTATAAACTTTTCATTGCCGGTTAACTCCTCCTACATTTTACAACCAATCAAGCTGAAACTTCATACATAGTTAGACCATGATGTGGAGCAGCGAATATTGTTTCGAGGTTACAGTCCACCAAATATTAGCAGAGTTATGCCCCTTTGAAAATTTTAGTTGACTTTTCGTTTCCAGCTAACTCCTCCTACAGTTTACATCCGATCAAGCTGAAACTTGATTTGTAATTAGACCATGATGTGGAGCAGCGCATATTGTTTCAAGGTTATAGTCCACCAAATATTAGCAGAGTTATACCACTTTGAAGATTTCTATTAATTTTTCGTTTCTGGCTAAATCCTCCAACAGTTTACATCCAATCAAGCTGAAACTTCATATACAGTTAGACCATGATGTGGTGCAGCGCATATTGTTTCGCGGTTACAGTCCACCATATATTAGCAGAGTTATGCCCCTTTGAAAATTTCAGTAAACTTTTCGTTTCCGGCTAAATCCTCCTACAGTATATATCCTATCAAGCTGAAATTTTATTTATAGTTAGACCATGATGTGGAGTAGCGCATATTTTTTCAAGGTTACAGTCCACCAAATATTAGCAGAGTTAAACCCCGTTGAAAATTTCTATTAATTTTTTGTTTCCGGCTAAATCCTTCTATAGTTTACATCCGATCAAGCTGAAACTTCCTAAATAGTTACACGATGATGTGGAGCAGCACATATTATTTCGATGTTACAGTGCATCAAATATTTGCAGATTTATGCCCCTTTGGATGTTTTTGTAACTTTTCGCAGCATATTGTTTAGAGGTAATAGTGTGCAAATTTTATTTTATAATAGGTATATTTTTGCAAATAACTAAAGTTTTGGTCATATGGGCAAGATATTGATTTTTTTTTCTCTTTCTTCTTCTTTTATTAGATTTGCAAGGAAAGGTTGCCATTATTAAATCTTTATGAATACATAATTTTTTTGGGATTTTTATTAAATACTCTTCTGATTTGGCTCCCTTGAAGAACAAAAACAAAATCAGTATTAAACAAGTTAAAGGTTTACAAAAAAATTTCTTGCAGCCTTTTTTTTTTTTTTTTTTTTTTTTTGGTTGTTTATTTTTGTTTTGTTATTGTTTGGTCCGATATTGAAGTATAGGAAAAACAAATCAGCCAAAGGCTCATATGAGCTTATAATATAGTCATGCTTCTGTGGTGTGTCCTCCGTCAGAAAGCACTTCTCCCTAGAAGCAGCAACTTCTCCCTATTTTCCCAGGAGGGAGGTTACTTCTTCCTTAATTCCTGGGCCAGCTTGGTCGCTTCGGTTACAGTTCACCAAAAATCAGCAGAGATATGCCCCAATGAATTTTAATTTATTTTATTTTTTTTTTTTTTTTTTTTTTTTTTTTTTTTTTTGTAATTCCACTTAAAGTTTATATCCGGAGCACTGAATTATACAGGAGCCAGTTTTTGTGCTACATCTTTTTACTTGCCACGGGCGTACAATGCCCCGCTTTGCGGAGCTATTGTTTTATTTTGAGTTGGAGAAGTTTTTCAATTAAAGTATACTGCTCTGATTTCACACCCTTGTGTACTAAATAACGCTTTTGGGCTTCTAGTGCAAACTGTCTGCTTTGTACAGTGGGTATTAGCTTTATTTTTATATCTAGTTTAGTTTGAGTTTAAAATTCTGGCTACATCCTAGATACAGTCTAGTGACAAGCTATACAGTTCTCAACACTACATAATTTGAATTACACACATAAATGCATTAACAAATCGGACAACAAAACTGAAAAAAAAAATCATACATTTCTCAACACCA